>CM053581.1:514372591-514399959 GCA_028627135.1 Pseudochirops cupreus | reverse complement strand
ATAAAATAAATAATAAAAATAAAAATAAATTAATAAAATAATAAAAAAAACCCTCAAACTTTAATAATGTCCAATTCTGATACATCGAAGGGAGGAAAGATTGATTAAAATATGCAGATTGGCACAAAGACTTTCTGAAAAACTAACTACTTTTCATATCTAGGGACACCTGACAAGAACACAAAAACAGGCTTCAGACATCTGAGCCCCAGTCCCCTAGGGAATAGGATAATCACCAAATGATTAGGTGAGGTAGATAGCGGGGAGGGAATCCAACTGGAACAGTTAGATGCACAGAAACATTTCCAAGTGGATATAGACAGATAAAGCATTTAAGTGACAGAGTTGTAAGCCCCAGATTTAAGTATGTGTATTGTGGATAGAGGTGGGAATCTAGTCATATGGGTAAGCCCCCAATCAAAGAGAAACTTGCATTCCTAAAGTTGGTTTCTTTAGAAAAAGAAAAAAAGAAAAAAGAAAAGAAAAAAAACCTTTTTTTTTCTGGATTCACCTTCATTTCTAAATAAGGCATTATTTGAAATAATGACTCAAGTAGAAAAGAGAAAAAAAACGCAATTCAACTAAACCAACCAAAGCATCAACTTAGTCTTACATTATGTATTATATTTTCTCAGTTCTTTTTTGGAGTCCAATTTGGTTCAAATTTTTATTTTATTTTACTTATTGCAGGTTACTTTTATTTTCATTTCATGACTGTTGGGAAAAGAAAAAAAAGATAGCACTTCTATATACGAATGAAAGATGTATGCTGTGCCAGTCTAAGTTATGTATATTCACATGCGTTGTCTAAATGAAGTTCATGGAAGGCATTGATAGATGCTATCTGAGGGGTGGACTGCCCCTGCAGAGAGGAAAACCAACATGACAGCTAAAGAGAGGGACGAGTAAATTGTTATGCTGAATGCTCTTTCTTCTAGACTCTAAGGGCATCAGATTGGAATTATTTCTACATGCTTCCCTTAATATTACTGGTTTAGGGATACAATAAGTTAAAAAAAAAAAAAAGCCATTCCCCAGCCATTATAACTTAAAGGGAAGAAGGTTACACTCAGCTTTACATGCAAAGATTCAACTTCTTCCCACCAAATTCTGGTTACACAAAAGATCACAAATATTGAATAGTTTGTATAACCATTTATCTAAACAGATAGCAAATATAAATTGGAGAGGTTATACAGATTAGCAGATACCAGAAAATACAGAAGAGTAAATAAACTCTTTAGGTGGGAATGAGATTCGATCTCAATTCAATCAAGATAGAGGTCCTAGTTTCACTTGAGGGGAAATTCCCCAAAGTGTCTAAAAAAGGGAAGTTGGAAATCAGGGACATGTTAAAGAATTGGCTTCCTCTAAACATCTGCAGCACTTAAAGTCTGTCCTCTCTTGTCAGGAATCAGTTCCCAAGAGTATCTGGTAACACTTCTGGCCTCTCTGGAAGAATGGCTCTCCTCGTCAAAGTTCTCACACCAACTGCAGCCCCAATTCAGGAAGAAAGTACCACATCAGGATATTCTCGACCAATTCAGAGAATCTTGTGCAAAATGCCTTGGACTTGGCTAGAAAACCAGATCACATTAAGAAGAACATAAAAAGAGGATTATATGTGAAATAATGAATCTTTTACATACTTCTTTTTAAGAAATACTAAATTCAATATATTAATTTCAAAGCTATCTTGCTTCCTTGTGTTTCCTTTTGAACTTCCTTTTGTTCTCTTCTGTGCATTTTAAAAAATGCTCTAAAAACTCTTCCCTTTTTTTTTTTGGCAACACTATCACTGGCTTCTCTGTCCTTGTTTAGTTCTTTCCCTTCCCCCCAATAAAGAAAATAAAACATAATACTCATTAAACAACATAGTCAAGATAAAGATGGATGGATAGAGCATTTATTAAGTGCTTGTTATGTCCCAGACATTGTGATAAGTGCTAGGAATGCACATATGAGCAAAAGAAAGAAAGCCCTGGCCCTCAAGGAACTTGCATTTTAATGGGGAAAGGGAACACATAAAAGGAACTGATGGGGATGGGGAGATGAAGTTCAAAAGTAGCCTGGAAAGTTATGATCTGGTTCATGTGTGAAGGGAACATGGCTGTCATGGGTGCTTTTTCAAATATAGGTTTTGGGAAGAACTCATTGTTTAAGGAAAGAGGTCCTAGGGGTGGAATTCATACCATCCTGAGAAGTAATTCTGGTTCCTTTGGAGGGATGGTTAGTTGTTGCATTGGTCAGAGTTCTTAAATCCTTCAAATTTGTCTTTCTTTGTAGTGTTGTTATTTTATAAAATATTTTTCTGATTCTTTTCATTCACTAAGCATCAGTTCATGCAAATCTTCTAGGTTTCTCTAAAACACTCCCTCTCGTAATTTTTGTATATTCCATATTAATATTCTATTACCTTCATATACCACCATATATTCAGGGCATTCCCTTTGTTTCCAGTTCTTTGATTTGCTGTAAATATTTTTGATTAGATGAATCCTTTTCCTTTTTCTTTGAATTCTGTAAAGTATAGGCCTACTAATGGTATCACTCAGTCAAAAACTACATATAATTTAGTAACTTGGGAGGACATGGTTCCAAACCGCTTTTCAGAATGGCTAGACCTGGGCTGAAGAACCTGTGACCCTGAGACCAAATGTGGCCTTCTAGGCTCTGAAGTGCAGCCCTTTGACTGAGTCCAAGTTTTATAGAACAAATCCTTTTATTAAAGGGATTTGTTCCGAGAAATTTGGCTTCAGTCAAAGGGCCATTAGAAGGCCACATGTGGCCTCATGGAACACACTAAGGCATATAGCAATAGTAACACCACATTCGATAAACGAAAGACCAACTACTGGGGTAAAAACTCACTATTTGGAAAGTAGTCTGGCAGAAATAAGGTTTAGACTAAGATCTTGATCTATATATTGTAATAAGCTCCAAATAGATACATGACCTAGATGTGAATTAGCCACCCTGGGGCTTGACTAATTCATATCCCCACCAATAGTGCACCAGTGTACCTGTCTTTCCATAGCTCTTTCAACAAATATAAAAATTGTCTTTTTTATTATCTTTGCTAATCTGATAGGCATAGAGTAGAATTTCAGAATTGTCTTAATTTACATTTTTGTAATTGTTAGTAATTTGAAGGATTTTTAAAAATAAAGGTTGATAGTTTGGATTTCTTTTGAGAACTGCTTGTTTATATCTTTTAACTATCTACTGGAGAATGGATATCATTCTTATGTACAGAAGTAGGAAGTGTTCAAATGGTGACAACATAAAAGAAATTGTTTCCTGTCTCCATTGGTATACTAAGACTTTGAGGTTACCCTGTATTTTAACCATTTATTTGTATATTTTATATAGCAGACCTTTATTGCAGAAATTTGCTACAAAGATTTTTCCCAGTTATCTCTCTCTTCTAATTTTAATTGTGTTGATTTTGTTTATGCATACACTTTTAAAAATTTTATGCAATTAGAATTGTTCATTTTATCTTCTATGGTCCTCTCTATCCTATGTATGGTTATGAATTCCTCCCCTATACATAGCTGCAAAAGATTTTCTTCCTTGCTTCTCTAATTTCATTTTATTATGATATAACCTTTCACATCTAGGTCATGTATCTATTTGGAGCTTATTACAATATATAGATCAAGATCTTAGTCTAAACCTTATTTCTGCCAGACTACTTTCCAAATAGTGAGTTTTTACCCCGTAGTTGGTCTTTCGTTTATCGAACGTGGTGTTACTATTGCTATATGCCTTTGTGTGTTCCATTGGTTGGCTTTTCTGTTTTTAAGCAAGTATCAAATCTTTTTTTTTTTATGATTAATGTCTTATAACACATCTTGAGTTTAGTTTTGTGTTGTTGTTCTTAACCTTTACAATATTTACATTTTTTCTTGGTTCTGTTTACTTCATTCTGCATCAGTTTATGTAAGGCTCCCCATGCTTCTCTGAATTCTTTATATTCAATTATTTTTTTACAAGATAATAATATTCCATTATATTTGTGTATCTATAACTTGCTTGTACTTCTTCACAACTACAAAAATTGCTTCTATCAAACTTTTGGTATGTAGGGGACCTTTCTGTTTTTTACCTCCTGGGAGTCATTATACACATTTCTCTGGTTTGTGCTTACTTTTGCCTGGCAGTAAGGTCTCAGTCACAGAGTATGGACATGTTAGTCATTATTTTTTTTAAACATAATTCCTAATTTATTCCAAAAATGGCTGGAATAATTCATAGCTCCACCATCAGCATTTTGGTATTCTTGTCTTTCTGTAGTCCTTCAAGATTATTTCCACCTTCAAAAATTGAATTCTAACCATTTTTTGTCCCTTGGAAGACCTTTCCCCTTAGAAACAACATTTAGATGCTTAGCTACCACTGACCTATCCATCTCTTAATTACCTACAATATGCAAAATGGTCCACAGGATGGCAGCGTGGAATGGATACAGAGCTGGCCTCAGAGTCAGGAAGACATGGGTTCCAGTCCAACCAATTATCCATACTGGGTCACTTGGGTGACCCTGGGTAAATCCTTTAATTTCTCAGTACTTCTGGAGACTATAGATTGCAGGAGGTATCTATCTGCATTAGCAATGAAAGCGCAGATCAGGTCCAAAAACCAAAACCCAAGCATGTAAAGTATTATGACTGGTGCTGGGAACACCAAGACCAAAATAGCACCTGCTCTCAAAGAGATTAAATTCTACATTCTGTTATACCAAAATGGGAACCCCATTACCCTCATCCCCTAGTACTAGAAGTCAGAGAGGATTCTCTTCCAATATGAGTGGACCCAAGAGACTCTTACAGCAGGCTCTTACATCAGTTCCTAGAAGAGATGATCATGAGTTGGGAGTTGCCTGTGCTAGAGTGGAGATAGTGAATATTTGAAAGTTAAACTGGCCAATAATTGCCCATAATTCTACTTTAGCCACCCTTTCAAAGGAATAATGGGGAGTACTTCAGGAAGGGAAGAACTGGGCCAGAAATTCAATCTACTCAACCATTGAATATCCCCATTCCAAGCAGGAAATCAGCCAATACTTGGTAAGAGATACAAATAGAAGCTCTTATTTTCTCCTCTATGTGGAGGGCATATGGGGGAAAAGAAACCATCTCTTTTAGGTTGCCATCATTTGAAGTTATCCTACCATTTCTAACAGTGGGGTTGTGCAAAGCTACAGTGAATGTGGATTACTTGACAGGCTTTATCTCTGGTGGAGCTGGGTGTTGCTGGATGTCTCAGGGGTAGTGGGGCCATGAACTGGCTTCCTTCCTCATCTTAACAGAGTCTTAACTGATCAATACAGATCAGTTGAAGATTATATAGCTAACTTCAACTGGTCTCTCTGCATTCATGCTTTATTCCTAAGGTAAATAGTGCCAAATAACCACCAACTTAGCACTTAATTATATACTTTCTTAAAAATATTTGTCTTGGCTCGATTGTAATAATCTCGATTCTCTAAGTAGACTATAACTTTCCTAAGAGCCAGGAATGAAATTATGTTTTTTCGTATATCTGTATCTCTACCTTGCCCCCTCTCCAAAGTCAAAGATATAGTTATCTGGAAATTAAATTGCACTGAAGAAAAATTAATACCAATAATATATTCTGTGATTAAGACTCAAGTCTGCTAGAAACAATTTTATTTACTATGTATCCAGGTGATTGCTAGCTTGGAGAAAGAGATGTCCAAACTGGTATAGTCCTCCATGCCTTTCTTACATGACTCTGCTCCAAAAAGATTTCAGGTGACAAAAATAGGAATAATGAATAAGGAAAAGATAATAATGTTATAAATGTAGTTTGGGTTTAACATTCCAGAATAGGCATCATTCAGTTCTTTTTAGACCACTTCCCTTTTAAAGTTCTTTTCTGTGAGCAATATCTTAAGCTTGAATTTCAAAAGAGAACAGACACTGTTCTTAGGTGGATCCTGGCACTAATCTCTCCAGGTGGCAGGAGGCAATCATACCATATAGACAAGAAACAAGTTTGGTTATCCTCCTTATTTTGTTTTAAGACACTACCCACTTTCCTAAAGGGAGAAGTCTGGAAAGAGTTTTAGGCTGGAGAAATAGTATTTCTTAATATTTCTAGAGGAACTAAAAAGGGATATTTTAAAAATATGCTTTTACAACTGAAAGACTGGAAGTGATTAAGAAACAACTAAGTTCTAAAGTGTGAATTAGTGACAATGGAGGGAAAGTTCAAAGAAGAAAGAGCTCAGGGAACTAAAAGTCCCCAAATTAGGAATAACCATTATCAAATTAATCAGTTAGGGGTCACTGTTGACACTTCTATAAACCACTCTACAGCCTGTTTTTCAAACTTCAGTTTGTAACCATCATTATCACATGGGTAAGAGTTAAAATGCTTGAATTTCACTGTGTAAAGTGCACAAACTTTGGAAAATATATTTAAACATTTTAAGATGGAACATCAGACAGTGAGGAAGCATTTGTTAAGCTCCTGTTATGTTCTAGGCCCTAGGTAATGGCCAGGGATACAAAGACAAAAATGAAATGATCCATGCCTCAAGGAACTTACATTCTGTATCAACCAATTAAGCTTCCTCAGTAACTATATTTAAATTAATTAATTTCATCAAGAAGTATCATCATTTTTTCCAATTACTCTAAGTTTTTATCAGGATCTTTTTTTGCCCATTTATTTCCATTCATTTGTCCTCTGTGCTCCTTACTTCTGGCTCCATTTTGCTGTCTCTTTACATTATTGAATAAAGTCTGTCCAGATTTGATTGTATTCCTCATTCATTGGTTTTAATGGCACTATGGTATTGTTACATTAATGTAACACAATTTATTTAATTATTTCCCTATTGTTAGCATTTAGGTTATAAAATATATACATTTTACATTTCTTAATAGGAGACCCACTTCATTGAATATTTTTATATAATGATGCTTAAGGCTTGGCTCTAAGCAAAATTCCAAAATAGAGTAGTTTATTTTCAGCCCCCAGTAAGCCCATGCTGCCCCCTATATATATATATATATATATATATATATATCTCAACATTTTTATTAGTGATTTAAATGAAGGTAAGGAGATATTTACTAAAATTTGCAGAAGACTTGAGCTAGAGAGAGATCACTGATTCATTAGGAGACTAAATCAGCATCCCCCAAGATCTCAACAGGCTAGAATGATGAATGAAATCTAATAAGATCAAAATTAACAGGGATGAAACCAGCAAAGATGTTGAAGTAGGAAGAATCAACAAAGTCTAGCTTTTTCTTATGACTACTTCAATAACAATTGAGAAAGAACAATAAAACAAGGAGTCATCAGAAATCTAAGGAGAAGGTAAAATGGGTTATTTTTTTTCCCAGCCTGAGGCAGCACATGGAGATATCCCAAGGCCTGTGATCATTGAGAAGGAAGAACTCTGCAGTTTCTTCTAGCTTGGGGACTAGGCTTAGGCATATGTGTGTATACACACACCCACCCACACATATGTATATATGTATGTATGTATGTATGTGTATGTATATATGAGAACAAGGAACATTTGTAGCACTAATAAGTATGGGTCCTGAGTTATATAAAGTGCAGAAAGCCAGAAGCCAGATAATGACGATTTCCTCTGGCCCTGAAGCTAGGTTCAGGGTAAACTGAAGCTGGGGCCTGCAAATATGTAGAGCAAGGAGCAGGTTCATGGATAGAGAGTGGCCAGAGCTTGAGATTCTATATCAGGAAAGGAAGAAGAATAATAGTGAGACTGCAGCTTTGTTACTCTGACCTCAAAACAAGATTCCATATTCAGCCCATGGACTCATGCTGAAACTTAGAACTGGGTAACCAGGGCAAGAGCTTGGACCACAGGTAAGCCTGCAGTTCTGTCACTTTGAGTCTTCAGAGTCTTCCAGCTAACTAAAGGCAGCTGTCTATTGGCAATCCAGTCAGGACAAAGCCTATATGTGGCTGTGTTGCCTACACCCACACCAAGGCCAAGAGTCTTCAAAGCTCTGACCAGGAGGCCGGCGATCATACTTACCCTAAATCAGACCACTTAGGTTGTGCTGAAAGTTTATAGCTCACGGACTGAGCTGTCCCTTTGGTCACTGAAGAACATAACACTCCATACCCAGCAAAAATCGCAGCAGGATTCCAGAGAATCTAGAACAGGACCACATAAGGCCCCAACATTCCTTCCTGAAGTTCACAGAACCTAGCTGAAATACAAAGTGCCAGTTCAAGAAGTGAGGTTGGAAGAATAAGTGAGCAAAAAATGATACCCAATAAAAAAGGATATTGTAGAGCCAAGAGCACCCATGACAAGAACCCAGAAGAAGATGGTAACTCTACAATACCTGTAAGGAAAACTCCTAAGAAAAACATACACTGGCCACGAGGTCAACTAGAATTCCTAAAAGAAATGAAGAGTTCTCAAATAAAGCATAACTTCAATGAGAGCATTAGAGGGAAAAAAAAATTGGGAAATAAATCAAATGGAGGAAAGATTTGGGAGGAAAATGAACAGGTTATTAGAAGAAGTGAAAAACTGCACCCGAATAAGAGATTCCCTGAAAAACAGAAGGGACCAGATACTAATAATTCTGTGAGAAAGAAATGAAACATGAAAACAAAGTCAAAAACAATAAGAAAAATGCAAGGTACCTCATCTAAAAAAATTATGAAATAAATGTAAAATAAAGACTTTAAAGATAATTTTATTTATCAGTGGTTCAAAACCCTTTTTCTTTCCTTTAAATATTATTAATTAAAATATTTCAGTGCAAGGAATGAGATTAAATATGCTTATTTTAAAAAAAATCTTGGTTTAACATAGATAATGTGATTTAGTGATACAGTGATTCAAAGGCATGGTTCTAAATGGAGGGTTTTTCCCTTTAATACTTGGTTTTTAATGGCTATCATAGATGAAATGGGAAAGATCTATGGATTATGGTCACCAGAACTCACAAAACACCATCTGAAAGACGACAGAGTGATTGTAGAGGAAAACATACTGTTCTGCTTTCCATCTTATTATATTTAGAAGTTTTCTTCAATTCAATAAATATTTAGGAAGTACCTGCCACGTACCAGGTCCTGTGCCAAGCACCATGGGCACAGCCCCAACCCTCAAGGAGTTCACAGTCTAATGATATGATCTAATGCTCTAATGATTTCTTTCTCAATCCGGAAAAAATGTGCAACTCAAAAAAAATTGTCTTTTGTTCCTGGAAGTTGCACCTCCTACAAACAGCCTTTCTGTATTCCTCTCAGGTGGTAGTACAACTCCTCCAGCATCCCATCCCTCATATTAATTTGTACTGATTTTATTTGCATACATTTTATATTGACTTATGTAAAAGAACATTACCATAAATATGTCAATGGATGTGACATAGAAAGGAAGGTCCTCTGACGGGTGAAGTCTGGTGCTCACCATGCAATGTATACACATGTATGCAAGAAAGAGGAAGAAGAGGGTGGAGGAAGTCAGGAGAACTCTTTTCTGTCTTTTCATGTCAGGGTTCTTGTTCACTAATGCCAATCAAGGGCAATGATGACTTGAGTTTTATCTTTTTCTGCCTCTCCTTTAATTTCTCCTGCTTTTCATCTTGGGCTTGGCTTAGGAAGCTATTGCAGACAGCACCACTGGGTTTGTGAGTTTGCAGGATGTTGAGGGGCATTGCCTGGCCATTGTCTCCATACTTTCTGTGTTGGGGGAAAGGAATGGATGCATGCTTCTACACTGCTATTACTCCAGACTGGTTTGGATCCCAATTTCTATTGCCAAATAGCCACACAGTAGCACACTAATTTCTTTTTTATCTAGCAGCTGGGATAACCAATCAAGAGCAAAAAGGGATAGTCCCTTCAGTTCACCTGTAAATATTTATTAAGCACCTGCTATGTGCTAAGCACTGTACTAAGTGCTGGGAATACAAAAAGACATGAAAGACAATCCCTGCCCTCAAGGAGCTTACAACCCATTGGAGGAGAGAACACATAAATACAAACAAAGCAAACTACATAGAGGATTAATGGGAAATAATTAATAGAGGGAAGACACTGGAATTAAGAAGGGTTGGGGAAGGCTTCCTTTAGATGGTAAGATTTTAGTCAGGACTACAAAAAAGCCAGGGAAATATCGTTAGTCAGAGTGGAGGATAGACAGCGTTCCAGGCACAGAGGACAGCCAGAGAAAATGCCCAGAGCCAAGAGATAGAGTGTTTTCTTTGTGGAACAGCCAGGAGGCCAGTGCCACTGGATTGAAAAGTAAGTGTCAGGGAGTAAGACGTAAGAAGACTGGAAAGGTGGGAAAGGGCTATTTTAATGCCAAAGACAGCATTTTGTAATTGCTTCTGGAAGCAATTGGGAGCCACTGGAATTTTTTGAGTAGGAGGGTGATACGATCAGATCTGTGTTTTAGGAACATCATTTTAGTGGGTGAATGGAGGATGGATTGAAGTGGGGAGAGACTTAAGGCAGGCAGACCCACCAGCAGACTATTGCAATAATCTAGGTATGAGGTGATGAGAACCTTACTAAAGAGGTGCCGATATCAGAGGAGAAAAGGGGTGTATTAGAGAGATGTTACAAAAGTGAAATAGGCAGGCCATGGCAGTTGAGTGGATATAAGGAGTGAGAGATACTGAGAAATCTGGGATTACTTCTAGGTTGCCAGTCTGAGGGACTAGGGGAAGGTGTTACACAACAAAGAAGGTAGAAGGAAGGGAGGTTTAGGGGGAAAGATAATAAGTTCTGTTTTGGACATAATGGACTAAGATGTCTGTTGGACAGCCAGGTTGAGAAGCAGTCAGGGTTGGTCACTATAGCTCATTGGAAACAAAGCAGGTAATGCTAAGTTTTTCTTACTGCAAGGGCAGGAAACAGTTTGAGTTTGTTTTTTTGCCCTACTTAGACACCAGATGGAGAATAATTAATGACAGTGGCTTCCTTCAGGGGTCGGAGTTGGGGGGAAGAGCCCCTCTGAGGGGTAGCCTGACCAAATCAGATCTGTTCAACTCAGCTCCTCATACTCATCCTTACTCCCCACATCACCCCCAGCAGTAGCACTTAACTGTTTGTCACAGTTTCACTGAACAAAAGGACCAGGGCAAACCTGGACTCTAATGACTCCTCACGTGTTCCCAGGATGGAGGATGCATCTGCACACACTGAATTGCTCCTTCCTTCTCCTTTGACTATCTTTGTTCTTCCCAACATTCTTCACATATAACCCTCTCAAAAGTCCCTGCTCCAAAGCATCCATTGCTGGTGGATTCTGGGATGATCTTGCATCATAAAATTGGACTAAATTTATCTTTATGAATGTTCTCCCTTCCCTTCCTCCCCCCAAGCTCCTTGAGGGCAATACTATTTTCCTTTTGTCTTTGTATTCACAATGCCCAACATACAGTAGGTGTTTAATAAATGCTTGTTAAACTGAAGTCCTTCTCTTTGTATATTCTCTTCTGTACTTTGTAGTTACATTCATATATTAGAAATCAAGTGACCAAACAACAGGAAATGAATGATATGGAATATCTTTAAACATAGAAAGAGTAATTGAATGAATAGTTGATATCACTGATATTGAATGAATAATTCAGTAATTGTCGTTCAGTCATTTTTCACTCACATCCAACTCTTTGTGACCCTATTTGGGGTTTTCTTGGCAAAGATACTGGAGTGGTTTGCCATTTCTTACTCCAGCTCATTTTACAGGTAAGGAAGGTAAAGCAGACAGGGTTAAGCGTCTTGCTCATGGTCACACAATAAGTGTCTGAGGCCGGATTTGAACCCAGGAAGAGGAGTCTTCCTGATTTGAGGTACTCTATCAACTCTATCCGCTGTACCGCCTAGCTACCCATTCAATTATTAACCCCGTTTATAAAGGAGAATCTTAGAAGAGATCACACCAACAAGTCTAAAGAAGCAAAAACACACCTTAGTCTGACCTTGGCTTTGTACATTATGAATCTAAACCTTTCAGTCCACCAATATTAATGACTATTTCATCACTATTTTCTATTTCCAATACAAACTCCTTTGGTTCCAAAGGGGAATTAAAGACAGCTGGATTTTGCAGCTTCTCTGGGATTCCATCCTTGTTTCTAAAACCACCATATCCAACTTTCTAGGTTGGTAAATTTCATTAGAGTGGGCAGAGTGGAGGATGGAGAAAGAGGAAGAAGATAAGAAAAGGGTAGGAAAAGATAGGAAGGTGACCAAGGTGATCAAAGGGAGGGCTGGACCAGGAAAAGCAAAGACTTTACACGCCAGCTCAGAACCAGAATTTTAAATAGGTTCTACTCCTCGCCAGTGAGACACCCAATTCCCTGGCATGCTGTTGAACAAATCAGTGTCACTTCTATACTTCCCAACCAAAAGACTTTGTTTTCCTTTCAGGGGTCTCATGGACTTAAACTATGGGGCAGCTAGGTAGTGAAGTGGATAGAGTGTCAGGCCTAGAGTCAAGAAATCTCCTCTTCCTAAGTTTAAATCTGGGCTCAGACATTTACTAGCTGTGTGACTCTGAGTCAATCACTTCACCCTCTTTGCCTCAGTTTCCTCATGTGTAAAATGAGCCAGAGAAGGAAATGGCAAACCATTCCGGTATCTTGGTCAAGAAAACCCCAACAGGGGTCATGAAGAGTCGGACGTGACTGAGACAATAACTAAACTAAACCACAACATGGATATAAGCTGTGTGGAACTGATTGGGGTGACCTACCCCAGTCTAGTGGTTTCCAGTACAGCCCTCGGTGGAGCACCCCCTACAAACCCAGATCTGAGAATTAGAATGAGAAGAGTGCTGAGTACAGAGTGGGAGGCAGAGGCAACCTGGGCAAAGGCAGACACAGTGTCCTTTCCTATTAGAATCACCCAGAGTGACTACTGGCCTGGTAAGGAGGGTGCCTTGGTAGTACCACTCAAAACTTTCTTGGCTTCTGAACATGTTCAGTCCCCTTGTGAATTACTACTGGGAGTATATTCCACTTCTCAGGTTTCACAGTGCAGGGAGGCTTAATGCCATGTGGGACCAACCAGCTGGTACATGAACTCAGTGAGGGCTCTAGTATCAATCTGTATATAAAATATGATTAAAACTTTATTTCTTTTTTTACTAAAAATAAATAGAAGTTTTGATATTTTTCTTCCATACACCCACTCTGGATCATCCTCTGGTCCTGTGTAGGCCCTGGGATATATACACATCGTTTTGGAGACTACTAATATAGAATAAGAATTCAATAGGAAAAGTATAAATATGTTTATATATATTTGTATACACACATATAACATACATTTCAATCTTACGTGAGAGACAGAGAGAAAGAGAGAGAGAGAGAGAGAGAGAGAGGGAGGGAGAGAGGGAAAAAGGGAGGGAAAGAAAGAGAGAGAGAGAATATGCATCTATATCAGAACCAGGAGCAAAGGGAAAAGTTGCAGAGCAGAAGATTTTGCATAATATAAGGAAAAACTTCCCCCAAAATCAGAGAGTGAATTGCCTGTTATTTACATTTTCTAGAAGGTTGAATAATCCCTTTTCAGGAATGATGTAGGTGGTATCCCATGTGGATTGGACTCAGTGGCCTCTGAGAGGTCCCTTCCAACTCTGTGAAGCCGTGGCTACCCTTGTAGGGGCCTACTCTCTTAGGGCAGTGTTTTGTAATCCTCTGACTCTACTGAAATTCAGGTTTTCTATCCCTTTTACTTAATGCCTGATTGTCTGCTTTGCAGAGTGATAGGAAGATAATAACAGGGTGTTACTAACTGAAAGTATGAGAAGATATTGTCCTACATCAAAAGGAGTTTGCGGTTTAACACCATTTAACCTTCTGCTCTGGGCGTCCTTTATGCCATGTTTTGTTTCCACTAGTCCTCTGCCACTTGACATTGCTAGCATTAAAGCATTTGACATGTCCATCCAACTGCATTGCAGGCTCTTTGAGGGAGCTTGCAATGCCATTCACACAGTATGGTTGCAATCTATTTTTGTTGGATAGACTTGAATTGAGGGCTGCTATAGGTATTGCTTTCTTCAGAACATCCAGCACTGTGACAGGTCTTCAGAAGGCATTTTTTAAAAAATTAATTTACCTTGATTAATTTGCTCCCTTGTTTATGGATGTTAGACCAGGTTTACAGTCCAAGGGCTTAGCAGGGTATTGGCAGTATTCAGGTAGGCACCAGGCACCTGTATAAACAACTCTACTTTCATTTGAATGTCAAATTGCTTGGGCTTCCCCAATGATCTCAGCAGGGAAAGTAAGAGGCCCATTCTTTTGTTGTCACTGAGCTGACTCCATTTCTCTGAGCTAATTGAACCAAACTGATTAATTTGCTAACTCTGTCCCCTGCCACAAATAGCTGTCCGTGGTACTCCTTTGTCAGACCGTTCATAGAATAGTAGCATTTAAGGTTTGCAAAGGTTTTACCTTTGTTATCTCGACCCTCATAACCCACGAGTTAGGTGCTATTATCATCCCCATTTTACAGATGAAGAAACTGAGGTTGGAAGAGTTTAAATGACTTGCCCAAAGTCAAACAGCTAGGAAGTGTCTGAGTGGGATTGGAACTCAGGTCTTCTCTACTCCAGATCCTGACACTAAGCCACCTAACTGCTCCAGCCCCAGATCAAAGAATGAGGAAGCTTGGTCTAGAAGAAGAAAATGCATCTGTTTTTAACATCAACAGGAAAATCTTACATTTTTGAGTGGCTTTGGAATTTGCTAGCTCTTTGAGGAACAGAGTATAGAAGAGATTAGATCTGGGCCTGATCTTGTCTTGAGACTTCATATTTAATTTCTATACTGGAGTCGCAGTTCTGGAAAGGTGAAGTAAATGGAAAAGAGCAGGGTGGCCTGGCATGTCTGCAGTTTGGTTTAATTTTGGGAGCTACCATATTGAAGGCATAATCTATTATTGGTCCCAACATTTTAAAAATGTGATTAATTTCTTGATGGATCTCAAAGCTTTAATGTAGCCAGACCAAATCTTTGGTCACAGTAGCAGCAAGAGTGGAACTGCTCGGCTGGGCTTTTATTTCTGAAGCCCTAGTTAGATGGAGCAGAAAAGGAGAACTAATTCAGTTATGTCTCCAGGCTAAGGTTTGCTACCACCTGCCTTGTGACTTCAGCTTGCAAACTCAGGGCCTGTATGCAAAGCAGCCTCTTTTTAAAACAACTGAAATTAGACTCCAGTTGGTAGAATATGGGAAATGACCTGGGAGCATCCTCTTTATTTTTTAAAAATGATATTAACAACTTTCTGGTTAAAATAGCAATACTGTAACAACAACAGGTGACCTGCTGAGAGATGCCTTTGAAGTGATTGGTGTTTTCAGTGCTCATACGAATATACATATACATGCATACACACACACACACACACACACACACACACACACACACACACACACACTTTCAACTAAAATAGAACCACAGATAAGCCTGCAAAAATTCAATCAAAGAGAAGGCTAGTTCCTTAAAGATGAACATTTGCAAAGGTCCTGTTGCATTAAGGGATATATTTGGAAGGTGGAATTTGCAATTTTCTTCCTGACCTAGATATCACAGAAGTTATATCTTCAAATATGGTATATGAATCTGGTTTCTTTTGCTACTTGATTGACGCCTGGAACCTTGCTCCATTAGAAATAGTACACTCAGTCAAAATGGAACTAATTATGATCTTCCCCCTACTCCTACCCCATGACTAGTATGACCTCACTGTATGATCAATTTCTGTTGCATTATTTCTAAGGGAGGAAAGGGAGCGGGAATGGGAACCTATTAAAAACGTTGGCATATGCCGAAATGTCTTTATTTTGAATAGCCTCCTAATTGGCATCTAAGCTTCCATTCTTTCTCCCCTCTAACCCTTTTCCCTCACCGGTACTAAAATAGTCTTTCTAAAGCACATATCTAGCCATGTCTTCTTATGCCTTATTGCCAGACAGGTACTCTGACTTGGTGACACTGACCTCCTGGTTGTTTCACAAATAAGAACATCCTTGGGCTCTGGGCACTCTCTCTATCTGTTCCCCATACCCTGAATGCTCCCCCCCGCCCTGCCTCGCTCTGGCTATTCACCTTCCTGGCGTCTTTGAAGTCTCAGATAAAATCCCACCTTCTGCAGGAAGCCTTTCCCAACCTCTAAATTCTAAATCCCTTCCTTCTCTTAATTATTTTCTATTTATCCTTTATACAGTTTGCTTTGCATATATTTGCTTACATATTGTCTCCCCCATCAGATTGTCAGCTCCCTTAGGACAGGGACGGTCTTTTGCCCTCTCTTTGCATCCCAGTGGCTATGCGCAGTGCCAGGCACGTAGTAGGCACTTAATAAATATTGATTGATTTATTGATGCCACTAGTTTCCTATTACTTCTAGAGTAGAGTTCTGAACTTCTTTGTGCCGTAGACCCATGCTGGCAGCCTAGTGAAGTTTATGAAACCCTTCTCAGAAAAATGCTTTTAAAGGCATAAAATAAGATACATGCAATTACAAGTGAAACCAATTACATTGAAATGCAATTATCAAAATATTAAAAGTTCCACTTTCACAGAACCCCTGAAATGTGTCCACAAATCCCTTGGGATTCCCTGGATCCAAGGTTAAGAAACACTTGTCTAAACTCCTCTCTAGGAGAGGTGGTATCTAAGCCTTTACAATCTGATTTCAGCCTACGTCTGCACCCATATCACATTATTCTCCCTCACCAAGTCTGTAGTTTTGTCAGACTGGGCTACTTGCTGTTTCCCCAGGGCGGGGGTGGGAACTGGGGTACTGACATTCTATACCAAGTCCATTCATCTTTACAGATTGTTCACTCTTCTCTCATTCCTCACCTTTGCATCTCTAAGTCCCTCAGGTACTACCTCCTACTTAAAGCCTTTCCCATTCTCCCTAAACTCCTTTTGCATTTATATGCATTATATGCAATTATATGTAATAATGCATTATATGTAATTATATGTAATGTGCATTATATGTAATAATGATGATAATAATGGTTGGTGTTTTATATATCACTTACTATGTGCCAGGCACCAGGCTAAGTACTTTGCAAATATTATCACATATCCTCACAACAACCCTGGGAAGAGGATGCTATAACTCATCCCATTTGGCCACAGTTTGTATTCATTTATCCATGTATGCTTTGTACCTCATCCTCCCCCATTCCATTCCCATCCCTTCCCAGTAGAATGTGAGCTCCTTGAGGGCAGGATTTTTCTGTCTTTGCATTCCCCAGTGCCTAGGTACATAAGTTGAGGCTTAATAAAAGCTTGCTGAATTGGAACAAATTTGTGAAGAAAATGGTAGGGAAATACACAAATACAGAGATGTTTATGGTATATTTGAACCTCCTGTCCCCAGAGTCGGTCCTTTTTAAACACAGCCCATTGTGCCTCAGGCAGCAAAGCACATATGGTTTTAAAGTCATATTGCAACTGAGATCAGAATTGGGGTCTGATCTGATCATTGCCCTGCTTCTGGGGAAGTTTAATGATAGTTAGCAATGTTTAGTGGTTAATTTATTTTGTCAGAATTGAAATTCCTGAGGCTAGAAATACTGCCGAGTGGCAACACGCAGGGTATCACATGGGTTTGTTGGAGAGTGGAATGCCAAGGCTGCTAACTGAGTGATTTAAAGAGCCCTTTCCATTTAAGCTTGTTGTCAAAGGCTTTTATTGTTCTTGTTAAATGAGAAGGGGCAGAGGGGACGTGACATGTAGGAAGATGAGAATGATGCTGTGGCTGAAACATGATGGAGTGAAAGGAGAATTTCCTTATTGAATGCAGAACCTTTTAAAAGATACCCTAACAGTGATGATGGATGGCAAATATTCATGTTTTCAGAGTCCATTATACTGGGACAGTGTTGTACTAGTATGGAAAGCACCATATTCTCAGGGATGTCCAAAGATGTATTGAATTTTGTTGGAGAGGGGCTGGAGGGAAGAGTATAGACTTATGATTTCATTGGTGAAGGGACCTTCTGGTGTGGAAATTCCATTCACTGATGCAGACCTGCAGTTTATTGTTTTAGAGACTCATCTGGGGACATTTAGAGGTTAAATAATTTGCCCATGGTTATACAAATAGTATGCTTCAAAGACAGGAGTTGATCCCAGGTCTTCCTGGTTCCAAAGCCCCCTTCTATACTTCACTTTACTTGGCCAGCTTAAGACAAACCTTTGAATGCTGAAGGAACTAGGGATGTCAACATGGTCTAGCGGCTAGGGTGCTGGACTTGGGTCAGGAAGATCTGGGTTCAAATGGAATGTGGACAATTTCTAGCTGTGTGACTCTTGGCAAATACCCACATTTGTAAAATTAAGGGGGATGGACTGAATGACCTCTGAAGTTCCTCTCAGCTCTAAATCTATGATCCTATGAGATAATATTTGTAAAGCACTTGGCACAGGGCCAGGCACATAGTAGAAGTGCAATAAATGCTTATTCCTTTTCCTACCATCTCCTATGATCATGCAAAGTCCCTCTGCTTAGTAGTTACATGACCCTGGGCAAATCACTCTCAGCCTCAATTTCATCATCTGTAAAATGGGAATAACACTGACCTGACAGGGCTATTGTGAGGATCACATGACTATTTATTGAGTATATTTTAGAAGTGCTTGCTTGGATATATGCTGGACCAGATGACTTCTAGGGTAATTTTGAATGCTGAGATCCTGGCATTCTTTGAAAAGGTTGGACTCCCAATTGCAGGCTTCACATCACTCCCATAGTTATAGTCTTCCTTAGGGAACAAATCTATGAGTGAAAATATGCAGCTTCTCCTGTATTTTCCCTTTCGAGTTGCAGGAACATAACCATGAAACATTGGACCATTCTCACATTGCTGAGGCTAATCCATTTTTTTTCCCTTCCTGACTCACTGCCTGCTAAAAAGTGAAACATTTTCCCCCATTCCCCTCAGCTGAGAACATCAGTGTCTTACCAAAGGGTTGGTACCTTGTGGCCTCACACCAAAATACCTGTTAACGGTAGGAGAAGAGATGCCTGGCAGATAGAGAAGAGGAGAAAGAAATGGGGAGCTGGTCCCAGAGGTTAGCACCTGGGACAGCGACTTTTCATGAACTGCATGGTATGAAGGAAGCACAGAATGGTGGGGAGAGAGATGACTTTGGAGCCAGGACCCGTGGACTTAGAATGCCAGCTTGGATACTTGAAATGAACTTTTGCAAGCTGAGTGACCCTGGACAAATTACTTCACCTCTCTGACCCTTGGTTTCTTGATCTTTAAATATGCCAGTGAATTAGGATTCATCATCTCATTAATGTGAGTGTTTCCTCCAATCACGCAGATTATAACCTGTCCATATCTTTTCATAAATTCACCACAGGGGGACTATCCAATATGCTGAGGATCTTCCTCAATTTCTCTTGACATTAGGAGGCTACTTGAACTCACAGTCAATACTTCAGTAATCTCTTAACTTTCTTCGTATGACCAGCCCATATTCTTTTTCTCTAATATATTTCCTTGATGATAATATTTATAGAGTTCTCTAATGCCATCCTTCTATAAAATGGAGATTATAATTCTTGCCTTATTATTTTATTATGGACATAGTAGATAGAAGATTGGCCTTGGAATTAGGAAGACTTAGGTTCAAATCCTACCCCTAGATCATAGTGAGTGACCCTGGGCAAGTAAGTCATTTGACCTATGAATGCTGCCAGGCAAGTAAGACCATAAGTTGCAAACGAGTTACTGATCTGCACTCGTGGAAGAAGTTTCCACACTGGGAGTTCTCATAATCAATAAACTTATTAAGTCTGGACCCTCCTCAAACACCTCCCCCCCTCCCCACTGTACTTTACTCACCAAGTAGTAGTGAGGAAAATACTTTGCAAACCTTACAGCATAATAAAAATGCAACTTATTCCAGGGTGGAGCCAAGATGGCAGAGTAAAGGCAAGGGACTCACTCCCAAACCCCTTCAAATACCTTTTAAAATGATTCTGAAAAATATAAATTATTAGTAATGATTTTCATCTCAGTATACACAGTGACATAAAAGGCTGAGCAGAATATGTGCCTCCACATTTACTCTGGCCATTTCCCAAGATATATTTACTTAAAACATTTCATTGTTAGTTAAGCTTCAGGAGTGGAAGGGTCACATGATCCTTGCCCAGGAGGTTTCCAATCTAAGTAAAAGAGACAGAACAATTCCAAGTAAAAGACCCCCAACCCAACAAATGAGATGGTGGGTTAAACCTCAGAGGGGGTAAGGTTATTGGATTTTTTTTTCTTCTTATTCATTTTTCTTTGCCTTTAGGGGGAACCTTTCAGTGCTGGGCTGCTATAAGAGACCTTTAAATATAAAATGCTAGTAGAAAGAGCATAGGATTTAGATCCTTCTGACCTGGGTTGGAGTCCTGGCTCATTTATTTGCTAGCTGGGTGACCATGGACAAGAAATTGAACCATTCTGAGAATTAATTTCCTCTTCTGGAAAATGGGCATGCTCTTATTTAGATTACTTGCCTCATAGGATTGTTATGATTAAAATGTTTTATAAATATTAAAGAAATATAGAAATGAATGTGACATAGTTAAATTTTTAAAAATGTATTTACTTGAAGAAGCTGGAATTTTGTTAGCGCTGATATTACCTTTTACATATGCTATAGTTCAGTCAAACTGGTCTTCTGACTGTTTCTTATACACAACACTCCATTTCCCATCTCCTTGCCTTTGCACTGGCTATTCCTCATTCCTGGAATGCATTTCCCCCCACTTCTGCCTCTGAAAGTCTATAGTCTCTTTCAAGACTCAACTCAAGGGTCACTTTCTACATGAGCCCTTTCCTAAGTTCCCCCACTTTCTGCAGCTACTAATGTCCTACCTCCAAAATTAACCTTGTGTATAACTTGCATATACTATGCATGTACAGATTGTTTCTCTCACAGAATATAAGCCACTCGAGGCAGGAGTTGTTCCATTTTGGTCTTTATGTCTCTAATGCCTAAGTGCAGTGCTGGTACATAGTCAGTGATCACTCAGTTTTGACTGATTGACCCCAGTCCTCTTTGACTTACAAGGTCTTTGAGTATTTCTCTGACCTACAATTTCAGAAGCCCTCCAGCTTAGCCAGGTTGACTCTCAGAGGGCAAGCAAATACTCTGTCACCAGCACCATGCTCATAAATGATCTGACAGATGACTTCATTGACATTTTAATGCAACATGCTATGGATTAAGACCATTTACCACCAATGACTGAAGCTCTGCAAAATGCCAAAGGAGAACAGAGCCAACCAGGATTTCAAACCTTAAAGAAAAATTTTAAATTTGCTTTTTGATACAGCGCCATTAAGATTCAAGGAAGTGGGATGGGAGGGGGCCAATATGAAATTGAATGCCTTTCAGACCATGGGGTGTTAGAAAGTAGAAATGTATCTGTATATGAAATTGTGGAACACGAGGTTCCCTACCTCTGGTTTGACATGAAAATAATAATAATAGAATTTATATAATGCCTACTATGTGTCAGGCAGTGTGCTAAGTGCTATACAAATATCATCTCAATCACCTCAACACCCCTAAAAAGTAGGTGCTATTATTATTATTATTCCCATTTTATAGTTGAGGACACTGAAGCAAACAGTGGTTAAGCTGTCACACAGCTAGTAAGTGTCTGAGGGCCAGATTGGGATTCAGATGTTCCTGATTTGAGGTCCAACACTCTATCCACTACATCATCTAGGGAAGCCTAATCAACAACTTCCAGAGTTAGGTCAAACTTTTGATGGGCTGGTTCTTGTGGTTATCAAGGATTCCCCTTTGATTGTCTGAAATGTGTCCTCAGTGGGGAAGATACTGATTCAGACTCCTAGAAAGAGGAGTTCGTAGAAGAGGGAAATAATCTGGTAGAGAAGGCAGTGTGGTCAAACGAATTGAGTCCTGACTCTAAATATGGAGGATTTGGGTTCAAATCTTAGCTTTTCCTACTCACTACCTGTTTAATCCCGAGGGAATTTTACCTACTTCTCTGAACCGCAGCTTCCCCAGCTGTAAAAAGAAGGGGTTAGATGGTTTGGAAGGTCCTTCTCAGCTCTAAATTCTATGAGAAGGGGCTGGTTCTGTCATCAGGCACCATGCCTCTCACGGCTTAAGGACTTGAAGTTATGATGCTGATCTTTGTGTAGCATTCTGTTGTGGGCCTTTGAAATCACCCCTCTTCCTTGTCATTCCCATTCAGTACCCCACGAAAGGGTTCTTAAAAGTTCCCTGTGTCATGTAGGTACGTATGTTTATGCATATGCATATATACAAAGATATTTAAGTGTAAGAACTACGACCTTGGGTACCTGACTTAAATTCTCTGGTCCTCAATTTCCTTATCTGTAAAATAAAGGGGGATGAAGGGGCAGCTAGATGGCACAGTGAATAGAGCACCAGCCCTGGAGTCAAGAGGACCTGAGTTCAAATCCGTCCTCAGCCACTTAACACTTATTAGCTGTGTTAACCCCAAGGTTAAGTCACTTAACCCCAATTGTTCTCTCTTCCCCCCTCCAAAAAGCAGATAACTAAATAAATAAAGGGAGATGGGCTGGATGATCTTTAATATCTGACCTAGCTCTAAATCTGTGATCCTAATTTTATATTAAAATCTTGATTCTACCTCCTTGAGATTACTATGTGCCCTCTCCTTAACACTCTGAGCTTCAGTTTCCTCATCTGTAAAATGGAACTAATAAGGCAAAGCTTAATATAGAGTCCATAGAACACAGGGAGATCAGACACTTACTAGCTATGTGACCCTGGGCAAGTCACTTAACTTCTGTCTACCTCAGTTTCCTTATCTGTTAAATAGGAATAATACTAACACCTATTTCACAGAGTTGTGGTGAAGATCACATGAGTAAGTGCTTTGTAAATCATAAAGTGCTATACAACATGTGAGTTGTTATTATTACATGCCCAATAAGATTTTTTTGTGAACAGAGCATTTTGTAAATTACAAAGCACTAAAGAAATGTGAGCTATTCATATTCTAAGAGACATATTATATTCCGAAGGCATATAAATGCTTGAGGTCAGGACACTTGGCTGGGTGAGGCACCATACTCTCCAGAGTCACAGCTCCTGATCTTACTGTTGGATAGGATTAGGTTAGAGGTCAGAAGTGACACCTGGTAGTTAAATTATCATATTAAGTAGAGATAGCAGAGAGAGGGAGGCATTGGAGAGAGTGTAAGACTTGAAATCAAAAACTAGCCCTTTGATGCTTAAGCAAGTTTCTTAACCTCTCTGAGCCTACAGGGTTCCTGTACAGATCCTTCCCAAGCAGATCTTTGATGCATTGCTGTAAGCAGAAATACACAAAGGAATTTTCTTATATGTAATAACTTTTTCTTGTTGCCATTTAAGTATAATCACAAAATACTGAAAAGCAACTTCATCCTCTGCCAAGAGTTCACAGTGATCTAGCACCCTTCATCTAGTACTTAATAAGGATACATAGACCAAAGATATGTGGATCAGCTGAAATGGATCAACATATCTGGAATGGGCAGCTCATTCTTGTTCCAAACCAATTATCGCTATTACATTCAAAAGCTTCTAAAAATCCAGCCATGCTGATTGATGCCTGGGAGTTTTTAATTCCAACTGGGTAGTTGGATTGAAAGGGTAGTTTATTCCAACTGTTTTTAGGCCATGAGCTCCAATGTCTGTCTCTCAGATAAATCTGGCTTTAGGCCCTTTTTTCCTTCTTCTTTTTCCTCTTTCTTTCTTTTTTTTTTTTTGAAATTGACTGACTAGGTTGAATGAAGGACATATTTCCATTTGCCATGATCCCTTTTATCCTGTGAATCTACTCATGGCAGAATGTTGGCAAGTACTAACTCCGGCAAGGGCACAGATGGTAAATGTGGTCCTTTACAAGCAGGGCTGGCCTGACTAGGCAGAGCTATCTGTAGGGTGAGGATTTCAAGGGTGCTAGGAAGCCCTGATGATCTTTCCTCCACTCCCCCCTGCCAGATCCTCTGCTTCCCCCCTGCAGATGCCTGACAGTCTACCAGCAGAGCTGTAAAATGAAGGGGCTGAACTAGGTCATTTCCAAGTTCCCTTCCAGCTCTCTTATTCTAATTTCCTGGGGGGAGGGAGTTAGGAGTTCACAGAAAGAACAATCAGCAGTGTTTTCTTCATCTCTTCCCAATTCCTACAGAAGGGATGCCCAAAGGAGAAATGAAGATGCAGAAAGGAGAAAACATAATGAGTTGGAAGATTACCAAGATGAGGACTTAACACACTCCTCAAAATGTCCTTGCTGCTTGAAGCTTCACTTGGGCAGTATCATTCTGCTAACCAAGTATATCTGCCTACAGTGTCACGTATGAGTCTTAAAAGACCTAATATTTTAGATTGTTGTATTGTCAACTAAAGGCAGGTAGGTGGTGCAGTGAACAGAATGCTAATTCTGGAGAGGAAGACTCATCTTCCTGGATTCAAATCTGGCCTCAGACACTTACTAGCTATGTGACCCTGGGCAAGTCATTTCACCCTCTTTGCCTCAGTTTCCTCATCTATAAAACAAGTTGGAGAAGGAAATGGCAAACCGCTCCAATATCTTTGCCAAGAAAATCCCAAATGGGGTGACAAAACAATGGAAAACCAACTGAACAACAAATGGTCAACTAAATTTCCATACCAGCAGGAAATTGGATGTCTTTAGGATGGATGCACCTTCTTTTGAGCAGATTTGTGTAAACAATTCTAGTTCTTCTAGGCATAACTCAAAAGCATTTCTGATGGAGAGATCTGAAAGGTCTCTGTGCTCAAAAGACTTGCTCACTCTTTGGGAAGATGACATGCAGAGGGGAAAACCTTTTCTAGCTTACAGAGCAACACAAGTAAAAATGGTTAGATCTGGAAGGCAAAATGCTAAGCCAAGAAAGACTAGAGTAGTTGAAGTCATGAAGGGGTTGATTACAAAAAGGTATTCTGTAAAGGAGGAGGAGAGTAGATAAGGTGGAAAGTATCCTGGTTTGGAGTTCTAGTGACCTATCTGCACTTAGGCAAGTAACTTCACCTTTGTGAGCCCCAGTATCCCCATCTCTAAAATGGGAGATTGGTTTAGATGTTCTCTTAGGTCCCCTCCAGCTATAACACTCTTTCAGTTAAGTTGTTCTTTTGAAGGAGAGGTGAGGGAGGACCTTTTAGGATAAAAATATATCTATTCAAAGATATGCAATCAGTCTTATTCTGAATGATTTGAAGATACCAGATCTTTCTGAAAGGGGAATGAGTTATTTATTTTCCCATCATTAAAACAATTTAAATAAGAGACTACATGACCACTTGAGACACTGTAGAGGCAAATCTTGTTCAGGTCCCCACTGGACTATTTAGCCTTTGAAGTTCCTTCCAATTTTGAGTCAGTAATTCTATGGTACATGTACCCTGTTCTGGGCTGAGCCTGATTCAGGCCAATCCTCTGGTAGTTTATTGGCTATTAGAATGGAAAGATAGGTCTTTGAGTAGATATTAAAAGGAGATTTACTTAGCTATAGCAGGAGAAGGATATTCAACAGTTATGCATTGAAGACACTTGGAGTTGATTCATTTGGATGCAACTCCCTTTTCTGAGTTTCTCTTTGAGGTCTGCCAGGCTAGCATCAGAGCACCCTTGGAGTTCCTTGTGGCTGTTTTGTTCTTAGGCAACTAGGAAACAGCATCAACACGAGCCTTTAGTCTTCTGAGCTCATCAAGTCTGTGATGGTTTCAGTGCCTTTTAACGAACAACTACCCTAAACTGCACAGGAGTAGGGCTGAAGGTATTGGTTCCACCACAAAACAACAGGCCAGTGCCTCAAATTGTGAATTTAGAGGCTGCCCCAAATTCACATTTCTTTTTTTATGTCTTTTAAAATAAATTTGATTGATACCTTTTATTTTCCCATCAACTAAATACGCTTCTGTATCCTTCTCCCTATTCTCTCCCAGTTAACCATCTCATAGAACAAGGAATATTTTTAAGGGAAAAGGAAATTAATGAAATCAATCAATTCATCCAAAAAAAGTCTGAAAATGTATATACTATTCCACCCCTGGGGAGCTCTCACCTCTGCAAAGTGGGGGAGAGGGTTGTTATTTCTCCTGTATCTTCTTTGGGGCCATGCTTGGACCTTGTAATTTTGCTATGTTCACTATTTATTGAATAAGAGTCATTCTTTTTATATCCATCACAATGTATGTTTTTTTCTTGGCTCTTCTTACTTCACTCTGTGTCAGTTCACGTAAAGCTTTCTAGCCCCTTTATTCACCATTTTCATTCTTCCTTAAAGCGCAGTAATATTCCATCACATTCATGGACTGCAATTTAGCTATTCCCCAGTTGACACACATCTACTGTTTCCAGTTCTTTGCTATTGTAGTGAGTAAATAAGTAGTATTTTGGTATAAATGGAGACTTTCTTTTTCTCCATGACCTCTTTAGGATATGTCCCTAGTAGTATAATCTCTGGGGCAAAGGATATTGATGGGTTAATCACTTTATTTATTTATTAGTCCATACTGCTTTCCAAAACACATTTACCGTTTCTATCTTTGGTCATCTTTGTCAATTTGTAGTGTGTGAAATGAAGCTACAGTGTTGCTTTGATTTACATTTCTTTGATTCTCAATGACAAAAATCACATTCCTTTGGCTCATTTTACCCCTACCCAGCTTCCTTTAGGAAGCTCAGAATAAAGCTTGCTACTAGATGATCACAATTCCTGTGAAAATGTTGCGGGATAGGTTTTGGGGGGATTTCTAATGAGAAAGCCTTTCTAGGTTCGCGTCTGAAAAGAATTACCAGCTCAGCTGTCTTTTGATAGATTTACAAAAGTTTATTGATTCACAGGACAAAAGGGGTAGGGTGAGGAAACCTGGCTAGGAAAAGCTCGCAAGGGGCAAGGGGGGAGTCAGAGAAAGTTTGGAAGTTTGGAAGTGTGACGCTCTGCAGCAGACAGATGGCCTACTAGAAGGCCTACTTGACCTGACAGAAAAGGTAAGAGCTACCAAGGTCCATCTTCGGAAGTTCTAAGAGCCCCAGGAGTATTCTTAAAGATACCAAGCTGTCAATCATAAGTTCATTAAGCTAATGAGGTGTACAAAGGTGGAGTTAGGGAGGAACCTGGGAGGAGCCAGGGCGTGACTAATACTTAAAGGGAAATGCCCCCTTGACATCAACTGCGCATGTGTCTTACCCATAATACACTGGGACAAACAGCAGGAGGGAAGGGGCAGGGGGTGTGGTTTGAGCCCTGTAACGTCATAAGGTCGACCAGCGGTCACAGAATTGAGGTCAGGTCTGTGAGA
>CM053581.1:514261515-514372491 GCA_028627135.1 Pseudochirops cupreus | reverse complement strand
ACCTCTTCATAAGTACTAAAGGTAACAAATATTTTATACAGGAAAGTCTTTATTTCACCCCAGATAAAGTGCAAAATAAGACGAAATAAGCCACAAATAATTTAAAATGTCTTCTTGCCATGACCCTACTCTTTGACAGTCTCCATCCCACTCTACCTCTGTTTCCCCCTGCTTTGATAGATGAAACTTTTACCTTATCTTTCTGGAAAATAGGCTTCCATGCCACTTTCTGTAGCCTCCTCAACATGGTCTCATATGGGTAGTATTCTAGCACTCCTTTGTATATTGTCTTCTCCAATTAAACAGACTTCCTTCCTCCCTCACTCCTTCCCTCCCTTCCTCTCTTTGTTCCTTCCTTCCTTCCTTCTTCTTTCTTTTCTTCCTTCCCCTCCTTCCATCTTTCCCTCCTCTCCCATCTCTCCCTCTGTCCACATAGGGAATCATACCCTCACCTGCAGGTGCTCTGCCCAAAGGAATATAAATTTTGATTTCTGAAACTTCACAAGATATCTTAGGGTTTACAGGCTAGATTCCTTTTTTTCTCTTCCTTACTTATTTCTTCTACCATTAAAAAAAACTGGGACAATTAAGTCTTTTGCCCCATGTAGTTTCATTTACTATTTCTTAAAATATAACATTGGAAATCATCTAGGCTTTGATAAAGTCCATTGGGATTGAAATGGAGCTACTAGACCATGTCTCAAACCCAAATCACTCTGGTTCTCATTGATTGGCCAACAGTAGGTTCACCCTATCACCTCCCCCACCCCAAGCCTCACTTGGTCATTGTTTGGGTTTTGATGGCTCTGAGTGAGTGTAAATAGCAATTGTTTCTGTTTGGGGACAGAAACCCTGAGAATCCTCCCCTCCTGAATTGATTTTTTTTTCTTTTTGACTATGTAAAAGAGGGTTTTTTTTTTTGGCCTCATTTCTTACCTAGCCTTAGTCACTGAATAGGTGTTGCCTTAGACAACCTGAAACATGGGAAAGACCTTAGCTTAAAAAGACCAAGGTGTCCAACTGTCAAGACCATCTCCAGTCATCCTGATTTATATCTTGCTACTGGACCCAGATGACTCCAGAGGATAGAATGAGGTTGGTGACTGCACAGCCCTGACTCGCTTAAATCCAATTCACTTGTAAGTAAAGACATGACCTTCCTGATGTCATTGGTCCTCTTCCAGAACAAAGGACAAACAACAACAATCTCCAATTAGATTATAAACTCTTGAGGGCAGGATCTAGATTTTTTGTTTTTATTTGTATTTCCAGCACTTAGCACAGATTAAGTGATTAATAAATGCTCTAAGTTATCTCTCTGTCTATCTATCTGTCTGTCTGTCTGTCTGCCTGTCTATCTATCTATCATCGACCTGTTTCAAATGTTTGGTTGAAGGAGACAAACAAATTGTAATATAAAATTCCAACATTTATTCATTATACCCCTAAGGCTAGCTTTACTTCTTGTACATGGAGTGCAGGACTAGATTTCTGACTGATGAACAAAAGAATGAGAGAGCTTAAGTACATTTTAGGACCATCCCAATTAGGGGTGGCTGAGTTGCACAAATTTATGATCCCCATAATGGTTTAATCATTGCATGAGAAAGGAATTTTCTTAATTGGATAAATGGTAAATACAATAAAACAAGAGAGATGACAAAGTGTCAATTGAAATTATGATCCAGAATATCTGTGTTTTCTTTACCATTAACATTCCATGACAAGGCATATGTTCAGAAAATCTTAAGATAAGAAAAAGTCCCATTAATCAAGTTAATGCCCTGAATTGAGGGTCTCATCCTTAAGGGCCATAAAGTGGGCCTCTTCTGGTTGACATAAGGAGAGGTGCTCTCTGGGAGTGAGACAAAGCTGGGTCTGTTTGGAATTTATGATGTCAGGATGCCTGTGTTAAATCCTACTCCCAGCCTTATCTGGTCTCTGGAGTGGCTGAGATAGAAAAAGAGTCTTTTTTTGTAAAATGAGGCATAGCAATCTGTTTGATTTGGCCAAAATATGATATTAAATGATTATCGCTATCTATCTGTCTGTCTATCTATCTATCTATCTGTCTATCTATCTATCTATCTATCTATCTATCTATCTACCTATTTCTGTTGTCCGGGGGTATCCAAAGGTCTCATTCCTGAGACCTTTTCAGGGGATCCAAGAGCTCAAAACTATGTCCGTAACAATGCAAAGTTGTTACTTGTCTTTTTTCATTCTCATTCTCTCTTGAGTATACAGTGGAATTTTCCAGAGGCTACATGACCTGTGAATTAAAGATTTAGCTGCAAACATGAAGACTAGTTAATACCTCGTCTGCAGAATTGTACTTTTGCCTTACAAATGGACAAGTCAGCAGATGTGGCTGGCCTTGCTGTTTTGCTTATATTCACAAGGTTATCATCATGAACTAATCTTTAAAGATCTTTTATGTAAATGCTTAGCAAAAAACACAACTGGTACTGAAATATTCAAGATGTTGAATCACTTTTTTGAATCTCATGGTTTTTCCCAGAATAGCTATCTTGACATTTGCCCGGAGGGTACAAAAGCAATTTGCAATTTACACTAATTATGTTTTGTTTTGAAAAATAGAGTTATTTTCCATAAAATATGTTATTTATGTTAATATTTTGTAGGTTTGTTATTTTTAAATGAATTAATAAATAAATATTTTATCAGTTTTAATTTCTAATATGGTAAAGATTGATAGATATAATCCACATAAACAAAAGCTCTTTGGGATTTTCCATAATTGTTAAAAGGACAAAGGGGTTCTAAGACCAAAAAGCTTGAGAACCACTGCTTTTCTCCTCTCCAGTAAGTCTGGAACCAGGCTCCACAGAGATGACATTCTTCACATTCCAGTGACTTCCTCCTTCACCCCAGGGACCTGTATATGCTTTCAACATTATAGTACTACCCTAAGTGTTTGTATTTCTTTGGAAAAGGAAACAAACTTGGGATTTCTAGGAAGGCAACTGTCTTCCTACTGAACCTGCACTGTCCAAATGACTCATATAGACCAGAGAGAAAAGTTGAAGATTTGGCCCCTTTATATCATGATTCAGTTCTTGGTTGTTCCTCTGGCTTCTTGGCCATATGCCCAATTCTCCGTCCAGTCATCCATCAATTCTAAAAGAAACCCATAATATCCTCCACCTTGGACCCCACCTAAAGCCTAAATTCAGTGGAAATGTGTCATTAGGAAATACAATGCCACTTCTCACTACTTTAGTAAAAAAAAAAAAAAGCAATTGACAAATTAAAGTATCTCATATCCTTCCTTTGCCCCATCTCTCCCCAAAAAAGCCTTACCACCTCCCACCCCCCCATTAGATTATAGTTCTAGAAGCCCGGGAATCAGGAATTCCTTCCAGTAGATTTCATGATTTTCTTCTTCACAGCTGTCCTTTCTGGGATTTAAGTAAGGAATGTTAATTCTTAGAGGAAGGGTCATAGAGGGATAGTTGTTGTTCTCAGGTCTCTGGTTTCAGCTCTTTCTGAATTGAGGCAGCTATCTGTTTCCTTTTATAGGCCCAGGCCAAGCCAATCAAATCATCCCCAGACAGTATCTGAGACTTAACTGCTCGTCCTTAATGAGACATAACTGACAGGTATTCCAGCCCTGCATATGTCCTTAATCCTCTCAATGAGGTGAATGTGGACATGTGAGAATCCTCCATAGGGAGATCATCAAAGTCCAGAGTGAAGGTTCACTTACATTGAATCACGTGATTGATGGGGGTGTTGATGCCTCATCAAGTTGACTAGAGTCTCCTAATCAAACCTGGTCATACATTTCCAGGAATCCATTTAACCTAAATGTGGAGACCACTGCCTCAGTCAACTGGAGGCAGGAACCTAGGATTTAGAGGTAGATGGATCCTTAGAAAGATTATCCAGTCCAATATACTTTGTCTTTTTGTCTGTCTTTCTCTCCCTCTCTCTCTCTCTCTCTCTCTCTCTCTCTCTCTCTCATCAGTAAAGAGACTTGCTCAAGTTACACAGATAGTAAGTAGAAGAATCCAGGATTTGAACCCAAATCTTCAGACTTCAAATCTAGTGCTATTTCTATGCTGTGCTGTTTTCCTACAGATCTGACCCAGTGACTTAGGATTTGTATGCTAGGCTATGTCAATAGACAGTCTTGATTAGACTGTCCTCTAGTTATGATCTCAGTCCCTTGATCAGTGTTCCTGAGCTGAGTCAACTTTTCTTCCTCCTTCCTCCTTACTTGTTTCAATTTCCTCTGCTCTTAAGGAGTTTGTAAAATGGAGATAATAATAGCACTTATCTTACAAGGATCAAGTGATATAAAAGCCTTTGTGAATTTTAAGGTAGTATACAGATGTCAGTTATTATGGAGAAAGAATAGTGTTGGACTTGGAATCAGGAAGAATTTGGCTGAAATCTTGCATTTAATATTTACTGTGATCATGGCCAAATCACAACCTCTGATCCTCAGTTTTCTCATCTTTGAAATGGGGATAAACAATACATATATTAACTACTACCTCACAGAGTTGTACTGAGGCTCAAATGCTAATTTATGTAAAGCAGCTCTACAGGTGTTTATTAAGTGCTAGCCATGAGCCACAAACTGTGCCAAACTCTTTTCAAACACTTAAATTTATATTATCTATCTAAGTGTTGGCTATTATTATCAGCACTTGAGAGATGTGTGTGTGTGTTTCTTTTTTTTTCTCTTCAGATCTTGCCCTTATTCCTTTTTAAGGACTCTAGCTCTTGTATTCTGAATTACCTCACTCTAAACCCTAATCTGCTCTTCTCAGAACTCATCATTTTACTGAAAATCTCTTTTCCTTCATATTTTTACCCTCTAAAGTCAGTAACAGCACAGAAAAATCATAATATCCCCCCATTACTAGAAATTAGCCCAATGAACTTTGAAAGTTCCTTCCTGGGGCTGAGCTGTTTGGATTGGTGAATGATTGAGTACAAAACCACCTACTGCATAATCGTCACAGATTTTATAACAAATTTTGTAAAAATAAATAAATAAAGTTAAGGCGAGACCATTATGTGAAGGTTTATGAAATTTGTGCCAGTATTACTTTAAAATCATTAAGCTGTCTTTGGTACAAGATTAGGATGCACAGAAAACTGGGAACATACATTAATATTGGGAAGATGTGAGTCTTACCATATCTCGTGACTTATTGTGCCTGCCCTCCTACTTCCCTTGCACCTACGGCTCTTTATTGGGTTGAGTGACAATACTGTTAGCACTTCCCCACTCTACACAAAACTCATAAATTGGCTTTCAGAAATATACTAACAATGTGCCTGTGCTGAGAATTCTAGGCTTCCAACTTGCAATGTACTAGAGATAAATACATACCTATATGCCACTGGTGAATACATTGCTGCTCTGTTTACCTTTTAAGCAGTCTGACAAATGGAATTATGCCATGAGACAATGATCATGCAATGAACAGTTATAAACCAATTTTTGGACTGAAAAAAAAAGATGCGATGATTATGCCGTAACCTCACTCTAGTTGTCCCCAGACATGCTTCACAAACCATCCAGCTGTCTACTTTGTCCATCTTGCCATCCTCCCTTACCTATATCCGAACTACTTCCTCCTCTTACTATCTTTTTCCAAAAACAATGATCTAATCAATACTATAATTGGTTATGAAAAGCATGTGTTAGCTGACTGCCTTTTGGATCAACTCCCTATCCTGGAACTCTCCAGACTTCCCTGGTCACCCTGAATTATGATTTTTATTGATTAGAATATAAGCTTCTTGAGAACAAAGGACTGCCTCACTTTTGTGTTTATATCCCCAGTGCTTAACAGTACCTAGTACACAGTAGGAATTTAATTTATGCTCTTTCTCTCTCTCTCTCTTTCTTTCTTTCTCTCATTCTCTCTCTCTTTCTTTCTTTCTGTCTTTTATTCAGAAGAGTCCGTTTGTCACATATCCATTGCATGCCATCATTAGTCATCTTCTGACTTCCCATGCTGACCTCCACATGCCAAAAATTACCTTTATTTAACCACCTGCCTCATAAAATAATTCTTATTTTACAAGGTTGTTTTAAGACAAACCCATCATAAACCTTAAATTCTAAATAAATGTGAACTATTATCTTATCCCCTCAGGCTTCCAGTGCCTCCTAACCCATCTAAGAGGATAACTAGCTAATTTATGGAACACACAGACTCTTAGACCTGGAAGGGACCTTCAAGGTCATCTATTTAGGCCAAGCTCCTCATTAAATAGATGAGAGAACTTCAGGAAAGGGAAATAACTTGCCCAGGGTCTTATTACCTATCAATTGAAGAACCAAAGTGAGAAACCCAGTTTCTTGGGTTGTTCTTCTATGGGACATTCTTCTACCACAATAAGTGCTAGTGGAGAAAGCTGGCACTTCCCGTCTCTGCCTTCACTTTTAATGAAATCTTCAATCCTGGCTCCCATACCAGGGAATGTGCATACATGTGAAGAGGAATCTTCCAGAGGAGTGGTTCTTATGTCTTTTTTATGGGTTCTGGACCCCTTAGGCAGTCTAGTAAAGTCTATGGACTCCTTTTCATAATAATGTTTGGGTTTTTTAAAAAATCATAATTAAGGGAAATGCTAAATTTCAGTTAGAGGTTAGTGAAAATAAAGATGTATTTTTTTTTCATACCCCAGTTCATGGTCCCCATGAAATCTATCCAAAGGACTCTTGGGAGTTAGATGACCCTATTCAAGAGAAAAGCTCTTTGTTTTTATCAAGTAATTCGAGGAATAGATCTAATAGAGGGGACTTTAGGCCAATAGGAACCATGTCTCTATGGTTGGTGAGTGGTAGAATGGAAATATTTTGGAGTAGATGGGGTCTTGTTACACTTCAGATTAAAGAGCCCTGACTGATTCTCCTAAAAAGATACTCAGACAAAAAGAATCCAGCTATGGGCTAACTCACAGATTCTCTCTCTTGGGAGATAGTGACCATTATACAAGACTGGAGAGCATCAAGCTCCTGGTGGTCATTGACTTATATTGCTTTGCTCTGACTTAGGCTTACCAATTCCTGGCAAGGGCTCTCCATTGCAGAGTACCCTCCAGGCATTCTCACTGGTTCTACCTTTCCTAGCTAATCATTAACTACCTGGAAATGACTCTGGGCCTCTGGAATTCATTATTACTGGGGTTCAACTAACATTGGTTCCTACAGGGGATGTCTTCACCTTAGCCCCATAGTAGTACTCCTTCCCATACTCACCCCTGCCCCCAACTTTTACTGGACACTTTCTATTCAAACAAGCTCTTTTGATCTGTGAAGCAATATTTCCTTTCCCCTTGGGAAAGATCCCTTTAAGGGATTTTTGGGGATGTTTTATACTGAGAGAAAGAGGAAATAGGTATCAGGATCTGGAGAAAAAAGAGGCTTAGTTGGTACATCTTCCCCATTCCTTCTGTAACTGGGGGGCCTGATTCAGGGTGGTCCCTTATTAGTTTAGGTTTGTTGTTATAGCATATGAGACACTCATAGGTCATTGGACAGTTAACAAAAGGAGATTTATTTAGTCATAGCATAGAGAAGAGATTTAACAAGGCTATCATAACACTTAGCTTTAGTGGGCCAAGGCTCCCTGTCACTCCTGCACAAAAATAAGTGTGGTCTGCAGAAGAGTGGCTTCAGGACATCTGACATCTGCCAAGTTGGAAAGGCCCTGATTATCTACTCCACAGAAGTGGACACCCTAGGTGAACAGATAGACACATCAATAAGGCCACCAGGAAGCTATGTCAAGAGAGACAGGGTTGAACCTTAGCCTCCTAGACCAATCAAGTCCCAAGGACAGTTTTCTTGAGCTTTAGGAAAAGAATAACTCAACCTAGATGGTGTGTGTGTGTGTGTGTGTGTGTGTGTGTATGGAGGAGGGGGGGTGGAAGAGCTGGTAGAAAGTGATCCTATCACACCTTTCCTCCAAGGCATGCTAAGGCTCTTCAGAAATACCACTAACCTATAAATTCAGGCAGCATGGACCCCAGCTGTGCTGGGCTCATACAGAGACAGTCTAGGAAGCTGCCTCTGTCCTACTGCCTCTGTCTTATTGTCCCCTCTTCTCCTCTACTTTCAGTGGTTCACAGGTGGAGCCAGGGGCAGTGGAACAGGTGCAGCTGTACAGACAGCATGTGGCCCTGGCCCCCAGAGGCCTAGGGGTGGAGGAGGTGGCAGCTGTGTCTCCTAGGTAATGCACACACCCATGGGGCTGGTCAGGGACCAGGGGCCCTTTGCATGCCATTTCCATCTCTGTTTTCAGCAGATGCCAGATGAGGCTAGGCCAGTCCAGCACTCCTAGAATCTGGGCCCTGGGGTGCTCTGTCTGAGCAGTGTAAAGCTCTCTCGTGGTCCTCAGCCCAGAGAAGGCCATGAGGTCAGGGCTGCTTCCTTGGGGGTTGTTGCTGCTGCTCATCTTTCTTTCCTCTGCTCAAGTCAAGGCTGAAAGAGACCGAGATGTATTCTGTGGAGGTAAGTGCCTTCTGGCCCCAAGGGCTTCCATTGTTCTCTTCTGGGGCTGCCAAAGAAAAGGGGAAGGAAGTTTGCTTCTGTGTGTGAGTCTATTCCCCTACTGGCTTGGTTTGTACCAGGTTAACAGACCGACTCAATAATAATAGCACTTACACTCACAAAGTACTTTACACACAAAAACTGTGGTTGATGAGTGCTATTATCCCCATTTGACAGATGAGGAAACTGAGGCAGGTTAACTGGTGACCTGCCTCAATTCACACACCTAGTAAGTGTCAGTGGAGAGATTTGTACTCAGATCTTCCTGACTCTAAGTTTAGGACTCTCCATCAATCAACAAGTATTTATTTTTTCAATGAATAAGCATTCATTTTTTCTTTTCACTCTCTTTCCCACCACACACATTAAAAAGAAAAAATACCCTTATGATCAATATGCATAGCCAAGAAAAACAAATTTCTGCATTTTGACTGCATCGTCTGTCCGTCAGGAGATGGGCAGCCTCCCTCGCAATCCCTCCTTCACTGCACTGAGTTCCGAAGTCTTTCAAAGTCATTTGTCTTTATGGTGTTCAGCAGGCATTTATCAATCACCTTCTATGTACCAAGCTCTGTGCTACCCACTACACCAAACTCTTCTCAAACTCACTACACTCACTGTCAGGCCAGCAGCTGGCAGAGGGTTCAGCCATTTGGGTGTGGCATCCATGACCAAGGGCAGCTCAGCTCATTCCAGTGAAAGTAGTGCTACATCTCCTTCCCTCTCCACCCCTCTCAGTTTGGTTGCTCTATCTCCAAGGGGCCCAAGTGGGTTTAATGCCCCCTTCTCTCTAGGTTACTTAAGTGAAAATCTCCTTTCTAAGTTCCATCTGAAGTCTTCTTGGAGCTCCAATAGAATCACAGGGTGGAGAATGGGGAGACTGAAGTTATTGTCTCTAGTGACTCCTGAGTGATCTGCCTTCTAATGCTTATAAGTCAAGAAGAGAGGCTCGTTAGGATGAAACGTTGGACTTTATAGCTTTGTTGGGTACCTTCAATTATATTTGTTAATTACTGAACATTTTTGTAAATGGCTGAAGTTTAGAATTTTTGCATAAACTTATGTACACATTTATATGCTGTTTATCATTATAAATAAATTGCATGAGTGCTCTTTGTTAATGTGTATAATTTTCATTTTATATATCATATATATATAATATATTACATATACATTACATTTATTCCCTGAATGCTCCAAGAGCAAAGGGTTACACAGGCATCATTACGGTTATATATATTACAGAAGATTCAGGGGTTAAAGAAACCAAACAAGATATGGACAGGTGAGAATGTTAAATTGGAAATAAGACTTCTTCAGATTGCCTGAGCTCACTACCCTCAAATGCACATCAGGACATTGGTCAAGCTTGGAAAAGAGTGAGAAAATTTTGTGACAAAAGTATGTGGGGCTTTGAGGCTGTGGCTCCCAGCTTACAGCTCCGTCACCCAGCAGGGGAGTTCCTGCACCTCTTTAGGAGAGAAGAGGCACTGGACATGTTGCTGGAGACCTGTGCTTCCTGAAAAGGGGAGGAGCCCTGAGCCAAAGAGCAGTAAGAGACAGAACCTCGATGTGGAGAACAAATCCAGACCTCTGGCACGCGTTTTTCTATGTAGCCCTTGATTTTGATGCTCAGAGGATTGTGGATCAATGGAGATAGTGATACCACCTACATCTCAGGGTCTCACTTCTAAGGAATCTTGTATAATGGGGACGTCAATCAAGCAACAATAGTAATAGCAGTTACGGGTCACAGTAACTGGAGCACTTGCTTTGGAGTCAGGAAAACCTGAGTTCAAATCCCCACTCAGATACCGACTCGCTGTGTGCCCCAGGCAAGTCACTTAAACCTCTGTTTACCTCAGTTCCCTCAGCTGTAAAAGGGAATAGTAATAGCACCTGCACCCCAGAGCTGCTGTAAGGAGAAAATGAGATAATATCTGTAAAGTGCTTTGCAAACCTTAGAGCACTGTATAAGTGTTAGCGATTACTACTAGACAGCATTTAAAGGTTACGTACATTGTCTCATTTGATCAACAAGCATTGATTAAGTTCCTGCTCTGGGCCAGCCCCAGTGATTGGCATAGGGACTGCATTGGTGTTTTCATTCCGGGTGAGAAGCTTCCCTCTATCAATGCAAGTTGGCGACTTCTCTGCAATAGTCTCAGTGACTTAAGGCAAAGGTGTCAAACTCACAGCCAGTGGGCTGAACCAGATTAAAATGTAATTAGGAAATGTTTAATAAAACAAATAAAAATATAATTAAAAAAAGGTAATGCTACCTGGTGGTTTTCTAAGTCAATACGAAGCCCAAAACAGTCCTAAATTTGAATTAGACACCTCTGGTTTAATGCATTGAGAGGGGAGTGACTTGCTCAGGGTCACACAGCCAGTATATAGTAGAAGAGGGTCTTTAAGTCAGATCTTCCTGGCTCTCATGGCAGCTCTCTGTTCATTAGACCACGGTGCCCTGGGGATGCAAAGACAGAAATGAAAGTCTCCACCTTCAAAGAGCAAGGGGATGGAAAGGGGGAGGGGTGGAGTAGAAACCTTATTGAAATAGAATCTTTCAGGAGGCATTCTGCTCTGCTGATTCAGATGCTTTTATTTCTCACAATCAATGAACAATCAACACAGTGGGATCTTATAAGCTATACCTCCATCAGTAAGTTTTGTGATGGTAAGAGAGCTCAGGAGATAAGAAGGGAGGGGAGTGTGTGTGTGTGTGTGTGTGTGTGTGTGTGTGTGTGTGTGTGTGTGTGTGTGTGTGTAGATTAGACAGCTAGGTGATGCAGTGAATAGAATCCTAGACTTGAAATCAGGAAGAACTAAGTTGGAATCCTGCCTCAGACATTAGACATTTGCCCAGTGCGAACCTGGGCAAATCATGTAATATCTTTCAGCCTTAGTTTACTCATCTATAAAATGGAGATAGTAATACCACCTACATCTCAGGATCAAATGAAACGACATATATGAAGTGTTTTGCAAACCTTAAAGAACCTTATAAATGTTATTATACTATTATAATTATTATTATTAATCAATAAACATTTATTGTTGTTCAGTCACTTCAGTTGTATCCTGAATGTCATGACCCCATTTGGGGTTTTCTTGGCAAAGAAAGTGGTTTGCCATTTCCTTCTCCAGATCATTTTATAGATGAGGAAACTGAGGTAAGTAGGGTTAAGTGACTTGCCCAGAGTCACACAGCTAATAATATGATAAGAGGACATCATGAGGGATGAACAGTGTAGAAATGAACTGGTTCATCAAGGAGTAAATATGGGGAGGAGAGGAGAGAGTGGCTAGTGCAAGGGAGATAGGTTGAGAGAGAATTAAGAGGTCAAGAGGCTGTAGGTCATGGTTGGATGAAGAGTAAAAGTTTTGTAATGGAAGGCAAAGGGAGAGATGAAAAACCAATGAATTATGGCCAAATAAAGGGATTTCAGAATTCTTGAACAAAGAGGTAAATATAGAGGTGGGGTGTGTGTGTGTGTGTGTGTGTGTGTGTGTGTGTGTGTGTGTGTGTGTGTGTGTGTGTAATAGATTCATTCTGGAGAGTTCTCTTACAGTGTCCGTCTTCTTCCCTTTCAAACAAACTCATTTAGGGAAACTTGGGGGAGGATGTCTCATTTCATTTGGTTCAACTCTGGAAGCTCTCCCAGATGCCCATGAATATTGTCAGAGGAAGAAACTATAAGTTAGGAGGCAATGTCAACTGTTATGTGACCTGAAGCTATTCTCCTAATTCTGCCTTACAAATAAGTAAGGCACAAAAAAATTTTACCAGCCCAGAGGAAAAAAAAATTTAGCTGCTTTTCTTTCTTCCCTCCTTCCTTCCAGGAATTATGCCAGAAATAAAACTCATGAAATCAGCATTCTTTGCAGCTCACAACTCAACTAAATTCAACAAACATTTTTAAAAAATATATTATTGACACCTTTTGTTTTTAGATCATGTTTACTTCAGTTTTCAGCCCTCTCCTCTCTCCCACATAGAACCCTGCTTTGTAGCAAAGAAAACCAGCTAAGTATAAACAACCAGGACAGGGATCTAATGAGATAACATATGTAAAGTACCTCGCAAACCTTATAGCTCGGTATAAATGAAAGCTATTGTTATTCTGTTTCTCTGTGTAGCACCCTTCCCTCAAAATCCTTCACTTCTCAGTAGAGGAAAGAAGTATTTCTTTATCCATTCTGCAAAGACTGTTACTGGGGGGGGGGGGGGGAAGAGGAGGGAGTTGCCATTCACTAAAGGTAAATTACCTTTTAGTGATCTTTTCATTTATATTGTTACAGTCGTATTGTTCTTCAGATTTAATTTATTTCACCAGCACCAGTTCATATAATTCTTCTCATGTTTTTTCTGATTCCCTCGTTTTAGTCGTTCTTTATTATGCAATAATATGCCATCAGATTCATATACCATGATTTCTTCAGTCACGCTCCATTTGGATATCCACTTTGTTTCCTATTCTTGCTATGACAAAAAATGTTACTATAAATGTCTTAGAGTTAGACCTTTCTATTTTTGACTTCCTTGGAATATACACACAGTAGTGAGATTTCTGGGTTAACAGGTGTGAACAATTTAGTGACTCTTCTAGGAAAAATCAAAACTGTTTTCCAGAAAAATTGGACCAATGTATAACTCCATCAATAGTGATTGGTATGTGGACTATCTTCTCAGATCTTTCCAACACTGTTTGCTTTAATTGTTGTCTTTGACATTCAACATTTTAAGAACATCTTCTATTAGCAAAACACCTCTAAGCATTGGTGATATAAAGATAAGGCCAGACATTATGACTTTAAGTCTCCTTAGATGTCAGTCTAACTAGGGGCAATAGGCAAGTGTCCTGGGTCCTCATTGCTTTTACTTATGAGGACTTTGTTTTGGCATTTCTCCTCCCATCCCTTGTTAAGGTTAGCTCTTGGACAAGGTGGAATTAGGTATTCCTTCTTTTAACACCATACTAAAGATGATTAATTGATTCTCCTACAGTTCATATATGTGGCCTATACTCTTATTTTTGGTTTTTAAATGAGAGAGATGGGACACAGGAGGAAACAGAGGAGATAGAGAACTGGTAAGGGAGAAATGCAGGCATACCTCATTGTGTTGCTCTTTGCTTTTATTGTGCTTTGCAGATATTGTGTTTTTTACAAATTGAAGGTTTGTGGCAACCCTGCATCAAACAAGTCTATTGGAGCCATTTTTTCTAGTAGCATGTGCTCACATAGTATCTCTATGTCACATTTTGGTAAATCTTGCAATATTTCAAGCTTTTTTGTTATAATTCCATCTGCTATGGTGATCTGTGAATCAGTGATCTCTGATGTTGCTGTTATAATTGTTTTGGGGCACCACAAACTGCACCTGTATAAGACAGCAAACTTAATCAATAAATGTTGTGTGTGTTCTGACCACTCCACCAACTGGCTCTTTGCTATCTCCCTCTCCTTAAGCGTCCCTATTCCCTGAGACACAGCAATATTGAAATTAGGCCAATTAATAACCCTACAGTGGCCTCTGAGTGTTCAAGTGAAAGGAAGAGTCAATCGATTTGGCAAACTTCATTGTTGTCTTACTTTAAGAAATTGACACAGTCACCCCAACCTTCAACGATCACCACCCTGATCAGTCAGCAGCTGTCAACATTGAGGCAAGACCCTCCACTGGCAAAAATGATGACAACTTGCTTAAGGTTCAGATGATGGTTAACATTTTTACCAATAAAGTATTTTTAAAATAAGGTATATGTGTTGGGGTTTTTAAAGACATAATACTATTCATTGCACACTTAACGTACTACAGTATGCTGTAAAATAACTTTTATGTGCACTGGGAAACCAAAAATTCATGTGACTTGCTTTATTGCAATTTTTGCTTTATTGTGGTGTTTTGGAACCAAACCCACAATATCTCAGAGGTATGCCTGTAGTAAGGAGAGACTTTGATTGAATTCCTTGAGACAAACCTGCCTATCTTCAAGACCCTCTAGGGATCCACATATCCAAAGAGGTAGCAGTCAGTGGAGACAGAAGCAGAACAGTAAAAAGTCTCTGGGTCAAGTTGGGAATGGCAAGAATGGAAATTGGCAAGTAGAGTGATGGATGGATCAAACCCTCTGGCCTCAAGGGAAGAATTCTTGGACCAAACAGAAGCTAGACCCATGGATCAGCCCACAAATGCATAAACCAAAGGCCAAGTGTATAGCTGCAAACCTGAACTTTGTCCTGCATGAAGATTATGAGTTCTGTGGACTGTGCAGGTCTGGGGGGAGGGTTTTCCCCTATTGAAAAACCAAAACCCCAAGATAATTCTATGAGTTGGGAGGATTGTATAGGTCCATGGGGAGAAGCATGACTTACCAGAAGAAAGAAAGGGAGATAGCTGTTTGATTCTCTTGTGACCTTGGGTATTTTCAGCTCATTGAAGGCCCTCAGATCCAGAGCAGTACTCCAAGTCTGGAAGGTTACATTAGTCCAAAGAAGGAACCTGTGGAAAGAGAAGGTGAAGCATTTTAACTACAGATTCAAGTGTAAGGGGGTTTGGGGGTTCTTTTTTTGCACTTTTTTTTTTTGTCAATACGGCCAAGGCCCTTCCTACTCAAAAGCTCTGGGCTCATACCTATTGGGCTCAATCCTTGGTGTCAACTGCTGTAGGTAATTTTTACTGTTTCATTCAATGACCCTACCTGCAGCAGTGTGATAAAACCTATGGACTTCTTCTAGGAAAAATGTTTTTCTTAACATTTATGACTCAAGAACATTCTAAATTTCAGTTAGAGCTTGGTGAAAATAAAAATATAACTTTTTCGCTATCCAAGTTATAATTACAATAATTACAATAGTTAGCATTTATAGAGTGCTTACTATATGCAGTGCATTCAGAACTTTACAATTATTTCTCATTTGATCCTCACAACAATCCTGGGAAGTAGGTGCTATTATTATCCATATTTTATGGATGAGGAAACTGAGGCGAACAGAGGTTAAATTACTTGTCCAGAGTCACAGAGCTAGTAAGTGTCTGAGGCCAGATTTGAATTCTGGTGTTCCTGACTCCAGGCTTGGTGGGTACTCTATCCACTGAGCCACCAAGCTGCCTTATCTTAGATAGCTACCTAGAACACAGAGGAATTAAGTGACTTGCCCAGGCTCACACGGTATGTGTCTAAAGCAGAACTTGAACCCAGGTCTTGGTTTGAAGGCTAGCTTTCTATTCAGTACTCCATAAAGCATTCAACTCATTAAGCCATCCTTGGGACTACTGAATAAAAGGTTCCTTTACCACTGGACCTGGACCAATTGAGTCATTCATAGACATAGTGGAAAGGGGTGACAAGGTCACTTCCTGGGCTGACATCCACACGCCCCCTCCTCAGTGTTATGATTCCAGCCTCCATCTTTTGGGGCCACATTGCTAATTTCATTCTCCAAGAAGCCTGTTATTAAAGGGAATCTTCTAGGACGCTAGCACCCAGCTGAGAAATAAGAAACTCTAGAACTTGAAATCACCTATGAAACAATTGGGAAGAATGCAACAGTCTGCTTTCAGGTACCCTCCTCTAAGGCCTCATCGAAAGCATGTGCTTGCTTCAGCCATATACTTCTGAAGACTCTATCAATGCTCTGGCTTCTTCCATCTTTGTGGGGAGAAAAGTCCATGATCGGGTGCTCTGATTTCATAAAAAGAAACAGAAAGGGAGATGGTGGTACAGAACTTACTATGAGGCTAGCTGGGGAAGAACATGTAGCTCAATATCTACTTCTCCTTTAAGGGGCCAGTAACTGCTCTTGGGAGGAAGTTCAGAGAGAAATACCCTTTCCTTACTGAAGTCCAGAAGAAAGCATAAAAGAAAAAATGAAGAGGGACTCCTGAAGAGAAAAAGAACACAAGCACGTTGGTCTCAGAACTAGAAAGGGAAGCACCTTCTGTAAGAATCTATTCCCTTCCTCATTTCTAAAATATATAGAGAACTGAGTCAAATGTACTAGAATACAAGTCATTCCCCAGTTGATAAATGGTCAAAGGATATGAACAGGCATTTTTCAGAGGAAGAAATTAAAGCTATCTATAGTCATATGAAAAAGTGCTCCAAGTCACTATTGGTTAGAGAAATGCAAATCAAAACAACTCTGAGGTACCTCCTCATGCCTATTCTATTGGCTAACATGACAAAAATGGAAAATGGTCAATGCTGGAGAAGATGTGGGAAAATTGGAATATTCCTCATACTTCACTTTTAGAATAAGCTGCTGGTTTATACAATGGTGCCTTGCCTCTGGCCTTCCTATCCTGACAGCTAGGTTCTTCATTGGAAGAGAGAAACTAACCTGCTTTCTCATGGAGTTGTGTGTTTTTTAAATTTAATTAAAACAAAATTAATACCAAAAACGTTAAAGAAAACATCCCTTGAAAATCATCTATTTCATATGAACAGAGTTAGAAGGGATCTCAGAGGTCATCTAATCTAACTGCCTCATTTTATAAATTAGGAAGCCGAGACCCCAGCAGCTGAAGCAATAAAAGCCACATAGACTGTAAGTGTTAGAATTTGAACTTGGGTCCTTTAGCTCTAAATCCCATGCTCTTAGCTTAATTTCATGAATATAACTGTCTTTATCATCAATAAAGAATACTATATCAGACAAATTGTTTAAAATCCACTAAGTATTATTATTCATTGTATTAGGCACTGTAGGGACATATACAAAACCATAAGCCATGGTTTGGGCCCACAAGAAGCTTACAAACAAGTTAAGGAGTATGGATTCTCCCACTTTAGAAGTAGCTGAGATGTAAATGAATTCTGAAAGGGCTTAGTGAAGTCTAAGCAATATCTATTACATATATATGTGTATATATATATATATATATACATATCTACATATACATGTATACACATACACATAAACATATACTTACACACACACACACACACACACACACACACACACACAGAAGGAGGGAGATCCAGTGGAAGGGAGTGGAGGCCTGGCTCTGTAATGTTCTTGGAGAACTCAAAAGTAAGTGGAGAATAAGGAGGAAATTTGGATTCTGCTTCCTTTTGCAAGGAGAGGGAGTGGTCAGGGACTCAAAAGACAAGTCCTATGGAAGGGATTCAGTCAGAGAGGAGAAGGGGAACTAAAAATAGATGAAGGTCTCATTTCATTTACCAGGTTTGTGTCCAGGTTGGTGAGAGGATTGGAGAAGATGACAAAGCAGGATCAATTAAAGGTACTGGGGATGTTTAGCAAATGGAAGAGAAGACTTGGGGAAAGGGATGTGACTGCTGTCTTTAAGCATCTGAAGGACTGTCTGGTAGAAGGGTATTGGGTAGGAACAATGGGTAGAGATTATAGGAAGACAGATTTAGATTTGATGTAAGGATAAATTTCTTTACAATTAGAGCAGTCCAAAAGTGAAATGGGGTCCCTCAGGTGAAGAGGAAAGATCTCCTACTTTGAATGTCTTCAAACAGAAGTGACATAATGGGCCATTGGGAGGCTGTAAAATGGATTCTTGGTCAGGTGCAGACTGAACTCAATAGATTCTGAGCTCACTTCCATCTCTGAGGGTCTGTGATCCTGTGGGATTTGTATGGTGTATGTATGTACAAGATTAAAGATGAGACTTTGGTAAGCTTTTTCTTTTGTATTTTAAACCTTTGTACGATTCCCAGTAGCCCTTAGTAATAAAATATGAAACAGGTGTTTCCCACCCTCTATATGGTATTCTTAAGGGATCAAGGAGGAAAATAAAGTTAAAAAAAAAAAAGAAAACAAAAACTTCTTCCCCAGAGGCAAAGCAGAGCTGTGAGGCATCTAAGTCCAGAGACGGTTGTGTCTATGAGAAAACAGTAGGAGAAGCCAATGAGCTCTTCTTGGCTCTTGCTACTGGAAGAAAAATGGGACATTGAGCTCAACTGCACCGTGGTGCCAAAGGGAGATGGGACATAGAGGACAGTGTGATTATAAAATTGTAACCTAGGTGTTTAAACAAACATGCCAGAAATATGTTCAGTTCTTGGGTGCCACATTTTAGGAATCTGGAGAATGTCTAGATTGACCAGTATGGTGAAAGGACTCAAGTCCCTTGAAGGTAGTAGGGATGTTTAGCCTGGAGAAGACTCTTAAAGGTTATGATAGCTGTCTTCAAGTGTTGGGAGGCTGTTGTGTGGAGGAAGTTTGTTCTGCTTAGGAGGCAGAGAAGAATGTGGTCATAGACATTTTACAATGGAAAGGGTGCTAGATTTAGAACCAAAGCAATTTAGATTCAGATCCTAGCATTAGACAAATCATTTCACTTTCCTGAGCCTCTGTTTCTTCAAATGTAAAATGAGGAGCTTTTAGATTGGAAAATTTCCAAGTCCCTCTTCCATCTTGAAATCTATGATTCTCTGATTTGCATGGAAACATGTTATCCCCCTACTGTACCCAACTAAAATGGCCTCAATTCCTCCTCCCATCAGGTCTCTACATTGAACTGGTCTCTTGATTGTTTGTTCTTCATTCTTGAAGAGGACCATGACATCAGGAGGGTCTAGTTATTTATTTATCTATTCATTCATTCATTCCTGGCCTGCTATGTGCCAGGAACAGTGCTGAGTACTTAGACCCAGTGATCTCTTTAATGCCTTCCATAATCTGACAAAGAACCAGTTCTCATTTTCACCAAACTCAAGCTTTTAAAAACATGATTTAAGAGAGTGGAACAGGGTTTGTAAAAATGAATTTATTAAGTGTTTTTTCTATGTTTTCTCTTCCTGGGTATCTGATTTCAGTAGGATTAATTATCCTTTGTCTAATCCAAATGAATTAGAACTGCTGCTGTGATAATTTCTAAGCTAAACCTCCTTCATACAAAGAAAGCCACACCCAGATGATCAGTCCAAATTAGCCACACTCAGGGACACAGAGTAAACCAGCTAAGTGACTTAGACAAGAGACAAGACAGTGGGGAAGAGGATGAGAGGAGGGAAGCTTTGACATGTCCCACATGATAAAAACTGGTTTCCATCCTACTCACCTTCTGACAGAGAAGTGGTGGGATGAACTTAGGATGCAGAATGAGGCAAATATATTTTGGACATAGTGTGGGAATTTGTTTTGGTTAGCTATACACATTTATTACAAGAGTTTTGTTTTTCTTTTTTTCTCAAAGGAAAATGGAAAGGAAAGGAAATAAATTTTTTTCTAATGAAAATTTTAAATTTAATTTAAAATTGCTTTCATTTGGAAAGGCTTTGAGGTTTGCAAAATGCATTAAATATAGGGTCTCTTCTGATCCTCGTAAGAGTCCCGTGAATTGAGTACCATAAGTATTTTTATGCCCATTTTATAGATGAAAAAAATTGTGGCTCAAAGAAGTTTAGTCACAACATAGTAACCCAGTTAGTGAATAGCAAAAGCAAGGTTTGAACCAAGGTCTGACTCCAAGTCAAGTGTCTGCCATTTTCACTCATTATATCACTTTGTCCTAGTTTTCTTTTCCCTGTACCCCACTGTCTTCTACATCTGCCTGCAGTTCCAGAAGGAATTGAAGGATTCATGATATAGTAGAAAGAACCTCAAATTTGGGGACACAGGACCTGAGTTCAAATCCTGTCTTTTCTACCTGGATGACCTTCAGAAAATCCTTTCAGTCTCCCCAGACTTCATTCTCCAGATCTGTAAAAGAGGGTGGACTTGAGATAATGATATTAGCTAGCATTTATATAATGCCCTATCATCTGCAAAATACTTGAATAATAGTAGCTAGTACTTATATAGTGTTTTAAGGTTGGCAAAGTTCTTTATAAATATTATCTCATTGGATTCTTAAAACATCCCTGGAAAGAAGGTGCTATTATTATTCCTTTTTTGCAGATGAGGAAACAGTGGCAAATAGAAGTTCATCAGTTTGTTCAGGGTCACATAGCAAGTAAGTGGGGGAGGATTTGTACTGAGTTTCTTGACTCCAAATCCAGTACTCCCATCTTGCTACCTTTGCTCATTTGACCCTCACAACAAAGCTGTGAGATAAGTGCTATTAAAATCCCAATTTTAGAGATAAGGATCTGAGAATAAGGGAGATTAAGTCATTTACCCAGGGTCACACAGCTGGAAAGTGTCTCAAGCAGAATTTGAATTCAGGTCTTCCCCGCTGAGTCTACAGTGACATTTATCTACCTTAAAGGTGGTCTCTAAGGTCCTCCTTCCAGCTCTAAAGTCTATGACCCAAAATACCTCCTGGATCAGCTTATTTCCATAGTTATTAGTGGAGGGGTCCCTTCCCTTTCAGTGCTTGCCTGTGTGAGGCAGGGCCACTGGTCGCCAGAGACCACATAAACTCCCTCTCTTGGCTTTAGATCAATGAGCACTTCCTGTAGTAACCTTGGGCTACTTTTATTGGATTCCTTTCTGTTCTCCACCCCCACTGTCCTTTTGCTTGGCTCATTATTTGGAAATGGGGCAAAGATGGGGTAGTTCTATGGAGTGGTTCTATTTGAACTGACCACCATGCTAATGAATTGTAAACATGCTTTTGCACAACTGAAAAATAATCATTTAGGCAAGTGTATCTCTTTATAACTTATGTCCAGTGTTGATCTGCTACTTTGGAAAGATGCCTGTAGCATTATAACCATTGCATCTTTTTTTTCTTCTTCTTCGATATGTCCTAGATTGTTCAATGGAGCAGATTTTTATCTCACTCCACTTCCTTTGCTTTCCCCTCCACCCCCATTGGATTTGTAGAGGGCACTTCTGTGGGGTCTCATTGTTAGCAGACCTTCAAGCATTTGTGTCAGCCATCAGCATAATGGACTACACACACTATTGATTTAATGACAACTATCACTGCTAGGAATTGATCTAATGTTTTCATTACACTAAAAATGCTTTAACAAGTTCATTCTGAATTAGGCAATGGCAAAGATCTGTTCAGTTCCTGAGCATCTTCTCTATAGGAGGGTGATTTATAAGGTCCTTTGGAAAGACAAGTTGCTCCATGATTCCTCAGTGCTCTGGCTGGTTGTGTTGAAGAAGAACAGAGTGAGGTTTGAATCTCTGTTCACAGGCCTCTCAATTCAGCCATTCAAAAGGTGTGTTTATTCATGGATAAGGAGAATCACTCCTTAGAATGAAGTGACCGTGGGAAGGGGTACTGCAAGAGGTTGCAAACAGGTGACTAGAAGGATGGTAGTTCCCTTGACTGAAAGAGGGAAGTTTGAAAGGTGAGTGGGTAAGTTTAGGGGAAAAGAAAAAGAGCAAATCAGGCAACTCCCTAGTATTTACATGATAAAATCATCGCTTCTGGTATTAGCTGGTGGAGTTTTCAGAGTTCCCAACACTGAGAAAATCAGAGATCCTTTCAGAATTTACATATACTTACTGTTTGAGCTGGGGGAAGCTTAACCTCTCAGTGCCTCAGACACAATCTAGTTTCTAGAACTAGAAGTTTTAGACAGGTTGCATATCCCATTCTCTGTCACTGAAGGAAATTTACATACTAGCAAAATCACAAATTCTGGAAATATTAGGGTATTACTCTGTGTATGGGTATCTTACCCCCAGTTGGATTCCTCTTAAGAGAAGAGACCTTGAATTTTGTACCTCTTTCTCCACTGTATATAGTGACATGCTCTTGTCAACCAGACTGAACTAGCCTATAACCTGTGGATGACTGGAGTTGAACTGAGCAGGCAAGAAACAGGAGAGTCAGAAATCAAACAGAAATTTAATTTCAAAGTGAGGGAAACGGCTGGCAAGCAAGAAGGCAAACTAAATAAATGTGCTGGGCCCCCACCCCTACTGGGGGGACCCGCTTTTGTGTGATCAAATTTAAATACTACTACTAGTGGCTACTTGGTGAACTTTAGCCCTGACAATGAGGGATAACAGCAACATTGAGACAAGTTTGATTCCTGGCAGGGCTTCATGACTGGAACATGGATACAGAAGGTGCTTCTCGAAGCTCAGAGAACACCTGGTGCTGGTCAAAGCAATACAACCATTGTTATACCAAGCTCAGGGCACAGCTTGCTTGCTGGGCCTTAGCTCTGGAAAACATGATATCTCCTCATAATTGACATTCTTCACATAAGGATAGGGACTAGATCTGTAGTTTCATGGATATGTGAACTCCCCAGTAACTCCCTCAATAGGTGTAGGTTGGCACCTTATCTACAATTTATAGTCCTGGAGAGTTGCCCAAAGCACCATGATGTTAATGACTTGTACCCAGTCACAAAGCCAATATAAATTAGAAGTGAGACTTGAACCTAGATCTTGGCTTTGGGGGTGGTTCTTTATCCACTATACCACACTTCCAGTAAACTTTCACATAATATTCATTTAATAAATATGAGATCACAGACCTGGAGATGGAAGGGACCTCAAAGGCCATATAGTCCAAATTTCACTTTTCAAAAATGAGGTACCGGAGGCTCAGGTTAAGTGATGTGTCCAAGGTTGCACAAGTAGTTAACATCAGAAGTAGGATTTAAATCCAGTTCTTCCTTCTCCAGAGCCAGTGCTTTTCCCACTGCAACAATTTTATCATTAATTTAGTAATAATACTATGTTTTTCTAAGTGGGGTGTGGATTATGCTGAAGTGCAAGTCCTGGAAATTTATTTATATTGAAGTAATTTACACTGCAGATTAGAATCTATGTTAAAAGAACAGAAACTCTTTTTTTAAATGGATCCATGGAAATGATGGCATGTTGGGCACATAGCATATAAGATTTGGGGGGGGCAGTAGTTAGAGTAGTTGGGTTGAGGTAGCTGCCAATACACTTTTGAAACAATGGAGATGGTTCTAAGAGTAAAAAGTTCAAGGACTCCTATTGTGCAAGATGGTAAAAACAACTGGTTGTTTTGGTGATTTTAGATAAAGGAATTGATCGAGTAGACAAGGGATTCCCAACCTATTTTGATTACAATGTCACTTGACTTTCAGTAGACCTTCAATTCAATATGAAAGGAGATAAATTATACAGATTACTCTGCCTATGAACATAAGAAATAAAATAACAAGATTAATTTTATTGCCTAGTATTCCCCATATCTCCTTTATAATCTTCCTGTACTCCCTGGCAACATACATATACTAGGTTGAAACCATCTGAAATGGACTGTGTAGACATAGTCCTTGAATCTTCACTCCCTCTCCTTTCCTTCTTCATTTCTCCCAACCCAAAGAGTTAGTTTAATGGATCAGTTCAGATTAGTTGAGATCAGTTGAAATGAAAGGTCACTAGAAGGATAAACTCCTTTGGTGCCTCAGGAGTTAGGTTGTGTGGCAGAATTTCCAGAAATTCCAGCTGGCAGCAGTAACTTAGCCTAGGCAGTTGTCCATAGACTCAAAAGTTATCAGAAATAGGAGGAGATGACAAGGAAATGTGTCACTCTGTGGTGCCAGGGCATATTAGAATGCATGGGTCTTGTTTGGGAGTTAAGGCTTACACAAAAGTGGAGTGGAATGGTCATTAGGGATTGGATAGTTCTCTTCTCTCTTTGTTCTTCCACAGGTGCCCTCTCTGCAGATGAAATCAAATGCTGTTCCTTGTAAGAGTAGTTTATGTCACTGCTCTTGAAATACTGGTTTCCTAATGAGCCAACAATAAGTGTTTCACCTCCCACTGGAATCTGATTAGCTGACTAAATACTTAGGGTTCCACTCAGGCATCCAATGCCATAGGAGCCAGAGGCCTCCCCTCAGGCAGAGAGAGATGATCTTAGTTGGAACAGACTTTAGTATCTTTTGACACTTTATTGGGAAATCATTTCCTTCCCAGAAAGGTGTATGAATCTGCTACGCTAGATGGGATTCCCTTCTGAAAGGCAACAAGAGTTCCTTGATGATAATTGTGTAGAACAATACTGTGAGGCACCCTGGTTCTCCATATAGCAGATGAGGTCATCCTCTGATTGTTTTTTTAATCTGATAGTTTTTAATCTGGTAGTAAAAATTCCTATGTGTTTTGTTTTTGGGTTTCCATCATCAGTATTCTCATGGGGGCTCACTGAGTCTTCTGTGAATCACTATGAAAGAGTATAAGGCAGGGGTTCTTAACCCTTTTTATGTCTTGGACCCCTTTGGCAGTCTATCTATGGATCCCTTCTAAGAATAATGTTTATAAATGCACAAAATAAAATACAAAATATTACGAAAGAAACCAATTATGGTGAAATGCAGCTATCAAGAATATCTTTTTAAAAGAAGAAACAAGTTCACAGACTCAGGTTAAGAACTTCTTGTAAGAGGTTATATATCTTAAAAAAAATAAGATCCCATCTTTGCTCGTACTCTGAAAATACTTCTCACTATGCATGGGACATTTGCCTAATACCTGGACATTTATTAATCCTTCAGTTATCAATTTTATTCCACATATGCTAAGAACATACAATTAAAAATGTGTATTCCCCTGTATCTTTAGGAATATAATTTTCAATTTTAGATGATAAGCATCTAGGGACAAAGAACCAGCTCTAATGGCCTATTCTAGTGATTTGTATATGTAAATCTCTAATAAATATATTTTTGTTAAAGAAAACATTTTTTGATGTTGTACTGACAATAGTAATCGTGGGGTTGCATCTGCCTTTTCAGTGCAGAGCCAGAGGGCGCTGTCCAGCTGCTGAAACTATATACATATATGGGGCAGAGGACAAAGAGTTAATGGATTTAGAGCTGGACAGGACAGTAGAGATCATAGATCATAGAATCATAGCTCTAGATTTGGAAAGAAATTTAGAGGTAATCTAGAGGTCATCTTATCCACATCCCTCATTTTGGAAAGGAGGAAACTGAGGCCCAGAGAGGTTAATTGATTTTCCTACTGACACACAGGTAGAAGATCTAGAATTTAAATTTACATCCTTATGACTCTAAATCTGGTGCTTTTCTTGATACATCTTGATGATATGCACAACTGGGAATGGATACCCACCACAAGTAGAAACTGGTTTATCACCATAGCTAGAAAAGCTAGTGAAGAGCAGAAGCAACAATGGCTATCTTGATTCTGCACTCACTCCTGATTTGTTGGGAAGATTCTTAGATGTATAACCTATTAGCAAACTTCCGTTAGAATCTAGGTCAATAAAAGTCCTTATCACACCTTCTTTGGTAGTCAGCCACAGACACTATGAGTATGTCTTTTTTTTAAAAATAGTGGTTAATATCTTGTCTTTTCAAGATATGAAAGAAGATTCCCTCCTTCTTATGAGGAAGGGAAGAAAAGAGGGGCTTAGAAACATTGTGAGAGTCCAGAAATATGAAGACACAAAAAAAATGTTGGTGATGAAACCCAAATTACCTTTCACCTCTGCCCTGGCTCTTGCCTGAGTTTTATTGCTCTGAGGCTCTTTCTTGTGTTTCCCATTAGAGGATAAGACCTAGGGAAGACAAAGAAAGGGTCACATCAATATAGGGGTCTCCTAATATGTTCATCTATTGAATGAGTCACCTTCTTTTCTCATAATTAAAAAATGTTAACACCTAAGAAGCTCAGAATAAAAAGAGTTGACAATTAAACAAAATGAGAACTACATGAAGAAAGGTAAATTTAAATAAAATAGAATGTTTGATTCAAGAATGATTCCTCTAGAGCAAGGGCTATTAACCTGAGGGTTCCCTAAAGGGTCCACAGATAGGTTTCAGGGAGTCTGTGAACTTAAATGGGAAAAATGTATTTCTTATTTTCACTGATTTCTAACTGGAATTTGGCATTCCTTTCACTTATTTACAAATGTTATTCTTAGAAAGGGTTTGTAGGCATCTAAAAACTTCCAAAATGGTACACAACATAAAAAAGTTGAGAACCCTTGATCAAGGGTCCATGGAATAGTAAATGTTCAATAAATGATTGCCAAATTGTATGAATGAAGAGGTTTGGGTTAATTGAGTTTTTTATGAATTCAGTTAACCAGAAAAAATAATTGAGTTAATGAGTTCTGTTTTAGTTGAGTTTGTCATGCCTACAGGACATCTTTTTCAAAATGTCTAATACCATGTTGTCCTTCCTTTTATCTAAAATTGGCAAACTATTTTGTGGGATTATATTTTGCATGGGTTTCTTTTGGTGTCTTCATTCCAATGTGCTTGTTATGTCAAAGGAAAATAGGTCAAAGTTTTGATCCATTTCTTAATGTTAATCTTATGAATATCAATTATCATTGCAAAGCTCTAAACATAAAAGGCATAGGAAATTAGGTCGAATATATACTGACCCCAGAACATTTTCTGGAATTTGCTTTCATGAATAAATCCTTGATATCAGCTTGTCTTATTGTCTTTATCTCCTAAAGAAAAGAGTAGAGAAAGGCTCAGTTAATTGAAGCTTCCTAGAAGAAAAGGTAGCTTTCATCTTTTTTGAAGGTTTTTCACAGTCTGACTCATAACCTACCTTTCCAGACTCATTTCACTGGGCCCTTTCATGTACTCTATGCTCTAGGCAAATGTAATAGCTCCTACGAGCTATGTCTTCAACATCGTTTCATCTACCATCTCTGTATCTTTGTACACGCTGTTTGCAAAGCCTGGAATGCCTTCCCTCCTCACCTCTGCCTCTTAGAATGCCTGATTTTCTCTAAAGTTCAGCCCAGATTTACCTTCCTATTTCATGCCTTCCTTCATCTACCTGTTAGTGCTCCCACTCCCCTCAATTTTCTTGTATTTACTTATCTGAGTTTATATGTTTTATCCAGCTAGCGGAATATAAGCTTCTAGAAGGCAGCAGCTCTTTCTTTTTTGCCTTTTTGTTCATAGGATTATAGTATCATGGGGTCATAGATTAAGTAGTGGAAGAATCATAGCAGCCATCAACAGTCTAATCCTCTCTTTTTACAAATGAGGGAACTGAGGCCCAGGGGTGTAAGTGACTTGTCCAAGATCACAAAAATGTTAAACAGTCAAGATTTATGAACCCAATTCCTCTCACTTCAGAGGCATTGCTCTTTCTACTGAACCAAATCCCTTGCAAGTAGTAAATGCTTAATAAATGGTCATTGAATTAAATTGAATTGAATTCTAGTTAATTAAGATTTTGCTATTGTGTGGATCTCCTTTTTAAAAATTTAAACTTCTCAAGCTTACCTTTAATGTATCACTCATATTTTCTTTATCACATTTAGTATGTTTTTTGACGTTTAAAAAGGATATTTTTTTTGCCTTCACTGTGACTTTGTACATGTTAAACAATAATTTGGGTTAAAACTCAATGGGTGGTGGCTCATCCTGGACTCAGCCCTGTTCTTTGTACTGTGAAGGCAGAAAAGGTTAATAGGGTTAGACCATTTCTGGAAGAGTCTGGGCTGTTGCCAGGTATCTCTCATGCATGAAGTTAAAAAAAAATATTTCAAAGGCTCAATTTGCTCCCATTCCAGTTGGAAACCAATCTGTTGAGTTCTCCATCTCTTGAGCAGCTTCCATTCCTAGATTCCCCCATACCCAATGCATCTGGTAACATTTGGGTAGTGGCCAATGGTGCATCATGGCCACAGAACACTTGACTGTTAGAGCAGTAAGAGGTGAGTCACTCTTACTGTTCCAACCTAAGCAAAATAAGATACACATAAGGCTGCCATAGCTTATGTCCCAGAAGGAGCTGTTCCTAAAGTATGGCACAAACACTGCTATGGGGGGATGTCCCCTACCATAAGGGACCTTTTCATATCACTCTGATAGCACTGCACTGAGTGAATGGCTCAGAAAAGCAGCAAGAGATACTAAGGAGGGAAGTAGAAAAAAGAGACAAGGCCTTCATAGCTACCTTCATAGCTACAGAGCAATTTTGCCCAAAGACAAAATAAATGAGGCATCTTCTCCCTTTTTTATATCATACTTCCCTTCCCAGCTCTGGCACGTTCTTCTCTTCAGTAACTTGTTCCTTTTTTCTTTTCTAGGTGACCGTAGTGGCTCATTTTATGCACATTTCATCCATATACATTTCCCTGCTAATAAATGGCCTACAAAAGAGTCAATTAGATTACTTTGTTTCTTCCCTTTTCCTTTTTTTTTTTGGCTCACCTCCAAGCCTAATATTTTATAACTTCCTTTAGTTAGCGAACTTTGTCAATGAAATAAACCTTTCCAAGGTACCAAAGGTACCCTTCCAAGGTACCCTAAAGACCCTAGAGATAATAACAGCTGGTATTTAAATGTCTTTTTAAAATATGCAAAGCACTTTTTATATATGTTGTCTAATTTGAGCCTCCCAATAAACATGGGGAATAGGTGCTACAGGCATTATTATCCCCATTTTGTGGATAGGGAGACTGAGGCTCAGAGGCTTAGATTTGCCCATGGTTTCACAGATAGTAAATAGGATTTGAACCCAGGTCTCTCTGACTCTGGGGCAGAAACTCTTTTCATATTATATTGTATTACATTAAATTATATTATACTGCCTCACCACTTAGTAATAAGTTGATCTTTCAGTATATCTCAATGACAAAGAGATGTTGGCGTCCACTCTGCTTTAGTGCCTAACTTGGAAGGAAATAACTTCAATCTGGCTCAACAATGGGAGGATCCTCAACAAGGGAGGATCTGTCTCAACAACGAAATGGAAGCTCTGAAAAATGTCCTAAGTGTACATTGTTCTCAATAAAGATTTGTAGTTGTTTTGATACAACAGGGGATGTCAGGTTAACATGAAAATGCATCTGTGTTATTATTGCTATTACACCATTTGTAAATTAATGGGATCACACAATTAGTTTTCTTAAGTGCCAAATTCTAATAGATATTCTGAACTGTAATTAAAATGTACAGATTTGAGATTAGACTAAGGAAGGGTACTTGTCTAGTCCTTTGACCTCACATGGCTTATTATGTCAACTCAAGTCAGCAATCCAATGAGCATTTATTAAATACCTACTGTGTGCAAAACACTGTGCTTGCCCCTGAGGGAAACAGAAGGTTTGGATATGACATAGTCCCTTTCCTTGTGGAGCCTAAAGTCAAGTAAAGGAAGAAGATACAAACAGAAAAAAACTATTAGATAACTAGAACACTTATAGCTAGAATACTATATATTGTCTAGAACAGGAGTTCTTAACCTGGAGTCAATGAATTTTTAAAAAATGTTTTGATAACTGTATTTCAATATAATTGATTTCCTTTGTAATCCATGTGTCTTATTTTTATTAATTTTAAAACTTTATTTTGAGAAGGGGCACATAGACTTGACCAGACTGACAAAGGAGTCTATGAAAAAAATGAAACAACAAAGTGGATTGAACCCTGGGTTTGAATCTGACTTCACACACCTGCTCTGTGACTTTTGTCAGATCACTTGATTTCTTAGCACTTCAGTTTTCTCATATGTGGAATGAGATAGAGTAATAATAGCGTATATGTAATGGCTTTGTTTTGTAGATGAAATGATATAATGTATGGAAAGTACTTTGCAAACTTAAAAATATTTTATACATGCCATTTATCATCATCATCATCATCAATCATCATCATCATCACATGCTAAGTACACCAGAGATGCACCAACTGGTGCTTTGTGAGTTCTGAAATGTGGAGCTCAAGGAAGGAGGTAACATTTGAGTTGGACTTTAAGGGGTGGATAGGAGTTCAACAGGTGAAAACAGGGAGAGGGAGGATGTTATAGGAATAGGGGGAAAACATGATCAAAAAGGCACAGAATTGTGAAAGCACTTATTTGAGAGATAGAAATTAGCTCAGGTTGTAGTATAGAAAACATGGAGGGAAGTGATAAGAAACAATGCAGTAACGATGAGGTGGTTTTATCAGTTGCCAAGTCTAGTCATTTCTGCCTTCTCAACATCTCTTGCATTTGCACAGGTGACTAGGTGGTAAGTGTAGAAGTGCTAGCCCCAGAGTCAGGAAGACCTGAGTTCCAATTGGTCATTAGACACTTACTAGCTGCATGATCCTGTTCTAAAAGAGGCTAATGATAGTTTCCCAAACTTGTAGCCTGTGCAAACTATTTCTAAAAGAGTATTTAGCTGAACCAGAAAACACAAAAAGAAATGTGGGAGTTAGGTGGGGGGAGACACAGGAGTTTGACTAATGGTGGCTAGGAAGAGACACCTCCAATCTAGAGACGGCCAAGTGGCAGATACTGTTCTTATTGACCATGGAGGCAATGTCCACAGAGAAATGGCTTCTGGATGGAACCTAAGCTTTGAAGGCAGAATTTCTGTGCTCAACAGCTGTAAAGGCAGAGCTGCAGCCCCTGATAGCTGAAGAGGTCTAACTTCAGCAGGTGACAACTGAAAAGGCTCTTAAGAAGCTCTCCAGGGATGTCCCAGCAGTAACCAAAAGTGACCTGACCTCCAGTGTCCTCAGCAGGAACATCTCCCTCCTCCAGAGAACATTTTGTTTTTTCCCCACTAGTAGAGGAGTATGTAGGGAAACTTTGATTGTTTCTAGGATCATAGATTTAGTGCTAGAAAGGACCTTCTAGGTCATCAAGTTCAACCCCCTAATTTTATAGAAAAGGAACCTGAAATAATTTGTCCAAGGTCATTGTTGTTGCTCGTCCTTTGTTCTCTAAGAGGACCAATGACATCATGAGGGTAGTGTCTTCAATTGTGAGTTTCATTTGAGTGAGGCAGAGCTTCCCAAAGTCTTGCTTTCTCCTCCAGTCATCAGAGGGAGTCCACTGGCAAGGCAAAGGTCCAAACATCTGGTGATGGCCCAAAATGATATGGGTGACCTTGGTCTTTCTAAATTAAGGTCTTTCCCAGGTCTTGGATTATCTGAGGCCATGCCCATTCAATGACTAAGGGCTAGGTAGGCAGGTATGCTGTGGCCAAACTGGGATCTGAACTTGGATCCTGACTCCAAAACTCGTAATCTTTCCACATTATTATCTTTCCCTTTCAGTTATACTTTAGGCATTTTAATAGGTATTTTAATTTAATGGGTATAGGAGACTCTCAGATAAGAGACTCTCCCAGTGAAGATCTAATCCTGATCTACAACTTTTAATAGCAGAGAGTTACCCAGAGCACTGAAAGGCTAAATGACTTGCCCCAGCTCACATAGGCAACATGTGTCAGAGATAGGACTCGTACTTAGGTCTTCTTGACTCTGGGGTCTCTATCCACTACATCAGTCTGACTCTCCCTTGCTTTATGCACTTTGATGTCAGTCCTCTGGTGATTTGTGTTTTTTTTTGAAGCAGAGCATACACTAGATAGGAACTCAAACCATATATTTTCCTTAACAATGATCCTCAGTGGTGTGAGTACCCAAATCCATCTCCCCAGTCCAGGCATTTTCACTGGCTCTCCCTCCATGCCTAGAATGCTCTTCCTCTTTGTCTCTGCCTCCTGGATTCCCTCAGTTCCTTCCCAGCTAAAATCCTACCTTCTACAGGAAGCTTTTCCAAATCTCCCTTTATTTAAAGTTTCTTGATTATTGCAAATTTATTCTGCAGATAGCTTGTTTGTACCTAGGTGGGGACATGTTGTCTTCCCCATTAGACTATGAGCTCCTTGGGAGCAAGGATGGTCTTTTGCCTTTCTTCATAGCCCCAGCACGGTACCTGGTACATCGTAGGCGCTTAATAGACATTTGTTGACTGATTAAAGGCAAGGATTATTCATTTTTGTATTTGTATCTCCTGCGCCTAGAGCCCCACTCGGCACACAGTGGGTGCTTCATAAATGCTTGTTAATTGAGTTGTCATCTCCTAGTGACTGACCTATAGAAATCAGAGGGCTAATGCTGGAGTTAATAGGGAAACAACGGAGAGTCCAAAGTCAAGAAGCAGTTGGAGGAATGTGTTCCTTGTTGGAATCTGATTGATTTCCTTGAGCTTGTTTTTGGGGACCTGAGAGTTTTAGGTAATCTCAGATCGTTGTTGTTCAGTTGTGTCTGACAGTTTATGGCCCCGTGGACTATACTGTCCAAGGGGTTTTTTTGGCAAAGATACTAGAGTGGTTTGCCATTTCCTTCTCCAGTGGATCAAGGAGTCACACAGCTAGTGAGTATCTGAGGTCGAATTTGAATTCAGGTCTTCCTGACTCTGGGCCCAGGCCTCTATCCACTGAGTCACCTAGCTGCCAAACTTCCGTTAGAGAATGCTAGATCATCAGATCAGTCCCAAGCAAAATCACTAAGTAGGTCAAATAAACTGGTTTCTTGCCCACCCTCTTGGGGCCTTTCTGCCACTTGTTGGCAGCATTCTGCACTGTATGCCTCTTCTTGTGCCCTGGGCCCTCCCCCTCATGACGGGACCTAGTCCTTGACAGGACTCACACCTTATCATTGGTGAGTTTCAGTAGCTGTGTTCCTTCTCCCAGAGTTATTTATGTGTCAAGGAGTATTCCCTCATTATAGACTGACAAACTTTGCTCTCTATTAAGAGAATTTCAGGCTTCGGTTTAAAGAAAGCAGAGATTTGAGGAACTGGGTAGGACACATTTATTAGCTGTATGACCCTGGCCAAGTCACTTACTTTCTCATGCCTCATTTGTAAAATAAAAGGAATGGCCTCAATGACCTCCAAGGTCCCTTCTGGTTCTAAATCCTCGATCCTGTGATTCCTTTAAAACACCCCTGAAGCCACCCAGTCTGCCTATGAAAAAGTTGGGCCACGTGTGACACAGTGTTCAGTAATTATTTCTCTAAACAGTGAACGAGCATGGAAAGCTGCATAGCACATAATCAGTGAGTATTGTACTACTCATGAATCAAGGAAGCCTAATTGTGCAGCGAATTCTGTTGTACCTATACTCAGGAAGACCTGAATTTGAATCCTGACTTGGACACTTGCTAGCTGTATGAACCTGAGCAAGTCTCTTAACCTCTCTTAAACCTTGGTTTCTTCATCTGTAAAATGGGGATAAAAATATGCACCTGCTTCACAGAGAGTTGTTGTGATAATTAAATGAGATAGCTTCTGTATAATGTTATGAAAACTGTGAAGTGCTGTATAAATGCTACTATTATGAAGCAGTTGTGGGAGGGATTTGGGCAAAGGAGGATGAAAACTCTCTCTTGGTCAGATCACACCTGAGTATTATGTTCAGCTCTAGGTGCTTCATCTTACAAAGGACATTGACAAGGTGGAATGCATCCATAACGGCAATGTCCGCCATTATGGATGGAAGCCATAAGGGTAAGGACACTGAAGATTATGTTTGACTCAGAGAATAGGTGGCTTAGAGAGGTTATAATGTCAGCATGTAAACATTTAAAGATCTGTCACAGAGTTAGAGGGGCAGCTAGGTGGCACAATAGGTAGAGTATTAGGCCAGGAATCAAGAAGACCTGAGTTTAAATTTAGCTTCAGACACTTACTAGCTGTGTGTTCCTGGACAAATTACTCAAACTTGTTTGCCTCAGTTTCCACATCTGTAAAATCTGGAGAAGGAAATGGCTAGCCACTCCAGTATCTTTGCCAAGAAAACCACAAATAGGGTCATGAAGAGTCAGACATGACTGAAACTGAACAACAACAACAAAAACAAAATATAGAGGGATTAAACTTCCTTTTTTTGGCCCTTAAATGTCAAAAAAGACAGGTCGGGGCTCAGTAGAAGGGAAAACCTCCTAATAATTAGAATTGTTCAAAAAACAAAAAGCTCTGTTTCAAAAGATAGTGAGTTTCCCATGCCTAGAAGTCTTCAAACAGAAGTTGGATGCTGTCTTGTTGGATATGTTTTAAAGGAAATTCTTGGCCTACATGATCTCTGACATCCCTTTTGACTTTTTCACTGTGATTCTGTTATCACAGATGATTGAGAGTATATGGTAATCCAAAGCAGACTCAGTCCAATATCTTCAAGAGTTTGTCATTGGTTATTTTTCTGGGTGTATCTGTCTTATCTCTTCAACTAGACCATAAAGTCTTCAAGGGCAGAGGCCATGTCATATTGCTTCTTGGTGCCCAGTGTCTGGGATAGTGCTTTTCACAGAGGAAGGGCTCAGTAAATACTTGTTGATCGGTTGATTACATGCTAGCAAAGGACACTGTTGATGAGGGCACGCATGAAGCAGACATGACAGGCATCTCAATCATTCAAGCCTTCTCATTCGACTTCTCTCACCCTGTTCCCACCCCCCACCCACACCCCACCCCCCCCAAAAAAAAGAGAGGGAAAAAATGAATTATGAAAGGGCCCAACTGGGAGGAGGGGCCTGCCCTCTGGCAGCAAATGTGACCTGTCAATCTCTCACTACTGTTCCACTCATGCCAGCTGGTCTAATAAACTCTAAACTCCAGTGATTTAAGTGAAGATTTCAGATTAACATTTAAATTAATGCTGGACTAGGAATCAGGAGAGCCAGGTCGCAGTTGTGACTCTGGAGCTAACTTGTTCTGTGACCTGGGGCAGAAATGTAAAATTATCCTCGCTTCTAACTCATAATGCTCCCCTCCCACCTCTATCCTCCAGGAGGCCAGGGATTTACAGACCTGCTACACCCTAGGCCAACTAAGATCAATCCACCTTTCTGTTCCTGTTATCTCAGAGACTTAAAATCTGTCTGAGAAGCATTTCTGACCCCTGAAAAAAGGGCCTGGTTGACCTTCACAAGCAAGGGTATTCTGGCTCATGTTTAACAACTGGATCTCTAGGGAGATTAATCTGAATTATTATTTTTCCCTGTCACTTTCCTAAAGTCTAGGCAATCAAGAAAATAATACATCAAGCCTTCATTTGTAACGTTGCCAATTTTAAGATGTAAATGCTCAAAATGAAATTTTAACAATCAGCTCTAAAAGGAACAGTTCCATCTGATTCTAGCATGCTCCTCTAAGTGAAGAAGTTATTCAGTCTTTAGGCCCTGTGATTATACACCTTCAACTTGAATCCCTAAAATAAGAGAGGGTGGTCAAAGGGGAAAGGGTCCACTCACCTTTTTGCTTACTCTTTAATGCTGCAGTGATCATAGAATCATACAGTCTTAGAACTAGAAGGCACCTTAGGGCAAATCTAGTCCCAGCCACACCTGAGCAAGAATCCCATCTGTACCATCAATGACAAAGGGTCATTCTTCAGCTTATGCTGGAACTCACTATCAATCAATAAGCATTCATCAAGTGGCTTTCTATGTGCCAGGCACTGTGCTAAGCTCTAGTTTCTGAAGCAACTCAAATCACTTTTGGATCATTTTCATTGTTTGGAAATTATTCCTTCCCTAGAGAAGGCTAAAATTCATCTATTTGCAACTTTCACCTGTTGATCCTTGTTCTGCTCTCCTAGGGCCAAACAGGATAAGTATATCATCAATACCTTTATTTAAGTCATTCCTAAAAATGTTGAACAGAATAGGATGAAGGTGTAATGTTAATGGGATATAAGATCTTCCTCACCCATCAACAGGCTTCTCTGTGGAGCCCATTAAAGGAAGCTTGCTTAGGGGAGTCTTGCTTGTAGGAAGATTTTCACGCTTTTTGCTAATTTCTAATTAGGCACTGAGTTGAGGGTTGTGATGCCTTCTGGCTCTGAGAAGTGTATATAAACTCTGAGTTGGTATTTTGCTTTGGGGACTTGCTTATGAGGAGGATGTTGTGATTCCCTGGTTGAGATTCTGAGTGACTGTATGTTCAGAGCTCCCAACTGCTCAGATATAAAGGTTCTCTCCATCCAGGGATGTATGTAAAGTGTATAGCATTATTGCTTTGATTCAGTCAGTCAGAGCCCTGTCTCTTGGTCTTTATTTCTCTGCTCGTATTTTCTCTGTATTTTCTCTGAAGTTCAGGGTGCTGACTTTTCTCCCAAACTAGTGAATGTAATTTAAAAAGATTGTTGACCCCTTATATAACTATCTTTCCTAGTAAAGCAGATCTAAGAGCCTGTGCTAGCAGACATCCTGGGTATGCCAGTGTGGTTGCCACTATAGAAGGAGAGTCCTGTGGAACTCCTCTAGAGACCTCCCTCTATTGTAACTTTACTGAGATATTGGTTTAGCTCAGGCAAAAAATCACCTGTGGCACCTATGGTTCCTCTGAAGCAATTGTTGGTTGCCTTTGATTCCCATAAATAGTGCTATACACACCTCTTTTCATTCGTTTCAACATAATGAAATTCGCTTAAAATGTACAAGGTACCATTAAGGGGATAAAAAGATAGATCAATACTCTCAGAGAATTTGTAATCTAGCAAGAGGGATAAGACAAAGAGGAATAAGGGAAGGAGAGATAAACATTTATAAAGGCACTGTGCTAAGTATTTTTTTTTTACAAATATTATCTCATTTGATCCTCACAACAACTCTTCAAGACAGTTGATATTATTATTTCTATTCTACAGTTGAGGAAAGTGAGGCAAACAAGTTAAATATCTTGTCCAAGTCATACAGCTAGTAAATATCTCAGGCTAAATTTGAACTCAGGTCTTCCTGACTCCAGGACCACCATTCAATCCATTGTACTACCAGATACCTCTGAAAAGACAGGAAGACAAAGACAAGAAAATAACTATATAGTAAAAGTCATTAAAAAAAAAAGATACAAAATACACTGTGTGAGATCGGAGGAGAGAGGATAACATCAGATTGTGGGGAGTCACTGAAATATATTTAGGGGAAGTAGCATTTGGAATGGAACTTGAGGGATGGTCAAGATTTCAGCAAAAATATTCTCTGTTAGTTGGAGCAAGAACAAAAATCCAGCAATAGGAAAAGCTGCATAATCAGGAAATAATGAATTGTTCAGTTTGGCTTTCTTTTCTACATCCCCTCTTTCTATTTCCTGCTCATCAATTAATAACAATTAGTTACATTTATATAGTGCCTTATACATTCACTATCTCATTTAATCCTCATCAAAACCCTGTAAGGCAGCTGTTATCATTATTATCCCCATTTTTACAGGCAGATAAACTGCAAACAGAGGTTAAATGACTTACCCAGGGTCACACAGCTGGTCAGTGCCTGAGGCAGGATTTTAACTTGGCTCTTCCTGGCTCCAGGTCTTGCACACTCTTTGATACTACACTGCCTATCACAATTCTATTCCTACTTTCCCGTAATCTCTGTCCATACCTCTGTATTAGTCTGCCAATACTAGCTACCCATGGGTTTTGCTCAGTCCTGCTGGTGGTAGGTAGTGTTATACTGGAAGAATTTGCTGACTACTGGCCCAGTCCAGTTCTAAGGTTTGAGGGAGGAATTTCTCTGGGAGGACCCTTTTTATTACAAAGCTTATCTCGGTGCATTGACGACAGCACTGGGGGTTCTAGTCCAAGAAATTAATTGTTTGGGAACTGTAGGAAGTAAGCAAGTTAGGATATTTTTTAAAATAGGGCTAGAAAGCATGGACAAACTCAGCACAAGGCTGAGTTTCCAGGGCTCTAGAATGGCCTGAATAGGCCCTAATGTCACTTTCTGCCTCTACCCATTAGAGGACAGGGTAGTTCCTTCTAAATTGTTATGATAGGGTTAATCTAAGTAAAAAGTACAATCAAGGAACAAGAATGCTAAAGCTAAAGTGGCAAGTAACAAAGAAATTATTACAGTACTATTTGGTGCTACCAAATAACTGGAAAGAAGTTTAGAGTCAAGATTTGTTTTAAAAACCTATGATGATATGTTTTGGGCACATGTCATATTTCTTGCAGTCACTAAAAATTTTTTTTCAAAAAGGATCTCCTTAGCCCTGGTGAAATTCAAAATAAGCAACTCTTCATGGGGATGAGTTGACTCCTTCCACACCCCCTCATTAATAAAGTGGAAGTTTCTTAGCCTAGTAATACTATACTCGACAGGGCTCCCCAGACACACCCCAGGATAGGGGAGGGAACTCTTCAGACTCATCGTCATGTTTTTCGGGTGGGCAAGCAGCAGAGAAAAATAAAATCCTTTTTGGTGCCTGGGGACTTTTAGAAATGCTCACTGACATCTGGACGGCACAGAAAATGGCTCTACTTTCCCACCATTTCTGGAAGGCCCGTTTCCCATCTGATGCTGCACTCTCTGTTCCTCCTAGTCAAGCGCTGCGAATCAATTTCTTCTACTTACCTGCCCTTAGCTTTTCCTCTCATTTTCCTTCTTTCACTCCCCTCCTCTGTAACCGGCTGTGTTTTCTGTCTTGTTTAGCTTGCAGGGCCTTGATGGATGAGGTAGAGTATGATGTTATGAAAGCTCGTCAGAAGAAGGGTGTAAGGGTGAAGTCGTATCGCATAAGGCCTGATGGGACGCAGGAGAGGACCAAGGTAACGGAGAAATTATATGCCAGGACATAATTGCAGATATGGGCAATTACCAGTCATTTATCCAAACAGCAGTTGGTCTTAATCTTCTAACCTTTTTCTTGTTCAGGGTATCAGCCTCTAAATTGCTTCTGAGTCCTCAGGGACCCAAAGTAATTTTTAAGCTTGAAATTGAAGTATCTCTTTTCTCGGTACCTAAATTTTGTGCCTCTGTCGCCTTGGCAGGCATTCTTGCACCATTATGCATCAGGATAAGAACAGGCCATCGTGATTCTTGGGCAAGGCCAGTAGGGGGCCAAGCAGGACTTGGCTAAGGGGTCCACGCAGTGAGGAAGGGGAGCTTCTGGGAGGCTCAGCTTTCCCTCCCAGTTTTCCTTTGCCCTTCTGTGGTGGAAGGCTTTGGGAGACATGTTTAAAATGCAATACCTTCCTAGGTGAGAACAAGGAAGAGAAAAACAAAGGCTGATCCAGAGCCCTTCTGGCCTTTCTTGTTGAATATGAGAGTGGATAGAGTTCCCTTCTTTTTTAGACCTTCTATTCATAGGAGGCAGTGGTATTGGAAGATGAAAGAAGGCCCTACATTAGAAATTAGGAGAAAGAACTGGGGCTCTCTGATGGGCTTTACTGCTACCTAGCTAAAGTTCTGTTTAAGCCAAGATATAAAGTTATATTGCTTGGTTCTGCTTAAAAAACAAACAAACAACTGTTTCTTGAGAAATAGTGTATGTGTGTTTGTGTGTGTGTGTATGTGTTGAGGTAGCAAAGACCTGTGTGATTTCATCAATTCAGGATATTCCCAGTGTGGAAAATCATTCCACCATGGCAAAATTATATAACTCATCTAACACTTAAAAGTCTTAGAAATTTACCTAGAGCACTGAGAAATTAAACTCACTTGTTCATGGTCACAGAGTTAGCATATCAATGCAGGACATCATTCAGATCCACTTGACTCTAACTAAGGTCAATTCTCTTTTTATTGTCCTGGGCTGCAATACTCCCCATAGCTGAAAATAATTAGTAGGTACCAATGAATAAATTGAAGAGTTCAAGATCATCAGAGATCATTTAAGTAGCATTAGGAAGAAAGCCCTGGACTGGAATAGGATTGAGTCTTTCCACTCATTAGGTCTGTGCCCTTTGACAATCTCTCTGATCTCCAATTTATGCATCTATAAAATCAAGGGGTTGGACTAAATCAGGGGACACCAAACCGAACACTGGGATCTGCTAGTAAATTTGAAAATGCTCCCTGGTATCACTCCCCAAGTTAGTTTCTGCCGAATCCCCTTCTTGGAGGTTTATAGTCTTGACCTCACACTCAAACCTAGTCCCTCAGAGACTTTACTAAATGTCCTGTCCTCCTCTCTCAGCCAGAAACTTACTATCAGCAATTCTCACCCCCAGAACACACATACATATACATACTGTGACCTCAAGGCTTCAGGAAAGAAAAAGAACTCTGTATGGAATGGGCTTTGAGGTCCCTTTAAGTTTTAAAATTCTTTGAGAATGAGTAATAGTTTACATTTCCTCAGCACTTACTTTCCAAAGAGTGTTCACATCAGTAATTTAATTTGATACTCAAAGCATTAATACTTAACTATGGCAGAGGTGTATCTTCATTTTACTAATAAAATTTAGGGTAAGAAAGTACAAATGACTTGCCCAAGGTCATACAACCAACAAGTTGCAGAAGTAGGAACCCCTTGGGTCTTCTATGATCTTTTCACCATTCTCACCATTTTGTCTCCATTAAGAAGCTATTTGCTTATGATTTCTGGTAGCTGGTAACTCCTCCTTAGTTACCAATAAGTAGGGTAGTTATACAACTTGCCCTCAGTTTATACCAAGGACACTTGGGCATACCAGGTACTACATGGCATGTTCTCAGCCCCATGGAAGTCTCTGAACCATTAGACCTTTGGACGTCCCTGGTTGGCACCATGAATTACTGGCAGGTCTTTCAAGACCATTTCCCTTCCTCACCCAGTATGATACTTTGTCTAGGGTTGTTCACATTCAATAAGTATTTGTTATCTTGTTCCCCAAAGGGACCCACTGAGACAATAACAAGAAAACCTTCACTTTCTACATAGCACTTTCCATTTACAAAGTGTCTCACACATAGCAGTAGAGTGGAGTCAGTTTACCCATTAAAAACTCACATGATATAAGCTCCACTGGATCCTCAAAGCTATTTGGCAATCTTGGTATTCAGAACGTTATTCCCCACAGCTACTGCCCCTAACCCACCTTTGGCAGATGAAGGGAAGGTGTGTGTTGAAGAAAGGGTAGGGAGGGGGAGAAGCATCAAAGAGAGAGACGGCAAAAGGTGGTATTTGAAGTAAAATTAGCTTTTTACATTTTATCATTGTGTTTTCAGTAACATGAGCCTTTCCTGATTCCCAGATTATCTAGCGCAGTCTCCTATTCCACAAAAACTAGACCTTGTATTTATTTTGGATATACTTACTTTAGTATGTGTCTACCCCAAGTAGAGTGTAAACCCCTCAAAGGCAGGGACTGTCTAATTTTTGTCTTCATATCCCCAGCACCTAGCACCGTGTCTGTTGCATAGTAGGTGCTTAGTAAATGCTTGTTGTCACTTAACTCCAATTGCCTTGCCTTCCCCCCTCCAAAAAAAAAAAAAATGCTTGTTTACTGATTAATAACTATTACAATATTAGGGATGTATTGATGAATAGCAAAGACCAATATGAGAAAAGAAAGTTTTGATGACTAGAGGAAGGAGTAGAGGAACCAAGAGATGTGAAAGAGAATGCTTTACCAAAGCAAAAATGAACTATTCTTTATCAAGAACAGATTATGCCAAATTAACCTGGTTTTCTTTTTTTTTTTTTACAGGACTGATAAATATACTAGTAAATGGTAGGAATTCTGTGGATATAATTTACCCCCATCTTAGCAAATTTGATATAGTATCTCATGATTCTTGTAGAGAAAAATTGAGAGGTATGAATTAGATGATAATGTAGTCAGAAGGCTTAAGAACTGGTTGGATGACTGAATTTAAATTGGAATTGGCAATGGTTCTATGTGAGTATGGCAAGAGGTTTCCAGTGGAGTACCCTAAGGATCTGTGCTTGACCCCGTGCTCTTAACGTTTTTATCAGTGACCTGGACGGCATAGAAGCTCTGCTTATCAAATCTGCACATGACTCAAAGCTGGGAGGGATAGCTAGGACCCTGAATGACAGGAGCTGAAAGGAACTTGATAGATGGGGCCCTGGGCTGAATCAAATAAGATGAAGCTCAATGTGATACGTGTAAAGTCTTGCACTTGGACACAAAATTTGGCATCACAAGTATAAGATGAATAGATAGCATTTGTTATGAAGAAGATCTGGGGGTTTTAGTGGACTGAAGACTGAATGTGGCAGCCAAACAAGCAATGGAGTCTTGGGTTGTATTAAAGGGATACAATTTCTACAAATAGCAAGGTGATAGTCCCACCATACTCTGCCCAATGTACATTGCAGTCCTTCTCTCTGTTAATTCTTCCACACTTACCCCATATATAACATGTATATATACATTTGTTTGCAACCCCTGACCCATTAGAATGTGAGCTCCTTAGGGGAAGGTACTCTACTTTTGCTTTTCTCTATATGCTCAGTTCTTAGCACACTATGTGGCACACAGTAAACACTTAATAAATGCTCGTTGACTGATTGATGCCCATGCCAGATTTCAAGAACCTTTGCTCAGTTCTGAGCACCTTGACTTAAGAAAGACACTGATAAGTTAAAGAGTGTTCAGATAGTGGTGGGCCTGGAATCCATTTTATATAAGGATTTGTTGGAGGTATTGGGCAAGGTTGGCCTGAAAAGAAAAGACTGGGGGGTGACAGGGTAGTTGTCTTAAAATATTTAAGGACCTGTCATGGGAAAGAGTGATTAGATTTGGGGGTTTTTGGCTACAGAGGGCAGGACCAGGAACAAGAGGTAGAATGTATAAAGAGTCCAATTTAAGCTTTTGAAGACTGGAAAAACTTTCTAATAACTTGATCTGGTCAAAAGTGGAATGGGTTGCCTAGAGACATGGTGGGTTCCTCCTCTAGGGAAGTCTTCAAAGAGCAGCTAGATGACCCATCATTAAGTATATTGCAATATGCATTCCTTTCATGTATGAGTTGGATCAGATGGCCACTGAGGTTCCTCTTAGCTCTCAAATTCTGTCATTTGGAACCAGAAGTGGCTTCAAAGGCATCTAATCTAACCCTGATTTTGTAAATGGGGAAATCTGAGGCCCAGAGGGGTTGAGTGAAAATTGCCCAAGGTCACAGAGATACTAAATGGCAGAGCCAGGATTTAAAATCCATGTTCTATAACTCCAAGTTCCTTGTTCTTTCCATTGTACAATTCTGCTTTCCAAGCTCAGGTGATAATAACAGCAAACACTTATATAGTGGATAGCTAGGTAGATAGAGCACCAGGCCTAGAGTCAGGAAGACTTCTCTTTCTGAGTTCAAATCTCACCTCAGACACTTACTAGCTATGTGACCCTGGGCAAGTCACTTAACCCTGTTTGCTTCAGTTTCCTCATCTAGAAAATGATGACTGAACAACAGCAAACAAAACCCAAGCTCAGATCCTCACTCTGTCACTAACTCTTCCTCCTCAGGCAAGTCATTTTTAAAAAAATTTTTAAATTTACTTTTAGTTTACAAGATTCAGTTCCACAATCCCTTGAGTTTCAGATTTTCTCCTCTCCCTTCCCCCTCCCACCTCCATGGTGGTGTGTAATCATGTATAGGATCTGCAAATACTTTCACATTGTACAATAGTTTGGTTGTGTAGAAGGGTTGTAACCAATGAGTGAACACTGGGAAAAAAGAAACAGAACCAAACATGAAAAAGAACGATAGCATGTATTGCTTCAGTCTCCATTTAAACTCTAGTTTTTCTAGATCCTTCTCTGAATGTAGATATCTCCTTCCATCTCGAGACTTGTAGAATTGTCTTATAACTATGCGTTGCTGAGAAGAGTCCAGTTCATCAAGGTTGGTCATCACACATACGATGTGTCAGTGATTGTGTACAAATTTTTTCAGGCAAGTCATTTAATCCCTCTCCAGCTTCAGTTTCCTCTTGGGGGTATCGGGTGGGGGCAAGAGTTGGACGAGGATGATTTAAAAGATCCCTTCCTGATCACAATCAGTGAGCCTATGGTTTGGTCTTTAAGAACTGTTGGTCCACAAAGGGTGGCTATAACTGAGCTGCAGATATTCAGTTTCTTCTCCCCAGCTTGAGCTCCCAAACCACATTCTGATTTATCTGAGATCATGTGGCACAGTGGACAAAATGCTCAATTTAGGATTAAGAAGAAGACCTAAATTCAAATCTCACCTCTGAAACTTAAGAGTTATGTGATTATCAGTAAGTTATTTAAATTTTCTGACTCCCTGTAAAATAAGGATAACAACACTTGTATTCAGTTGTTTCAGTCATGTCCAACTCTTCAAGACTCCTTTTTAGGGTTTTCTTGGCAAAGATACTGGAATAGTTTGTCATTTCTTTCTCTAGTTCATTTTACAGGAGGGGAAACTGAGGCAAACAGGGTTATGTGACTGAGGGTCACAAAGCTAGTAAATGCCTGAAACCAGATTTGAACTCCGGAAGATGAGTCTTCCTGATTTGGACCAGGCCCTCTATCCTCTACACCACCTAGCTGCTCTGTAGGAGTTCCAACAGGGTTGTTATGAGGCATAAATAAGATATTTGTAAGAGCTTTATGGACAGCAGTTACTATTTTGTAAGTGAATACAAGAATGTTCCAAAAGCCTTAATGCAGTGTTAAGCTATTAAAGCTTTGACCTACCTTGAGACTTTTGGGACACCCTGTAATGTCGGAGAAATACAAATTTTGAAGCACTATGTCAATGTCCATTGTTGCTAGTGTTATTTTAATTTTTCTAGAAACTATTATATGCTTGGTTAGCAGAGGAATTTCAAAAGCACATGTGTCATATAGTCATCAGGCAGGAAGACATTGGCTAACTAATTTCCCTGCCTCCAGGTAGGTCTGCTCTTAGTCATCTCTAAGTGATCAGTGCTTAACCTGTCCTCGTCTTTCAAAATGTCCACAACCTACTTTGAGAAACTGCTCTAGAATCTTACCCCTCTCAGCGAGGAAGTTGCCTTGTGTCTAAACTGAAGCTCCCTTGCTGTGATCCAGGGACCTGGGCTGTGCTACTTGACCCACATTCTACATCTCCAGCTGGAGATTCAGGGGCTATGCTCAGCATGAGGTGAGGAGATAAGCTTTAACTTTCTTCCAGGCCATCCCGGAAGCGAGCCAAGCAGTTATTACTAGGTTCCTAACACACAGGCGTGTCTTTCTTGGGCTGCATGGTAAGTGGAATATTGGCTTGCCAAGAACAAAAGAGTGTGGCAGTGGGCTTTGTTTCCTGATAAGAATTCTGACAAGCAGCTACAAATGAGTGTGCTCCATTTCCCAGGTGATGATGTTCGTGTTCCCACATGGTCAGCCAAAGGTGAAATAGAGCACCCTTCCACAATTTTCTTTTATTTGGTTACTTTGTTCTTAGAGACAAGGAAGAAAAAAACAACAACCCAAGTCACAAACCTAAATGGAATCTATTTTCACCTGAGTGGGGAGGGAAGACGGAGGACAGAGCTGTCACTGCATCCTCTGAATAGTCACCTATCTCCTTAGTGGGAATAATGAACTATGGCCCCAAAAGGGGGCATAGGTAGAAGCCTTGACTGAAATAAAGCCACTTTCTTTTTTATAGAAAAGCAAAACTAGCAGACATTTAGACAGCTCTTTATATACATGACTTCATTTGGTTCTCACAACAATCCTCTTGAGATAGATGCTAGAGGTATATATTGTCCTCATTTTAAAGATGAACACCCTGAAGGTCAGAGAAGTTACTTAAATTGCCTATAGTCACATGAGTGTCAGAAACAGGATTTGGGCCCATGTCTTCTTGACTTTTAAGTTCAGCATTTTATCCAATCCATAACACTACCTTTTGTGTACTCCTGTTCTTGTTGTTCAGTTGTTTCAATTGTGTCCAGCTCCTCATGAGCCCATTTGGGGTTTTCTTGGCAAAGAGACTGGAGGGGTTGGCCATTTCCTTTTTCAGCTCATTTTACAGATGAGGAAACTGAGGCAAAAAGAGTTAAGTGACTTGCCCAGGGTCACACAGCTAGTCATTGTCTGAGGCTGGATTTGAACTCGTGAAGATGAGTCTTCCTGATTCCAGGCCAGTTGCTCTGTGCATTATGGCACCTTTTGTCCACTACGCTGTTGAATATGTTTTATTTGTGCCTGTGCTGGTTATTGACTCGGTGACCTTGGGCAAGTTGATTTTCCTCCCTGGTTCTCAGTTTCTTTATGAAGTGAGGGATTTGACGCTGCTGACTTCTAATGCCTAAAGCACTAACTTGATATTTATATATTGTTTCTCTCACTAAAACATAGGGTCCTCAAGGGCAGGAACTGCTGGGTTTTTTTTATTTTTTACCTTTCTTTGTATCCTCAATGCTTAGCACAGTGCCTATAACCTTTACAGTAAAAGCTTAACAAATGCTTATTGATTGCTGTTCACTCTGTGTAACTTTCTTTATAGTAATAATAATAGTTTGCATTTATATAGTGTTGTAAGGTTTGCAAAGTACTTCACAAATATTATGTCATTAGAGCCTCACAACCCTGAGAGGTAGGTGCTGCTATTATCCTCCATTTTGCAGATGGGGAAACTGAGGCAAAGTGTTAAGTGACTTGCCCAGGGTCACACAGCTAGTAAGTATCTGCACTAGCATTTCAACTCAGGTCTTCCTGACTCCAGGAGGTCTGGTGCTCTACCCACTGTGCACCTAGCAACTTGCATTTGAGAGTGTATGTATTTGTCTGGGTGGGTTAGCTGAGCTGGTTAGAAGAGCATGATGTCGAAGTTAAGTTCTTATATTCAAGTTCCCAGATGGACCAGTTGACTTTACACAGAGGTGGGGGGAGGAATAAAAAATACAAAAAAAAAACATCCATGCCACAACCATAGTTCCAAATATTTACTCCTGGTCCTCCACTAACTGTCTTCTTTAAATACTCATCATTTAAAATAATCTCCTTCTTAAGGACCCCCTCACAGTTACCAAAGTGATTTTCCTGAAGCTTAGGTAGAACAATGTCAGCCTCCTACTCAATAAAGTTTGGTGGCCAATTATTATTTCTGGGATCACATAAAACCTGTTTAGTTTGGCATTTAAAGCCGCTCACAGCCTGGCCTTTCCTTCCTCTCTAGTCTTAGCACGTGTTGCAGTCCAGCCAGACTGGCCTATTTTCTCCTCCTCGAACATGATACTGCATCTCCAGTCTTTGGACCTGGAAGGATCTCCCAGAGGCAAGGCCTTACAGAGGCCTTTTTGAATCTTATTTCATTCAAGACTCAGCTCAACCACCACCTTCTAGGAGAGGCTTTCCCCGATGCTCCCAGCTCCTAGCTCTTTCCCATCTTCAGTGTATTAGGCATGTACCTATTTATATACATGTTGTCTCCCTCAGTAGAATGTAAGCTCCTTGAGGGCAGGACTCTTTAAAAAATTTTTTTCTTTGTATCCCCAGCACCTAGCACAGTGCTTGGCACGTAGTAATTGCATAAGTAACTAATAGACACTTGTTGATTGGTTGATCATCTTTGTGGACACAAATTTATTTAATACACAAATAACACAGACATACAGAGATCCTAAGAGATCCCAGAATGATTATAAAAATTCATGTTTGTGTACTGCTGATGCCTTGCAGTTTCATAGTTGAAAAGAACCTCAGAGGCCGTCTATTCTATCCTATACTGAATAGAAGTATACTCTAGATTACCCTTATAAATCAGTCAGCCAATGTCAGGCAGTAAACATTTATTAAGCACCTATGGTGTGCCAGGCACTATGTTTAGTGCTGGGGATTCAAAGAAAAAGTAAAAAGAGTCCCTGCCCTCAAGGAACTTACATCCTAATGGGGGAGACAAGATGTAAATAACTATGTAGAAACAATCTACATACAGGAAAACGTAGAAATAATCAATAGAGGGAAGGCACTAATATTGAGAGGTGCTGGGAAAGGAAGACTGTAGAAGGTGGCATTTTCCTGGGGCTTGAAGGAAACCAGGGAAGCCACGAGGCAGAGATGAGAACGGAAAGCATCCTAGGCATGGTGGAAAACCAGAAAAAATTCCAAAAAATTGAGTGTCTTTTTTGAGGGACTGCAAGGAGACCAGTGTCATTGGATTGAAGAGCACATAATAAGGGGAGCATAATGGTAGTTTATAAGGCATAAGAAGACTGGAAAGGGGTGTGTGTGTGTGTGTGTGTGTGTGTGTGTGTGTGTGTGTGTGAGCTAGGTTATAAATGGCTCATTCACCCTCTAGGCATAGAAATTCCCACAAGCTCCTGTGGCAACCCATTCCATTTTGGGGGAGTATTATTAGGGAATTCTTTCTTAAATCATGTAAAAATCTGATCTCCACAACTTCCCACCTATTTTTTCTAGTTCTTCCTTCTGAGGCCTAACAAAAGAAGCCCCTCATCAACCTGAGAACTTTCAGATACCTGAAGGCAGTCATCAGATCCTCCTTCAGTCTTCTCTCCTTCAGAGCAAGCAAAACTTGTTCAATGCTCATTCACCGTTATCCTTGGTCTTCTCTCTGTTCTATTCATCTTTCTCTGGGCATGTGCTGTCCAAACTTATCAATGTCCATCCTAAAACATTATGCCCAGAAATGTATGTAGTGCTCCAGATTTCTTCCAACCAGGGTGGAGTATAAGGAACTATCACTTTCCTCATTCAAGATACTATGATTGTATTAATGCAGGACCAGATCATATTCATTTTTTGACTTCCAAGTCCTACCACTGACTCAAAGAATTGAAGTTTTTAATTGATGTTATTCTCAAGATAGCTGGAAATTCTTCAGCGTCATAGATTATATCATATTCTAATAGAAACAATATAAATGGTTAGACATTTGCATTATGAGTAATCAAAGGAGCAGTTATTTTGCATAAACAGTTCCTGTTGATGGTTAATTCCCAGGGCGGACTTTCCTTTCCTCCCTCTTATTATCATTAATATTCCCTTTAGCCCAGGTTTTTTTGTGTTTTGCTACTCTATGAATGATGTGTTAGTTTTTTTTTAAACATCAAATTACATTCACTTACGGCAACATTTTGCTTGATGTTATTTTATGATATGCAGGGCGCTTGTTCTTTGTGACTTTCAAAGATTTCTCTCTTCAATAAAGCCAAGAATATAGAGGTTCTGTGGAAGGCACATTCATTGAAGTGGAGGGTTTAGAGGGATGTCGTCAAGTAGCGTCTGGGGTGCCGATGACAGGCCTGAGCCTATGCCTGCTGATTGTATTAGATAAGAATGTTCCCACCTGACATTTCCTCTGTGTTGTTACAAAGAGATGTCTGTTCAGCAAAATGTAGTTCCCGTTTTAGTGCTGAAGTTCCTCTTTTTGTTGTTGTTAACAAATTGGATTAATAGTGATTTATGAAAAAATGCAGTTAGCCAGCCTCATATTGGCCCAACATGATCTAGCTACAAAAGAGACCACTTTTTGGACCAAATGTAGTTTCAACTTTGGTTTAGATAATTTTTTTCTTGGGACCGTAACTGTGATTTTAGTGTCAAAATTGTTAAGAAAAAATACATATACATATATTTTATATATATATATAGTATAGAATACAAAATATATTATATATACATATTTTATCATGTTATACATAATATAATATGTGCCCATTATGTAATATACAATATTGTGTGTTCTATATAATATTTTATTATGCATAATATGTTATACATATTAGATATATATTTGTAGACACACAGAGACACATATATGCATACACACACACACATATTCCCTCAACTCTCTAAAAATGTCAAGAACCAAAATTCTTAAAAGACATTGATCAAGTCAACAGCCATCAAAGTCAGGGAAGCATGTCAGGGAGTGGAAATCTGGATCTCAGGTGCCATGATCCACTTGCTTTTATACGCCATTCCTTTGAATTCTATGACTTTCTTCAGTGTGATGTAATGGAAGAGCTTTGGACACAGAGGCAGAAGACTTGTGGTTTCAGTTCCAAGTTCTTAGGCAAGTCTCTTACTTTCTTTGTGTATTCATCTTTAAAATGGGAACAATTACATTTACTACCAACTTCACAGAGCAGATGTGAGAAAATCACGAGATCTTATTATTGTGGAGATAAATTACAAATTTCACCTTTTGTCAAATACTGGAAAGGTGCTGAGAACTCCAGAAAATGGGCTCAGGGCTACCTGGGCTGCCAGTTAGTGGTGGAGTCAGGATTCAAAATCCAGTGTGCTGAATCTGAATCTAGTAGGCTCTCTCTACTCTCCACTGCTGCCTTCTCTATGATGGAGGAGGAAGGGGTACATTACTTCTCTGGAGGCCTCAGTTTTCTCATCTAGAAGTCAGGTGAATCTAGGAGCCCTGAGCCCTGAAGACTCTAATTACACTTATGGGAAAGGAAAGGTCCTGAGGTGGCTTCCACATTACAAAGGACTTAGGGGCGTCCACAGTGGGGGATCAGGGACATCCAGAGCCAACTCGGGGGCCTAGAAGACAAGCATAGTCTTCTTTATCATTTGAGTTTGGGTTGGCCTGTCTGCCACCTCAGTGTAATAATTCCCCAACCAATTCCTTCTCTTGCGTGAGCCAGATCTCACTGATTTGAATTGTGACTGGGAACGTCCATTGCTCTGCTTTGCTGGGGCCAGCAGAGGGACCTTTTCCTCTGGGCTTTCCTTAAATTCACGCCCCAGAAGCCTCAAACAACCTGAGTTAAATAACCTGAAGTTGGGGAGGACTAAGATTGAAGCCCCTACCCCCAATCCTGGAGATTAAAAATGGATGTCAACCCCAGGTGATATGTGGCAAGGAGTGGAGTGAGCAAAATTAAAAGGGAGGAGAGTGTTTTAAAATCTTCTGGGGAGGCCTTGAAGCAATGATGAAGAAATCAAAGCTCTGAGAAGTTTGTTCCTTTAAACGGAGGCCTGAATGAATGGCTTTGCCACTGAGAAGGTAAATAAGCTAAATTTTTCTCCATCAAATAACAAAATCTCTCTAATCCCAAAGGTATTATTTCTTAGAATAAAGATCTCCTGATTTTCATTATACATACCACAGGAGGCAGGGTGCAATTTTTGCACCAGATATAACAGCTCGCTTTTGCCACTCCATACATTTCAAAGCAGTCAGAGACAATTCCAGAAGGCCAGTATTTGGGCTGAGACTGAAGGGCATCAATGGATCCTATTGGTAACACTCTGTTCTCCTCTGGGTTACCACTGCACTGATTGCCAGTCTTCGGGAGCTGTCCACTCCCTTTCCTTTGTTTAATTTTATAAACCTCTCCCACCCCTGAAAAATGCCACCGGGCATTTATTTATTTGGTTTACTGACAGACGAATGTAAGAGGCCACTGCCTCTCAAGATACAGCGACCCGGCCAGCTTTTGAATTTGGGAAGACCTGGGTTCTCTGACCCATATTTAATGAGATATTTGGAAAGTACTTGGCACAATGCTTGGCACAAGCAAGTAGCATAGGAATGCAAACTTGTTGTTGCTGTTACTGTTATTTAACTGTACAACTCTATGCAAATTACTTGACTTTTCAGGGTCCCAGACAGGTCTCTAAGACTATAAATGGCAGAATAGGTACTGAGGTGGAGATGGAAATTTCCCCCCTTAGGAGTTTCCTATACTAATGAAACCACATACATACACAAATGAAAGTTAATTAAAATAAATTTTGCTGTAAGGATCCTTTGAAAATATCACAAATGATTAAATTCAAAAAATATATCACAAATGAGTCTCTCTCAACCTGCAGTACACACTGCGTATACCTTTTAAATAATTGAAGTCATTCTAGGATTGAAACTCATTATCATAGAGCAACTGTTTCTCCACAAAGAACATCCATGCATGCATATATACATATAAACATGCACAGGCTATCCTAAAAGTCTTAGTGAAGTTTTAAACTTTAATAACTTTTAAAGTATAAGGACTACAAACTTAAAAGAATGCCATTTGAAAGTTTGATTTAAATTTCTTTTGTATCTTTTTAGTTTTATGAACTTTGAATAATACATTTTTAATTTTAACAAGATGGGGTACTCTGGCATTATGCGTTGTTTGTGCATCTTTGGGTAACATTTTCTCCATCTGATATATATCAGATGAGATTCTCTTGCTTAGTGACCTCAGTCACCTGATCTATAGCCATTAGACTTTTTTCTTACAGGGTTGCTTCAAAACTGTCACATATGCACCAAAACCTCATTCTTTAGATGATCTTATGGCTAGCATTACAAATGCAATCATTTCCAACACTGAGCAGCATTGTTGAGACTTGAAAGTTTTTACTAACTTTGAAAATTGACTGGAGTGTAAATAATTGACCTTTCAAGTGTTATTTAAAAAAAAAACAACTTGTAGCACTAATGATTCTGAAGTTATTAAAGCATGAAAGTGCACTAAGACTTTTGGGGACACCTTTTATATGTGTTCCGTATGTGTTAATATGTGTGTATAAGTTTCTACGTGACTATTCCATCTAACCCACTGCATTTTCCTACCTCAAGAGTATAGATTTAAAGCTGAGAAAGAGAAGCAGGAGGTGATTAATGAATATTTAACGTTTATCTAATCTCCCATGCTTCAAAGATGAACTAAAATTATCTGCTCCTGAATGCTGAGAGGCAGTGGTATAATGGGTCTGGTGCAGAAAGAAATGGATTCAAATCCTAGGCCTGATGTTTTTCAACTGTAACTGTGTGACTGTGGGCAAGTCATTTCAACCTGATGTGCCTCCATTCATCATCCAAGAAAGGGGGATGATCATACTTGCATTACCTATACCACTAGGTTGTTCCTGAGGAAAACACTCATTATTTATTTTTTTTTGGAGGGAGGAAGGCAAGGCAATTCTGTTTAAGTGACTTGCTCAAGGTCACACATCTAGTAAGCATGTCATGTATCAGAGGCCAGATTTGAACTCAGATTCTCCTGACTCTAGGACTGGTACTGTATTCACTGTGCCACCTACCCGCCCCAGTAAATTTACTAAGTGCAATTTAAATGTGAGCTATAATCATGGGTCAAAGTTATTTACTTAAGGCAGTCAAGATGGTGGAGTGAGAGCTTAGCAATTTTTCTACAGTTTCCCCAAAATCTCTTCCACAATAATCCAAAAGACATACTAAACCAGGTTTTGGGTGGGAAAGCCAAGAAAAAGTCACAGTGAGACAATTTTCCATTCCAGGGCAGCTTAAGGAGATAGACAAAGAGGTTTGTGGACACTGGAATGGGAGCTGACCAGGAGCATAGCAACAGAAATGGCGTTGTTCTGTGGTGATCACAGCAACATCAGAGAGTAGCCCAGTGCCCAGGGACGCTAACGGGACTGGATACCTTGCCAGAAAGTGATATCAAAAGAACCATGTACTAGAAATAGGAACAGGAACAGATGCCATCTGGCAGCTCTGTTGTGCTTTTCCTAGTTCTAGGTCACAGCTCCAGAACAAAAAAGAATGGTCCAGGTCTCAAGGGACAGGGGCTCCCTGTGTGTGTAAGGAGCAGAGAACAGACCAGGAGATCAGTAAATAGGCATCTCCCCAGATCACACCACATTAGAAGCACCAAAAACTTATAGACTCCCAGACTGTTGCAAAAAGAACAGAAGAACATAAAAGACAGAAGCTAAGGTCAGGCATCCTCTCTAGAGGTGAGCAGAACCCAACTCTAACATAAAGTTCAAAGTCAAGAAATAGGCTGGAAAATGAGTTAACAACAAAAGAACGCAACTGTAAAAAAAAAAGGCACTATAGTGACAGAGAAACTCAAGACACTCGGAAGAAGCCAACATCATGAAAACATTTACAAAGCCTCAAAAGAAAATGCAGATTGGACACAAGCCCAACAGGAATTCCTAGAAAAACTAAATAAAGAGACAAAAAGAGCAAAAAAAATTATTATATAAGAATAGTAGAGAAAAAATTAGGAAAAGAAATGAGAGCTATGCAAGAAAATTATGAAAAAAGAATTAACAGCTTGGTAAAAGAGGCATAAAAATATTGAAAAAAATAACAGCTTAAAAACCAGAATTGACCACATGATCAAACAGATATAAAACCTCACTGAAGAAAATAACTCCTTAGAAATTAGAATTGACCAATTGGGAGCTAGTGGTTCTATGAGACATCAAGAAACAATAAAAAGACAGTCAAAAGACAGAAGAAAATATGAAATACATCATAGGAAAAATAAGTGACCTGGAAAATAGATAATGAGAGATAATTGAAGAATCACTGGACTGCCTGAAAGCCATGGACAAGGCCTATATACAGTTTCATTTTCATCTTTTGTATCCTTAGTCCTTAGCACAGTGTCTAGCACATGGCAAGTATTTAACTAATGCTTATTGATCATTTGAAATGTATAATGAAAAAATTACTGAGTTAAAAAATATGAACACTTACATTTGAGTTCCAACTACCACTTTACTAGTTGTATGATTTTTGGACAAATCACTTTATCTTCCTGACCCTCCAGTTTCCCAGTCTGTGAAATGAGGGAGCTCTCTAAGGATTCTTCCAGCTCTAATATTCTGTGATTCAGAAGTCAGTAACATATACATTTATATACTTTTTGTTTCTACACATTACTGTTTGAGAGAATTCTCTGGGAGGAGATATGATGATCATACATCTGCAAATAAACAACCTTGCATGTGTATATTAAAGATTACAAAGAGACAAGATTCATTGAAAGGGATCATTTTGCTCCATAACCCTCTAATTAGGGTTAGAGTCTAGACCTGTGATTTTATTGGTGTAAGGAACTCCTGCATGAGGAAACTCCCTGTACTAATGCAGGTCAGCACCTATTCTGCAACTTAGAGTCTTAGAGGGTTTCCCTAGAGCACCGAGAAGTTAAGTGACTTGCCCAGGATCACACAATCACTATATGTCAGAGGTGAGTCTTGAATCCAAACTTTCTCCAAGGTCAGTTCTTTTACCATTCCTCTATGCTGCCTTTCAACCCTATGATTGATTATTAATATTAAGTGAGGAATAAAATAGAAAAATGAATGCTGGCCACTGTCATAGAGGATTCCAGAGTAGAGTCCATATTAAAGAGGGATTCCTTAGAGAAGATAAGTTCTTGCAAATGACATTGTGCTTAGTACATCAGACCCATTAATGTTACAAAGACAAATGACATCCAAATCCACTCCAAAAAGCTCAATCTAACCATCTAGGTGGATAAAGGCATTCTATTGCTTAGGACTATGATATACAGTTGAATGGGAAGCCCAGAGGGTTTGTCCATCAGTACCTGTGTCTTAGGTACTACAGGCTCAGAATTTAATAGGAGGGGGTAAGTGGGCTAGAGAGTTTGGGGGAAATCCATTCTAAAGTCTCTCCCCACCCCCCAGCAAAAAAATCAACCATTCCTATTAGCAATATTCTTCCATGACTATAAATCATATGGTACCATGAACTGAAACAAAGCTCTCAAGGCCTCCTTCTGCCTGCTCCCCTTCTGCAGAAGGAATGTAGAATTGGCACTGAGGCTGACCTGTTTTGAGAGGTGAGTGAGTACAAAGTGGCTAAAACTGGATTTGAACTCAGGTCTTCCTGACCCCACGCCCAGCACTCTATTCACTGAACTACCTCGCCACTCCAGAGGTAAAGAGCTTTTCTTGAAGTCATGTAGTTATTGTATGTCAGAAGTGGGACTTAAACCCAGTTCTTCCTGGTTCTAAGGCTGACCAAAAATAAAAAATTTTTTAAAATTTAAGAAGGACCTAAGGAAACTGGCATCTATTATCACAAACAGGCCCCTGAGCTTAAGGCCACTTCTTTTTCTGAAGCCTTCTGTTAGGAATTCAAGTTCCATTTGCACCTTGAACTTTAGACATAGGATGAGTTGTAATAGGACTTGGAAGAGAGATGCAATCAGCTCCTTTACTCAGAAATTCTGGGATGAATGCTCATGTGTTTTCAGACAGCCTAGATAGAAGGTTGTTAGTGAATCAATCATTGCCTTCACCTCCAGGGCAATGAGAAAGCCAAACAGCTCTTTCCCCTATTCATTGGTAGGTAGTGAGTTTGACTTGTCAAGGTTTTTACCTGGGACTGCGGTTTACTGCTTGTCCTTCAGACTGTCACCCGTTCAGCGTGACAGTTTTCCTGGGATTTCCTATTTGCCGTCTGCCTGCTTTGATTGTGTGAGGCTGACGGCAGCAAGAGCTCCCAGAGGGAGCACCGAGCAGCTCATAGGAAACAGAGATACAAATAAGGAATTATCCTATCTCTCGATTCAGAAGGTGTCACATTCAGCACACCTCCAGCTGACAACAGAAATGTCCAGATCTGAGGCCAGTGAGGGAGGGGAAGGGAGAGGAGTGAGTTAGAGAAGCTTAGAGACATTCGGGGACAAGATATCGAAGATCCAAGAGTGTGCCAGAACAAAATGGTTGCCATCTATATGTTGAGCAAATCTGACGGCTTAAGGCCTGTTTTACTTTGGTAAAAACAAAACAAGAAAGAAACTTCTCTGTTGTATCAAGGCCCCCAAAATGAGATGCTCTCACTCTTGCTAACTCTCACCAAATGCATTTCAAATTCACTTAGCCTGCAGAAGAAATCAGATCCTTAAGGATTATTTATCTCTAAAATATAATACCTGTATAGCATCATAAATAGAACTGTGGCATAAGTCAGATCTTATGTACTATTTTTTAAAAAGGTTTAATTGATGCTTTTAATTTTTACATTACAGTCATTTCTGGGTTCCTGGATATCTGGTGCAGATAGTGGATTTTCAGGATTGTTGCCATCCCTACCCCCTCCCAACCCCCCAATTGAAGCCTCCCTTGTAACAAGGCAAAAAAGCTAGACAAAAGCAGCTGCTGATTGATGCCTCTGTCTGGCAGTGCTGGGAGGCGGAAGGGAAGGAAATAACCATTGATATAATTATTATAATATATATAATTATTATTATTATCATATTACCATATATATTCATAATTATTATTATATTAATTATTATTCTCACAACAACCCCGGGAGGTAGATACTACTATTAAGCTTGCCTCACGTGTGAGGACACTGAGGCAAACAGATTAAATGCCTTGCTCAGGATTGTACCAGCTAGTTAGTAGGTCTTCCTTTTGCTCCAGGCCCAGTGCTCTATCTGTGCTCTCTGTCATCTAGCTGCCAACCTAGGCAACATTCTTCTCCGTCAAGAAACAAACACTCGCTGATCTTACTTGATTTGTTATTGGCAATTTAATAGTTTCCTCACAGCTGCTCAGAGGTGAGAAAACAAGGGGTCATAGAATTGCCCATCTGGAGCTGGAGGGGAGTTGGAGGCCATCTAGTCTAACCCCTTCATTTTGGTTGTCCCCCTTTGTGCCCAAAGAGGACCAAAATGACCTCTCTATGTCAGGATCAAGGTACAGTGTGTCCAACTGTGGCTGATCAGACAAATACGAGCCCCAAAGGCTCTACCACAGGTCAGGCACAAATACATAGGCCATATGAACATTTGGAGTGGAGATGTCTCTAAACTTGTGCATCTCGTGTTTGTTTTGAGCTACTGAAATTTATTTTAGAGGCAAGGAAAAAAAACTTGGGAGACCTGCTCAAAAGCCCAGCGGTAGCAAGCTTCAGAGGTGAGAGGAAAATTTCATCTGTTATAGACTAAACTTGGATTTTCTAAAAGTTAAATATTTCATTTGAAAGATGGGCAAGAGTAATTGCCTACAGATTTGGGGTTGAGGCAGTATTTCTGAGAATCATACAAATCCTTCTGAATAGAACAGCAAGTTCATGAGCTTTCTATATCAAGACTGTTTATGATAGTATCTCATAGCATCATAGGATGTTAGCACTAGGATGGACTGTGGAGATCATCAAAATTCATTTGACAGGTGAGAAAACGAAGGCCTGGAGCAGTCAAGGTCACACTATTGTAAATGGCACCATCGGGGCCTCATTCCCAAAAATCCTTCATCCTCTTCTTCTGGAGCTTCACTGGCAGACCAAACAAGCAGTTTTCTATTGATAATTCTTGTTTTTCTTTGGGGACTAAGAACATCTAGGTGAGGGAGGGGGAGAAAGAATTAACTCCTTTTTGTCTTCTCTGCTTTCTATTATTATCTGCTTGTCTCTGGTGAACCAATATATCAGTAGAAGGAATGGTTGTTAAACTAAGACAAACTGAAGCATCTGAAAGTGTTTCACTTCCATGTAAGGGTCCACTTCATGGTTTTATTTCAAGCTTCAGATCTCAAAGAGTTGAACTGTAAGTGAAAAGTGGCCATATTCTATCCTGGGCAGGAAGGAAAATATATTTCATTCCTCCAAGCACACTTCTCTCCCCTGTCATTTTTTAACTTGAATTTTTAAACTCCATTTCTGTCTGGCTGGAATAAATTGAAAAGTAATTCCCAGTCTCACTTACCTGTGCTGTGGTCACTGAAGTCACCCAGAGTTCTCTTAGCTGAATATTCTTTTTCTTCTTTCTTTCTTTTTCACCCCCGTTTGGCAGATGTTAATATGTGATGAGGGAGGAAAAGTTCCCGGAAAGTGAAAGGGCCGAGGCTTCAGGAGAAGATGAGTAAACCCCAGCTATTCAAGGACGTATTATTAGGGGATTGAGAAGTTGAATCCCCCAAGCAAACCTAAAAGTTATATGAATTTTTGTCTCAACCAAATGTTGCTGTGGATGGGAGTCAAACTGAGGGATTTTAGAACTTATGTTAAAAAGGACATATTCTCCTGCCCATTGCTTAAGTCAGATAAAAATAATTAGGCTCTTTGGGCCTTTCCCTGCCCCTTTTCTTGAACTTTCTAGAAACATGAGAAGTAAAGTGGCCTTTCCAGCTACAATGGAATTGTCTAGACTCTATAGTCTGGAGACTTCCATTTTTATGAAAATGTAGAATTATGGCAACTTTCCTGGTTTTTTTAGGAGGTCACCAGGTTTTGCTAGTCAGACCATCTCCCCGGTAGGTCAGGTCTCAGACTGCCATGGCATTTCAGGGATGAACATTCGGGGATGGAGTTAGGGTAGTACCATGAAAGCTGAAGTTGATTCACCTTCTGTTTAACTCTAAAGGAATGATTTACCAAGGGCTGTACAAGGATTCCTGGTGAGCTCTGAGACTATTTCGTGTGGTCCTCTGGGTGGTATCAGATCTCTAATATCTGAGTAGATATACTTCCTCTTCTAGCAGTAATTATTAACTAGTTCATCTGGGCCCTATCTTCCTTGTCTGGTCTTCCCCTTCACATCACAAACATTATGATCCAGCAATATCAGACTACTTACTATTCTTCACACTCTACACTCTATCTCTTATCTCTGTATCTCTGCACTATCTCCCAAGCCTGTCATGCCTTCCTTCCTCACCTCCCCCTATTAAAATCCCCACTTTCTTTAAGACTCAGCTCAAATGCCACTTTCTGTAGGAAGCCTTTCCCAGGTCATCCCCACCTCCCCTAGTTGCTAGAGCTTTCCACTCTAACGTTTCCTCATACCCACTCTGCATCTTGTCTGCACCTGTTTGCTTAACACAGAACCTTCTCCCTTAGAACCTAAGGGAGGCTCCTGAGAGCCTCTCCTTATCTTTGCCTCTCTTAGTATCCCTAGCACTTAGCAATAGTAGCTGGCAGCCAGTAAATGCTTAATAAACTCTTGTTAATTAATTGATTGAATTTCTTGTAAATAACTTTAAAACTGACATCCTAGCATTGGTGTTTTGAACCTCTCAACTTTGATTTGGTTGGATCTATAGTTACTCAGGTTCATTCCTTCATTCTCCAACTGATTCTCAGCTCCTTGAGGTTAGGGATGATGCCTTAGGTTTCTTTGTCCATTGCCCCTCACTTCCATCACCTGGCATAGTGCCTTACACATAGAGGAATACAATACATATTTGTTGAATGGATGTCATACCAGTTAGAATGCTGTAGTAGAAGGATTACTGTGTCTGGCCTTAGAAGATGAGTTTGTTGATGAGTGAGATCAACCAGGATTTATTAAACGCCATGGATCAGGCACTGGGCTAAGTGCTAGAGATACAAAGAAGGGCAAAAACACTTCCTGCCCTCAAGGAGCTCACAGTCTATTGAGGGAGACAACAAACAACTATGCATGAACAACACATAACAAGATAAACAGGAGATAATCAATGGAAGGAAGCCAGTAACATTATAGAGGATCAGGAAGGGCTTCTTGTAGGGGTAAGAGGGGTGTGATTTTGTGGGATTATGGCTGAGACTTGAAAGAAGTCAAGGGAAGCTAAGAGATAAAGATGAGGAGAGAAAATACTCCAGGCACAGGAGACAGCCAGTGAAAACGCAGAGAAGTGGAAGGTGAAGTGTCATGTTCAAGGAACAGAAAGGAAGATGGTATCAGTAGGATAACTGAGTATATGGAGGGAAGTGAGGTGTAAAAAGACTCAATTCACAAGTGGAGAAACTGAAGCAAAGCAGAGTAATGGAGAGGCCCCAGATCATTGAACTGCAGAGTAGACAAGTCCCTCTGATTCCACATCCAGGACTGAGACTTTTAATGTCCCAGAATGAATGAATGCTTTCACCCATTTAAAGTATTTGAACGTGAATAAGTGAGCAACATACTTAAAGGAAACAAAATAAAGTAGACCACATTCCTAAATAGTGCTCAGAAAAGTTCAAGAAGCTTCAGACAGAGCTGCTATTAAAGTGTTTTATAAAGAATACCCAAAGTACCACAGGTCACGGGTTTATTATTCTTATGAAAGTATATGGACTCTCCAAGACAATCACAAAGAAGTTTCAGAATAGTCAGCAACAGGCTAATAACTAACAAGAACAGTTAGGCAGAAAGCTGTCAACTCTTCATCTTCCAAATCCATCCCCCACTACCAAGATAAAGGCCTCACCAATCTTAATACCTCCTAAGAAATACCTTCAAAGAATCTCTTTGTAGGGGCAGCTAGGTGGAGCAGTGAATAGGGCATCAACCCTGGAGTCAGGGAGACCTGAGTTCAAATCCAGCCTTGGACACTTAACAGTTACTAGCCACGTGACCTTGGACAAGTCATTTAACTCCAATTGCCTTGCCTTCACCCCTCTAAAATAAAAAAAAAAATCTCTTTATAAAGACGCTGTCAGAGAATTCTTTACAAGTTAATGATGTGCTGAAGGTGCTACTTAAAAGAATCAAAAATGACTAGAAACTTTCCCCTAGCTCATGTTTATATAGACTTAAAATATATAAAATATTTATATAGACTTATCAACTTACATATATTTGTAAAACATTTTTCTTATACAACCCCAAGAGAGAGTACAAGCATTAACGCTCTCTTTTTACAGATAAGGAAGCCATGTCTCAGAGAGTTTAAATGACTTTCGACCCAAGGTCAAATCCGGACTTGGCTATATGTGTGACCTTGAACAAATTACTTCATTTCTTTGGGCCTCAGTTTCTTCATTTGTAAAACGAGGTATTTGGACCAGAGGAGCTTTAAGCTTACTTCCAACTCTTGATCTATGATTTTATAATCTTCTGGTTCCAAGATCAATGGTCTTTCCCCTATACCATACTACCTTTATGTATCCGCCATATTGTCCTTGAGAAGTTTTGTGTCCACTCAATTGCTACTCTTGATAATAATAATAACTGAGTATATGGAGGGAAGTGAGGTGTAAAATAAGCACGATCAATAAGCACGATCAATCAAACTTCAAATAACTGGAGTTCAAGTAATAGACAACCTCAAAGAATTGGGAATAGTTTCTGTGTTACACCTATTGAAAGAAGGCAAATCTCAACAAAGCAAGCTCATGCCAAAGATTTGTCCAAAAAAGGAAAAGGACAACAAAGAAACAGTTTCCAGTGTAGATCTTGGGGTCAGAATCAGCCTAATCCATACCTACTAATCTCCATCCACACTTCCTGATGATGGACATTGATATGCAAAATGGTGGAGTTTCACAAAACTCTCAATCATTACACCCCCAGAACTTTGTCAGTGCTCACCCCTTCCTTCTATTGATTAGCTTCAATTGATCCTCTTTATACTTTGTACATATGTCGTCTCCCCCACAAGACTAGGAGCTGCTTGAGAGCAGGGACTGGTGTTTTACTTTCTTTGAACACCCAGCACTTAGCACAAGACTTGGCACATAGTAGGCACTTCCTAAATTCTGGTCAACAACTTCGTTAGATTGTACAGCATATAAGAAAATAGAATGATATATTTTAGAAAGATTTTTTAACAATGTTGGAAAGAAAAAGTTTCCAGTTAAGCTTCTACCAAGAAAACATCAAGGGTTCTACTCCCAGCTTTGTGACCTTGTGAAGATCACCTTGTGAAGATGAAACATTTGTTCACTAACAGAAATGGGACCAGAATTTTTGTACACACGACCAAGATAAGTGACTCGCCCACACGACCAGTATGTGTCCCAGGCAGGATCTGAACCCAGGTGAAGCTGCAACTCTGAAATTGGCTTTCTGTCCATGATGTCACACTAGGTCTAACATCACGGGAGCAAATATTGAGATCTAGAAGAGACCTTAGAGGTGAGCTGATACAATCCTCTCCTTTTTTAGATAAGGAAACTGAGGTCCAGAGAGATTAAGAGATTTCCCAGTGATCACATAAGTGATAAGTGATCAGGTCCTTTGCTAGTAGATCTAGGGCTCTTTCCTCTTCTCTATAGAGAACATGGGCCTCAATGAAACACCAAAGTAGGGTTCCCTGGGTATCTGGGGTCAGTATTAGAGCACTAGGTATCTAGAGGTGAGAGTATAACAGTAGCTAAAAAAAAAAGGGTGCTGAAAGGGGAAATGGGGAGTGAAAAAAACAGCCTAGATCTACTTAGTTGCCTCTGTGTGTGTGTGTGTGTGTGTGTGTGTGTGTGTGTGTGTGGGTGGGTGGGTGTGTGTGTGTTGGAGTTGGGGGAGGTATCTGCCCTGGCAGCTTTAGTAAGGGGAAAGAAAACCTACTCTATAAAAATTCATTTGTGTCTTCTTTGGAAACTCATGGAGTCAGATGTTTATATCACATTTCTGATGCTTAACTCCCTTATAAGTCAATTCCCCAACATTGTCCTCAGGCTTGGGCTAAATGGCCTTCAAGGTTCCAGCTAGCTCTAGAGCTATGATGCTATATCTATCTATCTATCTATCTATCTATCTATCTATCTATCTATCTGTCTGTCTGTCTGTCTGTCTATCTATCTGTCTGTCTGCCTGCCTGTCTCTGTCTCTCTGTCCTTCTATCCATATGCCCATCTGCCCATCTGTCCATCCATCCATCTATCATCTATCTATCTATCTATCTATCTATGTATTCACTCATTTTCATTTATTTATTTTGGAGGCAGTAGGAGTTAAGTGACTTGCCAAGGACTGGCCCCACAGCTAGGAAATATCTGAGGCTGGCTTTGAACTCAGGTCCTCCTGACTCCTGGGCTGGTGCTCTAATTACTTCACCACCTAGCTGCCCTGATCCTGAATTTATTGAAGAGAACTGTTGTATTAACTCCATGATGTAGCAAGCTCTCATTTATCCACGGGATTTGGGGAGTGGAAAAAGAAGGAACAGAGGGAAGAAAAACTTATCAAAGATAAACTCCAAGTTTTATTTTAGCTGATAGTGATAATGATAACAACTGAAATTGATTAGTTTTGTAATCCAAAATTTGAGCCTCACGATGTTTCTGCAAGGTAGATACTTTAAGCATCATTTCGCCTATTTTATACATAAAGAAGTTGTTCCTTTACTCTTTCCTAGACCTAATCACAGAAAAGGGACCAGATAATCAAGTGTTAAATTAACTATAAAAATGTGGCCATACCACGTAATCCCCTTATGAGAAATGACTAAGTCCCTTGAGTGAATTCAGAAAGGATGCAACTGTGATAAGATGAAGAATGATAGGCCCTACCTCTAAGTGTCTGTGTTTCTCGGCTACCCATGTAACCTTTAAAAGTCAGTTCACTGAGTCTTGGGGATTCAAAGAGGGATCCATCTCCTAATGGAGGAATAGAAGACACAAGTAGCTGAAGAAAGGAAAGCTGTAAGAATCCATGTGAAGCAAAAGGATAGGAGGAGGCCCTGGCCACAAAGAAGAGGGCCAGAACTTTAGGAGCTAGGTTCCTTGGGCCAACTAGGCATAAAGTGCCTAGAGACAGAAGCAAGGTTACTAAAGCTCTCCATCTTGCCAGCTAGGTGATGCTGTGGCCTGCAGTCACAAAGACCTGTGTTCTAATCCAGCCTTAGGTACTCACTAGCTGTATAACTGTGGGCAAGTCACTTGACCTCTGTTTACCTCAATTTACTCATTTTAAAAATGGAGATATTGGCACCTGCATCTCAGGGTTGTAGTGAGGATCGCCTGAGAAAGTGAATAAGCACTATTTATATGTCAGTCATCGTCATCATCATCAATTATCATTAATGTGGGTCTATAACCTCTCTGGACATCAGCATTCTTCACTGCATAATCTTCAGATTGAACCTGTTTTCTTTATTTTCATTTCTTTTTCCTGGGCCCAGGTTCAGCTGTGATAGTCTGCACATGACATCCATGGCCAAGGAACCATATTCACATCCAAAATCTTGTGGCCTATCTTCCTTCAAAATGTTGCCTTGTGAAGATTTTATTTTCAGTTAAGATAGATACCTTAAGCTATTCTTAGCCCACACTAAAACTGCTAGAGGGAAAGTAAACCCTCTCTGAACAAACATTCAGAAACTAAACATACATTCTAAAAAAAGTTATCTTAAGAGTAATTTAACCCAAAGAGAAGGGACAAAATCTTTTGATAAACAAACAGTACTAATTCAATACAGGCCTATCACTGGAGGGAGAGAAAGGACATTGGAGGGCTGCCTCTTTACATTTACAGGTGCCAAGGGGCATATTTTTGCCACGGTCTAAGAAAGAGGTGCTGAGTAAATTTTTTTCAAAAAAACCAGGTTGAATCCTTGAACAGAAATAAACAGATTTTAATAATTGATTTTTTCACGCCTAGATCCTAAATATTGTTTTTATAAATGATGCAAGAGTAAAAAATGCTAAAAAAAAAAAAAAAGGTTTATTCAAGATTTGCCAACAGTGGTCTAGAAACAAAATCATAAATCATATAACAGTAGAACTATGGAATTGGAAGAAATCATGAGGAACTAGTCTACCCTTTTCATTTGACCAATAAGGGCAATAAAATGAAATGAGGATAGGAGAGAGAATCAGGAGACTCAAGTTCAAACCCAGGCTTTGCAACTAACTTGGTGACTTAACTAAGCAAGTCATGGCACCCCATGGGCCTTATTTTCTTCATGTTTAAAACAAGAAGGTTGAATGTGATAAGAGAATCAGAATTTCAGAGCTGCAGGAGTCCTTTAGAGACAATAAAGTTCAACTACTTTCATTTTATAGATGAGGAAATTAAGATGCAAAAGGTGAACTGATTTGCCTGCGTTCATAAGATAATTAGTAAAAGATCCAGGACCAGAATTCAGGTCTCTGGATTCCCTCTTTCCACTATATCTTCTAAGTTGAATGGTTATGCAATATATCACTTTGAATTTGCATTGCATTTAATACTTTTTAAAGCATTTTAAAAATAAAAATGTATTATCTCACTTAATTCTCATAACTGGTATCAGTATCAAGGTTTTTAAAAATTACTAGTATTCTATGTGGGGATAGTCATAGCACCTACCTTCTCAGGTTGCTGTGAGGATTAAATGAGATAATATTTGTAAGTGCTTAGCACAGTGCCTGGCACATAGTAGGGGCTACATAAATGTAAGCTCTGATTAATTATAATTATTACATTAAATACTTGTCAAAAGTTACATATCTGGGCTTTGTCGGGACAGAGCAAGGCTAGGGTTGGAGGATAGAGAAAGGAGGCAGTACTTATCTTTTTTAAATTCCCATACCCAGCAACATATTCTTTAGGAGGTGGTGATACATTGATTATTATTATCCCCCTTTTAGAAAAGAGAAAACTGAGACACAGAGTATTTGTGATTTACCCAAGGTCACATTGTCAAAGGCCAATCCAGGACCCAGATTCAGGCTTCCTAATTTTCAGTGTACTTCCCATGATACCCTGATTAGACGACAGTCGGTCATTTTTCAGTTGTGTCTGGCTCTTCGTGACCCCATTTGGGGTTTTCTTGGCAAAGATATCAAATGGTTTGCCATTTCCTTTTGCAGCTTATTTTACAGATGAGGTAAACAGAGTTAAGTGACTTGCCCAGGGTCACACAGTTAGTATGTGGAATAATCTAGTAGACTGGATTTGAATTCAAGAAGACGATTCTTCCTGATGCTAGACTTGGCACACTGTGCCACCTGGCTGCCCCAATGATGTCATACTATGAAGCAAAATGTTCTTTCTAGTTTTGTTTTTTAAAACAAGAGTATTAATCAACACACAGAGAAGTTTTCCTAAAATTATCACACACTTTCAATGCAGTAAACACTTATTAAGTGCTGAATGTGTGCCAAGGCCCAATGACTCCACATAGGGGTTATACTTTTTCTTGTGCACTGATGTGAAATCCTAGACTTGTTCAATTCCTATATATTTGTAAAAATTGAAAAATACTATCATTGGTTCATGGTGATTCATGGTTACCAATGGCCTTGAATGAATGAATGAGCATTTATTAATCAATTACTATGTGCAAAGCCCAGTGTTAAGCATTGGGGATACAAATAGAAAAACAGCAAGACAAAATGAACAAAGCAGATCATTTAATTTATAATAAACATGATTTTTCTTGATAACAGACATGTTAGTCAAAGAGTAATTCATGAATCTGGTAATTATTCTTACTTGTTATCACTATTATTAGTTGGCTTTGACTTTAGCCATAATATATGGTATGGAGATCTATCTATCTCTCTGTCTTTCTATCTATCTATCTATCTATCTATCTATGTGTGTATGTATATATACATATATACCTTTCTATATCTATCTATATTTATAGCTATAGATCAATGTTTCTGGGCAGCTCCATTATCAGAAAGAGGAAATGTAGAATATTAGTATTAAATGAGTCCTTCTGGTTTCTTACAAAATCAAAGAAAATGGACACAAACTAATGTGACCTTTTGAGCTACCTAGCTAGCTAATCAAAGCATGTCTTCCTTGCTTAGACTGCCCAATAAAATTTTTTAATCCAGATTAAGATTATGACCCACATATATTTATGTTTAAATTTATATAGCCCTAGACAGATGAAGAACTAACAAGAATTTATGTCTGTCATTCATTATGTAGTGTATTGTCTGGCCAATTCTCTGCTGCTGATTATCTTTAGGCTCAGTCTGGTCCTAATTTGGTAAAGTTTCCTAAACTAGAAAATTCTGAGTCAAGAGGAGATGAAAACCTCATAATATAAACTCCCAGAGTAAGCTAGATTTGGGGGACCAAAGAAAATCCTTCCCCTTCCATCATCCCTATTACTATAGAGAGTAACACCATCTTACTTTCAGTCCTTCAGACTCGCAACATAGAAGTCATTCTAAATTCCTCACTATCTCTCTCTCTCTCTCTCTCTCTCTCTCTCTCTCTCTCTCTCACACACACACACACACACACACACACACACACACACACACACACACATCCAATCTGTTGCCAAGGTCTGTCAGTTTTATCTTTGCAGCATCTCTCAGATATGCACCCCCTCTTTCCTCTGATGCTGCCACCACTCTAGTGCCCTTCTCACTTCACACCAGTATCATTGCAATAACCTGCTGGTGGATCTGCCTGCCTCAAGTCTCTCCCCACTCCAATCCATTCTCCATTTAGGCAATGAAGTGATGTTTCTTCACTTTAGTGCAAGTCTGACTATGTCATCCTGCTCCCCAAACCTACTCAATAAACTCCAGTGACTCCCTCTTGCATCTAAGAACAAATGCAAAATCTTGTTTGGGTTCAAAGCCCTTCATAACCTCACCTCCCCTACCTTCCCTGTCTTCTTACACCTTACTCCCTGCCACGGACTCTTCTTCAATCCAGTGCCATTGGCCTCCTGGATATTCCATGGACATGACACTCCATGTCTCAGCTCCAGACATTCTCTCTGACTGTCCCCCATGCCTAGAATGCTCTTCCTCCTCCACTCTGCCTATTAGTTTCCCTGGCTTCCTTTAAATTTCACCTAAAATCTCATCTTCTATAGGAACCTTTCCCAACCTCTCTCTTAATTCTAGCGCCTTCCCTCTCTTAATATTTCCTGTTTATCCTGTAAGGTGCTCATTTGTACATATTTGTTTGCCTGCTGTTTCTCCCGTTAGATTGCAAGTTCCTTGAGGGTGGGGACCGGTTTTTGCCTCTTCTTGTATCCCCAGCTCTTAGCAAAGTGTCAATAAATGTTTATTTAATCAATGAATGACTTTAGACATTAGGGAATGGAGGCACAGTGAGATTATAGAATCATATGAGCATAGATCTAGAGCTGGACAGATCCTTAGAGTCCCCAGGATCTAACTCCCTCATTTTTCAGAGGAAGAAAATTAGACACAGAAATGTTCAGTGACTTGTCCAAGACCACATGGTTATTAAGTGACAGAACTGGCATTGAACCCACGGCACTCTGCTGTCAAATATGGCATTCTTTCCATAATACTAAGCTGCTTTCTAATCTCCATTTTCTTATTAATCAGTTGCATGATCTTAATGACTATTTCTTAAACTTCTTCAACTAGAGGATTTAGATCTGAGTTTGAATCCTACCTCAGACACTAGCCCTGTCAGTTCCCTTTTTCAGCCTCGTCTTCCTTATCTGTAAAATGGAGATAATGATAGAGGCTACTTCAGGGGGTTGTTGTGAAGATCAAATGAGAGAATATAAGCTTTGCAAACCTCAAAGTGCATAGGTTCCCAAAGTGGATTAAAGTTCCTCCTGGGGGATGCTGGAATGATGGGGGGGGGGGGCAGTAATAACCTTGGGTGCAGGGGGTGGTGGAAGCATAAGGAAAGAAGAGAAGAACATTTTGAAAAACCATTGGTACATGTTTTATCTGTTGTGTAACAGAGTTAAAGTTGTAGGATTACATTATTTTCCAAATAAACACACAAAATGCAAGGTATAGCCAATCAGTGGTCAAGTCCACCTACAGGTCTAAACAAGCAAGTACTGGCAGGCAAATGTGTTTCACATCGTCAGGAAATCCAGCATGCAAGGACAGAAATATGTGCCTGTAATGACATGTTTACTATATGATACTATATTGTTACATGATGCAAGATGACAACATCAAAATTTCAATCCAGGGAAAACCCCACGAATTTATAATAAATTATTAAATGTAAGATTTGTTATTTTAAAAACATACACATTTTTTAAATGCTGCAAATTTCAGAAAAACATTAAAGGGTTAAAGAAAGTAGATTTTCAGAGGTTTCTGAGTAATTTTTTTAAAAGGAAGAGGTAGGCCAAATAAGTTTGGGAACCTCTGTACTACATAAATGCTAGCTATTGCTATTACATAGGGATAACAAATATCTTCCCTATATATCTTACAGGTGATCACTTGAGACTTGAATGGGAAAATCTGACCTGGGCAATGTTCTTGGGCTCCTGTTCTAGAACCCTGCATTCTTTACCTGCCCAATCCTGTGTCACAAAAAACTTGTTAAAGCACGTGAGATGGAAAGAGAAGATAATGAAATAAATTTTTTTAATTACAGTACCAGAATTTCATAGCTGGGTTATAAGCCACAAGAGAAAATAAAGTCTGGTTACCTTATTATCACTCTTTTTTAAAAAAGTGGGGGGAGGTATTACCCAGCTTGCTCAGCCATTTTATTCTCCAAATTTGACTCTAGATGGCTTTTGGATCTTTAAAAAAAAACAAAAACATTTACAAAGGCTGAAGGTTTGTCCTCACTGAAGATGTTCAAAGCAAGACACCATCAACTCCTTTGGAACTAACTCAGGTCTTAGAATGGATGGGAATGAGTGGAGTGTCATCCTACTTCCTTTCTGCAGGCCCCTAAGTCCTCCTATTACCATTAAGTGGTCTTGCCTTAAAAGGAGTCTCTTTGTTGTTATTGTTCAATCATTTCAATCATGTCTGACCCTTTGTGACATCATTTGAGGTCTTCTTAGCAAAGATATTGAAGTGGTTTGCTGTTCCTTTTCCAGCTCATTTTACATATAAGGAAACTGAGGCAAACAGGGTTAAGTGACTTGACCAGAGTCACACAGCTAATAAGTGTCTGCAGCTGGATTTGAACTAATGAAAATGATTCATCCTAATTCCAGGCCCAGTGCTCTATCCACTACAGTGCCACCTAGCTGCCCAAAGGACTTTTTAGGCGTTTCACTGGTTTCATTTCACTTCCTTTTTTCCTTTCTAAGATGAAATGGAAACTTTATACTGGACTGGGTTTGATCCTTGGCTTTGCACTTGCTAGCTTTCTGACCTTGGAATCATTTTAACCTCTTGGCCTCATTTTCTTCATCAGGAAAATAAGGTTAATCATATTTTCACTAATTATCATAATCCACAATTGTATTACTCCTTAAGGGCTGCAAAACGCTTGCCCCACAACAATCCTGTAAAGGTAGGGAGTGCAAGTATTTTCCCCCAAGTTTTTCAGATGGGGTAGCTGAGGTACACAGTAGTGACCTGCACAGAGTTGCATAAGTAGCAGTGACAATTATGACTTCAAGGTCTGACTGCCTCCCAAGTTTGTTATGTGGGTTAAATAAGATGTAGCCACTTTTATTTTTTTTTAATTTTTTTTCTTCTTAGAATCCTTGGCTTCTTTATTTTTTTAAGATTGATTTTTTTAATTTACTTTTAATTTACAAGATGCAGTTCCACAATCCCTTGAGTTTCAAATTTTTTCCCCTCCCTCTCCTCTCTCCCATTGCGGCATGCAATCAAGTATAGGATCGATATAGCCACTTTTAAATATATCTCAACATTATCTTAAACTTATATTTAAATATATAGGTAACATATTATTATCTCAGCTTTTTTTTCCCTAAGTACTAGCACAAATGTTCCTAATACTGTTCCTCTTATCACAATCTTACTTTGAGCCCTTGCCAAATTTAATGAGAACTTTACTGGTTCCTTGGAGCTAAACAGTATATCTTACAGGTCATGTGCCAGTGAGTTCTAGTTAAGCATTAGAACAACTTTAGAATAAATTCCCCTTTGAGCTCTTTGGTTTGGAGGACTGAAAATTCTGATTTTGGTTTTCTGGTAAGTGAGGAGGAGGGTCTATGGCTAGTAGACAGAGCGCTGACTTTGAATGAGGAAGCCTCTTGGGTTCTCATATTTACTAACTGGTAAGTTCCTTCACTTGTCTGGGCTTCAATTTTCTCATCTTGAAAATGAGGTACCAACCTTCCATTGTTGTTGTGAGGTTCATGTGGGATAATCTATATAAAGGGCTTTGCAGAACTTTGTGTCCTTCTTATTTCAGCTTTAGTTAGTATCATCTTAGGTGACCATTGACAATGACTTCCAATGTTGTGGAGGTCTATCCACAATAGGGCTCTTAGAACAGATGGCAAACAAGGGTTTCTTCAGATGTGGCCCCAGTAACCTACGGAGGAAGGGAATATCATGCATCTATGTCAGGAGTCTTCCTTCTTTCCTTACCTCTCTTTACTTTTCCAAGCCAGAAACGTGAAGCCAACAGTGAACTGTTCTCCCAATGGTTCATGGGAGAAAGACAGCAAGTGGTGGGGCAGAGTGGGCCAAGGGTAGAGATGGGGTGTGATATTTGCACCTTGCTTAGCTGGTATTGAGACCAGGCTGGAAAGGGTTAGAATCCAGAGCACCTGCAGCTCCACATTATTTCTCGTGAATAAAGAATGGGTAAGGTTGAGAAGAATGTCAGGAAACCATTCATCCCTCCTCCTTTCAACTGTCTCTGGCCTCACCCTCAAGCCATGCAAAGTTTTCTGGCTTGCTTGTCAGCTATGTGACCAGCTGGCTCACACGCATAAATGTGCCTGTAGATCTGGCAGGACCTGGAGTGTGTGTCTGTCTGTGTGTGTGCGTGCGCATGTGTATGATTCCACATCTGTGGTGATGAAGCAACATTTTCTCATCTGATCCTCCAATGTACTTGTCCATCTTCTTCCCGACCCCCTAATGTTTTCACAGAGACTCTTCCTGGTTGCCATATGTACAGATGACAGTACTGGGGAATGCCAGGGAAGTCTCCAAGAATGTGACTTTTTACTCTTTCTGTTTTGGAAGGTGGCCTGCAAGGATGGTTGTCTCAGTATTATATTCTCATAACCACCAGTTAGTCCCCGGGTGCTCCATGGGCCAGAGGGTGGGGAGGACACACCAGTTCTGTTTGAACCACAAATTGTGAAACATGCTCAGAGATGAAGCCATGCATACCCTATTCTATTCAAACCAAATGAAAAAATTAAGCTGCACCCATCACTGACTAGCATATATCATACCTCTTACCAGGTGGGCCTAGCTCCAAGGGAGGGACTATGTTTTTTTATCTGACATGGAATAAGGGAAGAGATCTCTCTAGTATTAACTATATTTCTAAGATCATTTATAATATATATATTTATATACACATACACATGTATACATGTATAGATATGTATGTATGTGTGCATGTTGTTAATTGAGGCTCTTGCCCTTTCTGGCCCTCTTGCCTTTATTGATTGCACAATGATTTTACTTTAAAAAAAAATAAAACTCACTTGTATCCTAATCTGGTGCTCTGGTATATGTCAGCTAGAGGGCAAAAGCTCAAGAAAATTTCATGTAAATGGACCCAATGTCCAAGACAATAGTAGTTCTTAGGTTGAGAATGAACGGTGTCTTTCCTGGGGATAGAACTGATTTATTTGATTTTACTGGAATTATCTGTTATGCAACTATGGATTTTGCTGTTTGGTTTTGTGTTAGTTTTTTTTTTTAAGACTGAGGATTTTTTAAAATATAAAAATCAAATTTGTATCTTATAACAAGGGTCTTTTAAAAAAATTTTCTGGAAGCTGGCAGTTGCTAGATGTTCTCCATTTTCTAATATTCTATAAGATGATTTATAATAACCTGTTAGATTATTTTGTTCAATATGTGGTTTGTCACGATTAGGCAAAGTAAGAGTTAAAGGATGAGAAATATGACTGAGACAGTTATTAAATTTGCAGGATGTGAGTGACTGAATTTTCAAAAGTAATGTTTGTCTTGTTTTGGTAGTCTAAACAGCCCAGGCAAGTACCTAACTACTTTATTGGTGTCCCATTGCCACTCAGCAACAGAAGTGGGAAATGCTTAGGAAGCACTTGGTTTGAAATGAATTTGTAGAAATGAGTCATTTTACAGTTGCCCAAGTCCTCTCTTGGCTTTGGGATGGGTGATATTTATCAACTTGTCATGGTATTTGTGTTGAGTCACTTCATCAAAATCAGAAATCCTGCCCCCAAATTCCATTTATGAAAGAAACTCATTTTCCTTTTAACAGAGAATCTATGATGAAAAGATGGATTGAGCAATTCTGTTCTATCTGGTACACTGTTTGGCTTTGCTCTCTAAACATATGCTGCCTAAAACCTCTTTTATTGATTAAGTCCAGATGGGCTTCAATTTCTCTGTTCCCCAGTAAACTGAAATTTTACCAACCTTTATTATTCCTCATTGAAATTCACTCCTTTAGAAGATTTCTAATTATATTGCCTAATAAAACTAAACCTTAGATGCTATTTGCATATTATATGAAGAAATCTCATACAACAAACTCATAGCAGCTCAATTAACATAATAGCTAATTATATATCTCATCAGCCTTGCGAGAGTTTCAGAATTCATGTTTCCTCTGCTGTAGCCTAGAGCAAAGGAGGGCTTTGAATTTTCCCTTCTAAATATTGACTTTTAACTAATATCAGAAACTATTTCAATGTTTTTAAGGATAAAAAGCTAGTGATTAAACTGCATTCAATATTTTCTTCAATGCAATTAAAATTTCTACATTGACTAACTCTTGGCAATAGTATCAGATCGGTTCTAAGTAGCCAAATAGGGCAAACAGCAGCCTGTTATCCCAAAGATGAAAGTGTGGAACTCTAAAATGAGTTGAAATCTGTTTCAGCTTAGCAGATTGGGCCTGGAATAGCCAGCTCTCCCACAATGACAGTTCCCACCTATTATTGTGCCCTGGAACATAATTGTATTCCTTGTGATGCTTGTGATAGCTATCAACCAAGAAATTTACTACAAGATTAACAGAGACATAGTAATGAACAAACATGGGAAGCATCCTGTAATTGCCTGTTATTAAAGTGTTGTCATAGTGGTCTCTAATAAATTCACTGGCTGTAGTTTTCTGCAGGCTAAACGCATAGATGAAAGTTGCCATGATTTCTCTCAATTTTAAAGTTGGGATCCAGAGATGCTTCTCATTTTGATTATCATTTAACTTGGAAAGGCTCAGCAGAATGACTGTAAATAGATATAAAATTATATTTTTTAAAACCACAAATTATATATTACATACATGAAGTCTAAGCAGGAGTTGGAGATTTCACTTGAAAAGTTAGAATACAAGATTAACTTTCATTCTAACTTTATAATTGCAATGAATGTTAGACCAGAGCTCAATTTTGGATTTAGATCATGTAATACATAGGTGCCTATATAAAAGCAACAGCAGATAAGAAAATGTTGTGCTGGATAAAATGGCTTTCTCCCATTACAATGATGGCTGCCTTCTTCATTCATATTTTAATGAGGTTAGTATCTCTGAGACGGTCTTTTAGGGGTGGAGGCCCATGTCTCCGGTAAGATTACAATAGGAGTTGCTTTATTGACAAGTACTATTCAAAATCTTCACAGTATAGAAAGAAAGACTTAGTCTTATTCCACTTGTCCAATACTTATTACTCTCTTAGTATCAAAACACTTTTCAAGAAAAAAAAAGAGGTTTAATTATTCAGTGCACATTGTTTAAATTTATTCAAGACAGTTCAGGAAAATACAATTCTTTGAACTCCATCATACAAGTTCCCCTAAGTATATCTCCTCAGAGCTGAAAGGCATGGACTATGGGCATTATTATCTATATTTCCAAATTCAGTGCTATTGACAATATAAAATGAAATCATTTATGCAATTGATCAAACCAGAGGAAGTTATCTAGTGGGTTTTTTCTTTCTTAGTTTCATCAAGCACTGAATAATTATGTAACTTCTCTTAAGGAAAAATTGGGCAAGAAGGCCTTTGTGAATCATTTCTATGAGGTTCTGTTGCACCAACTAAATACACAAAGGACTGCTTTAAGAATTCTCACATTAAGCCTTAGTTAATATATCATAGTGGGACCTCTTAAAGATAATGTATTTTTTAAAAAACCATGTAATATCCTGTTTTATTTAAAGATCCAGGTATCATGTTTGAAAACTAAGGAAAACTGCCAAGTTATATGGGGAGTGAGGGGAGGTGTCCTTTGATAAATAATTGTGCAGGTAAATAATTCTGTTTTAGAAACAACTTATACTGACTTTCATGTATACTATTGGAATGTATACGTGTGCATTTTCACACATTTTTTCATAGCTTCCAGGTTTATCAATTTAGTAACCAAGTAGATATTTAAGTTGGTTTGTTTGGGGAAAAAATACTGCTTCTATTCAGCATCAAAATATTTATAGTGGTTAGTAATGTTCTACTCTGAGATAATGTCTAAGTTTCTAGGAGATATCTTTCAAAAGTCTTATACTTGTCAACCATGTGATGTCATCCTATATATTTTCCCAAAGTTACTGCATTAGCTTTTCTGATTGGGTGTGAGGAACAAAGGGGGAGAAGAGGGGGAGAGGAGATGGGGAGAGAGAGAAAGAGGGAAAGAGGGAGAGAAAGAGAGAGAGAGAGAGAGAAAGAAAGAGAGAGAGAGAGAGAGAGAGAGAGAGAGAGAGAGAGAGAGAGAGAGAGAGAGAGATTTCCTGAAAAGCATTAGGATTTTAAAAAGGGTGGAATCTGCCTTCAGAACTTAAAAATAAAATACTCTCTTGCTGGCAACCACACAGTGAATGCTTAAGTATACTTAAAAAATAGCCACCAGGAAAATCCTTCTGTTGATAGACTCCCTTGGTCAGCTAATTCAACTACTCAGCTCTGCATTTATAGCTTCTTCTTAGTGATAAACATACCATGTTTTAATCCTTAACTATCGTAACATGATTATTTAAACTACATTTCTACCTTACCTATAAATTCTATTTTATTTGTAAATTTATGCATAAGTTTAATCTTAATATATCTCATATATAAATAGGCCCTTAATATGCCATTTCTTGAAACCAAATTGAAATTAACGTATGTAATATTTTACCTGTTGTGTGTGCATTATTTTCCCAAAGATAAAACTAACGCATCCCTTGTGGTTGGAGTGTGTATTTTAAAACAACTTACTTTAGCTACTTGTACTATACATTGGTACATGTTTTCTTCACCCCAAACAATTCACATGAGTTTTTAGAATTTTTTCATATTCCAGAGAAAAAACCAAGTTTCCCGGCAGATTCTTATTTTTAAAACTAAATTTCTACAAGATTAAATGTATAAACCTGCAGTGTGTTTCTAAACCAAAAAACTAAAGTCAAGTTTTGGAGCCTGAGGGAGCTGCAAGTTGTGTGTACGTGCTGGAAGAATGTAGGGGGACGGACGATAGTTCATCAGCAATGTTTGTCTTTTTGCATTCTTTTCCAGAGTTTCACTTTTTTTTTTTTTTAAAAAAGGGTAGATTTCATATTGAGACTGGGATTGGATGGGGGTGGGAGTGTGAATCATAATAGAACCTAGTTTTTAAAACACACACACATACAACACACCACAAACAAAAACTTGGCTTCAATTTTAATTCTCGAGCTTTTATTTATCTGATTTGTGGCCAGATGGTGGTGAAGCAAGGAAACCTTTGTGCAAATGGGGAGCACATGTGAAAGTGCTTCTGTAATGTAATCATTGAGACCGGAAGGGTTCATACTGTGTCTGAAAAGAGACAATAGAGCCTGGATATATCAACATTGCAGAAATCGAGTTCATTTGTGATTCAGCCCCTTTCACTATGGTTGTCATGAAAACTTCCTACTTTGATCAGCAGAGGGTGGAGAGAGGAAAAAAAAATCTTCTGAAGGCCGAAGGATGCGGCACTGTTGTTTACTGTGCACTTGGCTTCAGTTCACGCCCCCTTCCGGAAGGAGCAACAGGGACCAGAGCATCGTGCACCTTGACCTGTCTAGACTGGAGAGAAGTTTTTTTGTCCCGGTTACCAAGGGCGAGGGGTGCTCTTTGACCCTTAGAGCACTAGCTGTTGAGACCCTCACTAAGTATGTAGGTAGTGTCTAAATGTTTCTGCTGAATTCTTGCTGAATTCTGAAGGGAAAGGAACGGACAAAGACATGGACCAGCTGTTCTAAAATAAAGCTGAAATAGTAGAACCTTGGAGAAGTTAAATTGCGTAAGCCATTATTTTTCATTTCTTTCTCCCCCTCCCTCCCCAACCCCAACCCCAACCCCAACCCCAACCCCTCTTGCAAAACCTCTTGGGAAGGATTAAACAGCTGCATCAGAGCTGATGAACAGCTAGCTAGCTGCAAGGCAGGACCAAGGGAGAGCTCAGACTGTGGGTCTTCTTAGAGCTTTTCTAGAACTCTGCTCAAGCTAAAACAGCAAAGAATTTGTAACAAGAAAACTCTTGTTGTCATAGAGAAACAAAATATCAGTCAGAGTTTGCGGGCTTAGTGGTGTAGTCGGCTTTTTGTGTGCTATGATGTACATATAATATACATAAATAGGTATCAATATACATATAAATATATATACTGGGTTTTTTTCATTGAATGTAGAAATTTCTGTGAGCTTTCAAATGTGTGCTAGATTTTTTTCTTTTTCTTTTTTTTTTTTAAAGCAAAATGCTACATAAGCAAGAGCTAACCTTGTAAATTATGTATGTAATTTTTGTGAGTAGCTAAGTAGACTTGGAGATTAATGCCTGGTTGTGTGCAGAGTTTATGTATGTCAGTTTCCACATGCAATCTGACTTCCAAAGGTCTCTTGAGTAATATTAAAATTAAGAAATCCTTTCCCCTCCCTTTTTTTAATGATAGATTCCCTTAGCTCAGTCAGAGGCATTCTTAACAGAAGTTTTGGAGACCGTATGTGAGAGAATGAATGACTACAAACTTGAAGAAGATTCTGAAACCAATGCGAGGACATTCAAGAGATTTGCTCCAAGGAAAGGGGACAAAATATACAAAGAATTTAAACGATTCTATTTTTATTCTGATGCTTACAGACCTTTGAAATTTGCGGTAAGCGATCTTAAGAGTCCAGGTTGGGCTTTCCATGGAAATAGTGCCAGTTCATGCTTTTTAATGATGAATCTCAAGACACTTTGCAGCATGGCAAGGTAGTGAGTTTCTAATAACACTAAGCAGAAATGTGAGGGATTGAGCTTATAACACTAAAAAGTCTTCAGCCACTCATAGACTTAATTTGTCATTCTATTGCCTTTGCAAAGTAGTATAGTGATTCAATTTGAAACATGCCTTATGAAAACCCCAAGGGGAATTTCAGGTGGTATGCTAACTAAAAGTGTTATTCACGTATTAGTTCGGACTTTACTTTCCCCCAACTGAAAGTACTGAAAATTGTTTGATTCATTTGGAGGAATGATTCCAGGCACTGGTTGTTGTCAACACAATCTCCTACAGATTTTCACATAAGAAATTAGGGCCTATTCTTTCTCAGTTAAAATCTAAATTAATGCTAAGGTCATTTTGAAATATTTATGTCCAAATTATGGGTGGAAGAGTATGGGGTATCATTAATTTTACCCAAGGTCTTGCAGAATAAAGAGAAATTTCTATCAAATTAATTCAAATATTCTGGCATAGAATTCAGTTAAACAAAGGTCTAAGTACTATAGTTGGCTTTATGCCAATTTCATCTTCCAGTAATATTTCTTTTACAAGAATCCTACCATTTCAGGTTTGCAAAAATGTGTCTTGTAAAATATATACCAATATGTTTCTCTGACCTTAATACTATTGAAACAAAGTGATGGAGAAGTCCAATTGAAGTGTTGATTTGGTTCTCTCATTGGCAAAACTCTCAAATTTGCTGAAACCCTGAAATGAAGGCCTGTGGGTACCCTTGACTTAATTTTAATGAAAAAGTACAGGTAATACTTCAGTTCTAAAAGTACTCTGGAAGTATAAATAGAAATGAATGGTTTTGTGTTTCACATTATAACTTATTTGTAATTAATTTTTAAATCATTTTTTCCAAAATTCCATTATTTCTTGGCTTTTCACACAGTAAACAGGAAATTTTGAGTAATATTATAGCAAGCTTTAGTGCAACACATTCCCAGTCCCTGAAAGTGGAGACAAAAAAAAAATGTGCTTCTAGACTTCAGAGATATGCTGAAGTCAGACTACAGGCTAGCCAAATGCATGATGCAAGTGTGAGACCCCTCTCTCCCTGTTATGAAATGTCAGGCTTCTCCCCACTCCCCCAGTGGTGAAATTATAGTTAGCTTTGAAAAAAAAAACAGGGTGAAAAGAAACTTTCATAAGTAGCTGTCAAACATGGTATCCACAGTGAAATTGAAGATTAATTTGTTTGTATTGGTAAGGGATTGCAATTGTCTTCATTTTATAGAAAACCATAAGATGGATTCTTATGTTAAATTTGAGGAAGCATTTTGACCAAAAAACTACTTTTTTAAAAAACATGGTTGGTTTTTTAAAGGAAAAATTGTAATTATAAATGACTAGTTTCAGATCCTCTAGAAGGTTATCAATTTAAAGATGAGAAACAAATTAAACAATAAGACAAATTCTTTTCCCTTTCCCTCCCCAAACCATATAGTTCTATCATTGTAAAAAAATGATATAATTAACATTCTTGGAAGAATGATAACCCAGTACAATGATATACTAAGCTAAAAAGGGTAGCACCAAAAAAAAAAAAAAAAAAGATCCTCTTGATAATATGGGTTTATAGCTTTGTCTAATGAGAATTTTACTAGGTCTTTTCCAACAAGGAGCTCTGTATATATGTGTGTATATATCTATATTGTATATATGTACACGTGTTTTTTTTTTATATTTTTACAGTGTGAAACTATAATAGAAGAATATGAAGATGAAATATTCTCACTTATCGCCCAGGAGGCAGACCATCTCGCTGACAAGTTGTGCAGTGAAAAATCAGGTACTGTGTCTGATGTAACATGTGCTCTCTCTCTCTCTCTCCCTCTCTCTCTCTCTCTTTCTCTCTGTCTCCCTCTGTCTCTTTCTGTCTCTCTGTCTCTGTCTCTCTTTCTCTTTGTCTCTCTCTGTCTCTGTCTGTCTGTCTCTGTCTCTGTCTCTGTCTCTCAACATTATTTCAGGGTGCGTTTTTTTTTCAAACCTATTCTACTACTTTGGTGCAACAAACTGATTTTGAGACCTCTTCTATAGTTAAATCAAGAATTCCGCCATGTGAGAGTGAAAAAAGCAAACAAAACAAAACAAAATCCAAACCCACGAAAGGGTTTGGTTTCACGAAAGGGGTGAAGTTATCTCAACACAGCTGCTTATTTCACATTTTTTTTAAACCACACTTTTGTTTTCACTAGGATCTTAAGACTCAAAATATCACCTAGCACCTTCTCTTTTAGTGTTAGCCAGAAATTCCAGGCATGATTTTTTTCCCTTTCTTTTTAGAAACTGGTTTCCATTCAGGAAAAGAGAATCTCTCTGTGCTCTTCCAGTTGTTGAAGATTTATGACATTAGTGCTAGCCAGTGCTGCATCAGTAATGAGATGTAACCCGAAACTATTAAGAACTTTGAAAGTTTTTTTGTTGTTTGTTTGCTAGTGAGAGCCTTTTTGTGTGTGTCTTTTTTTATTTTAAGGAAATCTGCTTCAAAACATTTTGCTTGAACAAAAGTTCCTGAAACACATACTTGGAGCAGTTCCTGAAATATATTTATATATATATATATTTTTTTTCTGAAAGCAGAAAAAAAATCCCAAATATATAATTTGCCATATAGAAAGTTGATACCCATATCTGTTCTATGGGTTTTGTAATATGTATAGTGTGTGTATGTAAATGTATGTATGTATGTAAATGTATGTGTATATGTAAAACAACAGTATATAATTTTAATTCCTTTCTACACTTTCATAAGAATATAGTCTAAGTTGGACCTTCTTTTTCTGGAAAGTTTTTTTTTCATTAACTACAATGATAGAACATGCATGAAGCCATTAATGATTTTAAATCAATGGCTGTAATAGTAGTATGCCCCATTGGAAGTTTAAAACACCATTTAACAGACTGTTCGTGCTAAAATTAGATGAACCTGAAGTAGAAGAACCAAAAAGTTGTAAATAGATGGTCCATTTATTTAACTTTCCTCCCAGTATTGGTTACAAATATTTGTCTACTAAAGCATAAACCTTATGATCTAATATCATAATAAAACAGACCAGAAGTTTCAACTTGCTGGATATTTCAGGATTTTTTTCCCCCCATGCAAATAGCTTGATTGCTTTCTTTTAGAATCCATTTGGAAGTGGGGGTTAAGGGGAGAGGAATGATGAAGTCAGAACTATTTGGCAATTTAGAATTTTTGTGACTATTTTGAGATATGTTAAGTAGTGACAGCAGAAATTACCATCAATAACTTTGTGCCACAATCTTTGCTAATGATGGATGGCATTTTTTTTTTAAGAAAAGTTTTCCAGAGAGTTCAAAGACCTACTAATCCAGGAATGAACAAAATATTCACAAATTATCTTTGTGCACACTTGTTTGCCTGTACTTGTCTGCTTATTACAGTTTTTGTATTTTACATAACTTCATAATAACAATTCTGCTATATCTATACCCAGTCTTGTGATACAGAATGGATTGGGAAAGTTTCATGAAATGTTTACAGCAACCATCTAACTAGAAGGAATGGAAAGGAAAGAACCTCCTCTGAAGTTACTTTTGTTGGGTTTTAAAATATTTCATGATCTTTTTCCTTTCACATCATATGAGTCCACATATATGTAAATATATATTCATAGATACAACTGAAAGAATTAAATATAACTAAGAAAGTAACATTTTGATTAGTAAACTTCTGAAATCATCGCCATTTTAGAAGATTCAAATAAAAGGTATTCAGATAGACTATCCTTAATAGGCATTTGATAAAAAGTAAAGTTTACCCTAATCAGCATTTGCCATCCAAACGTAACTATGACTATCTAGAAGTATGAGTACTAGAAAAGACTGGAAATTAACCAATCAAAATGCAGGATAACATACCAGTGTTATAGCTGCCAATATGCTTCTGGGTTTTCCTAGGTATATTTTTATATGAATATGAAGGTTCTTGATAAGAATAAAGGCAGAATAAATTATAAATTACACCTAAGTGGAGATCATAATGCTAAAATAAAAGCTACCCCACCTTTTAAAGTGATTTAGAGCTAAACATCTATGGTACGCTATCAATGACATTTTTAAAAATACAAATTTTTTTGGTGGGGAGGGAAGATGGATGATTACCTAAAAAACACAATAAAAAACAAAGCACAGCAACGATGAGCATAACAGAAAATAGTAGCTAATAGACTGTCTTCAACACTTTGGCTGATTTAAAAAATGTCCTAGAATATAGGAAAACTGTCCTCCTTTGAAAAAATCTAACTGTGTTCAAATTGTTGCCTAAAATTCTTATGACTTAATTGATCTGAGAGATTATGTGATTATAGCAATGCTCTGTTTTTTATAAAAGCATCCCATCAACTTCTTGTGTCGTTATCGTATAGTCTTAATGGTGTAGTTTCCAAAATATGACTATTTTCCAAATAGATCTTTATATAAACATGTGTTTCCATATGCACAAAGGCATGCTTTTAGGTTTAGGAAACTGAAGCAATCAACAAATAGATATGTTGAGCACCTACTATGTGTTTAGAGCCCTGTCCTAGGGGCTGCTAAGAATGTATGACTTAGTCTTTTAAAGATGAATTATAGAAACAAAAACTCTATTAAAAAAAGATTTGACTTTAAAATTGATAAAGTAGTGACTTTGCATATCTATAAGATTTTGAATGTTGACCTTCATCTAGAAGAGTGTTGGAAAAGTGGCTCATTTCACCTGACTTTTGATAAACGTAAACATCTGTCAGCAAAGAAAAGGCTCACATGAAGCAATTACAATTACATCGCTTATTAATAAGGGAAAAAGAGGAAATGAACCCTTTGTTAACTTTGGGTCAGTATTAGCGTCTCTAGGAGATGTCTGTAATAATTTTATCATTGTTTTGAAATGTTGTTAAGGGCTTGTACTTGGATTTGCTATTTGTTGTTGCTGCCCTTCCAATCGACAGGAAAAGATGTTCAATACAGTTTGGTCTTTGGGCATGAGATAGAAGATTATGGTGTCATTTCTCATTAGACAAATTTTTCCTAGCCAAAGAATAAGAATGAACTTACTGAGTTTGCTTCATAAAATTACTGGGTGAGCACAAAACCCTACGTTCTTCGAAAAGATATTTTCCTGATCAGAAGTCAATCATTGGCAGGGTAGGTGACCCTAAAACACAATCAAGGTGAAAGATTCTCCTAATATTTTCCGATTGATCCAAATAGGATAAAAAGTCATAATTTAAAGTAAGCTGAGGTAGGTAACAAGCCCTAGTTCAATCATAAATCCAAAAAGTTCGTGTTAGTATACATTGTATGTATATGTATACACACACATTCCTAAAACATGTACTTCAAATAATTCATCCTATAGTTTTAAAACCTCAAGTATAAAAAAATTAAAAGTACCATCACTTTCCCCCAAAAAAGGCTAAATGATCAGGCAGATTTTTTTTTCATGAACCAATTGAAAAAACAGGTCACAGAATGTGGCAGAGAACTCCAAGATGTATATTCAAGCATTTAAATAAAAATACACTTTGATATTCACTCCCTTCAATCTCCATATAGTTTTTCCTTTAGTATCCAACATAGGAAAGAACTCACTTCAGCGTGCAAAGGCCAGATTTAGACTATTTAAATCTAAAATACAAGGCTAGAATTGTTGACCGGGAACAGTCAAAAAGTCATTGGCACCTACAGAGTTCAAATGAAGAATGGATGTGGTACCTAGGTATCCATACCTTCTTGGTCACTGCTGCTTTGATGAAATGATAAACATGGTACCTTTTAGTGTGGCAAGCTGTAAATTTATGTCAGGGAAGGTTTTGCTTAACCATACCTCCAAAACTATGTCCAGCTAACTGAACATGTTAGTAATGTAAGTTAACTTTTCTTTTTCCAGATCTTTGTGATGATGCTTCTACTAGTCACACTGAGCTTTAAGACGACCCGAGCTACTAGTTATAAGGAGAAGTAAGGTGACAATCTCTCCCCTCCCCCAAAGGTCTATGCCTATGTTCTCTGTCGCTACATGCCTTTCATCACCATGATCAGTACTCATGCCTCCTCTGCCTTAAGTGTGTGCTAAGTTATTTGATGGTTAAAATTGAGCAAAATTTTTTAAATTAAAAACGTAATGATGAACACATTCGTCTGAATAGTTTCTGAAGGTAAAGTCATAGAATCCATTCATGTCGATTCTGTTGCTTTTGATGATGTGAGACTTGGTAGATAAATGCATTTTTCTTGGAGGGTTGTAGGAAGATTTCCCATAAACACAAATAAGGATTTAATAAGTTTTTTTTTAGTAAATTATACACTCTGAATAGAAGCCTTTTTGGTTAGAGAAGAACTTTACTCAACCAGCTGATTGGAAATGTGAAGTCAAGCAATAATTACTGGCAAGTAGTTTCTTAGCCTTTCTAGCTCAGGGCTAATATTGTCTACCCAGATTTTCATAAGGTATTGATTTCAATAACATAATAACCTTAAGTTTATAAACTTTAAAAAAAGGATAGAAAAAAGTCTGAAGTTAATCATTTTTGTTTAGAATCATAATGGGGTCTGGTCTCTAAGTTTTAAAATATCAAAATCTAAATTCAAATGACCTAAAAAGTTTATTTCTTGCTAATTATACAATATCTTCTTAAAAGATCCCATAAAAAGAGGTGCTTTGTTTTACTGATGAATGTCTTGCTTAGGTAAAATTGTTATTACTAGCATACAGTGAAAATTATTTTTGAAACTAACTGTCCAGTACTTATTATCATTGTTGTTGTTGGAAAGGGAAAGACAAGGCTTTGTTAGAGTAGAAGATATAACTTTCAACCATACTTAGCATAGTGCCTTCAATTAAATGCAACAAATATTTATTACTCCTTGCACATAGAAAATGCTTAATAATTACCTTTTGAATGAATAATAAAAATCTAATTATTGGACTGTTATCTATTTCTATATAATTTCTATTCAATGAAATTCTGCTTTATTCAACATCTGTTCATCTTCTTCACTCATTGATATCACTGAGAATGACTGTAGTCTATGCCCAATAGGGCAGAGGGTAAAACTATTTGTCTGTATAAAAAGAAACTTCCCATGTAACATACTTACTCAGAAAATACACATTTTTGGTCATGTAATTAGGCTAGCAAGAAAGCTTTTAAAGTTTAGGAAAATATAGAGAGAGTTTTCATTCACTTTATTGGTTTTTTTGTGTATAGACACTGCCCAGAAACAGACTTGTCAGTCTTAAGACAGTTTTAGTTATTAAAATAGAGAGATGCAAGTCTTATTTTAAAGCATTTATATATTTCTTCTTTCTTCACAAATCACAATAAGTGAGTATACCATAATTTGTCTGAACTCCTATACTTAGACTACAGTAGATATAAAATAAAAACAGGATTAATAAATAATTACCACCTTTACGGACTAAACTATAACTTGTCTTTTGTGTCATAAATCCCTCTATCCTAAATCTATATGGAAACAGTCCATTTAAAATTTAATTAGTGCTGTCTAAAGCACTGTCATCAACATTATCCTGACTTGGACTTTTTTTTAGTGAATGCTTTGGATAGGAATATAAACTTGTAAGACAGTTTACCAATGAATTACCTTCATGGAAAGATGGTACACATCAAAGAGTGCTCACTAGCCTTGTGTTAAAATATCATTTTATCAAATGGTTTCTGGTCCACTCCAAAATTTCTATTAAAAATATTAGCCTGTTCCAAATCACAAACCAGTTTCTGGAATACCACCTTGATTGATAAACTCTAACAGTTCTTCAACCAGAATTTTTTCAAGGTGAAAAATTCTAATTTTTGTCCATGTGCTCACTAGATGGACACAGTTTTCTCTTAGACTAACTAATGTCCTCCTTATACTGATGCTGATGCTCCTGTTTTGAAGGGAGATGATAAATATATTTTATTAATACAGCTACCATATGCTACTTTCTTACAATTTTTTTTTCTACTTACACCTTGTTCTTCAATTTCCCAATGAAAGTGGTTCAGTATCTTGCAAGGGTCTTGGCATCTTGGTGTCTCACATAATTGGTATTGCTTATTTCTTTTCTATAAAAATTTCAAAGATCATTTTGGATAATTTGTAAATTTTTTTTGTTTAAACCATAAAAATATCTGTAGCTGCTTAAATTGTTCATTAAAAAAGGTTGTGCCATACAAAAACCAATGTGTTTCTTATGAATCCAAGTTTCACTCTTGTTGGCCACTATGACATCTCTAGACTTTTGCTAATAAATTATAATATAGAGTTGTAGAAGACCATCTTAACTGCCCTTGTGACTACTTTTCCATTTCTTAATTAATATATACTCACCAAAAACTGGGTTCTCAAGGTGGGAGGAAAATCAAGCAAAAGAAATGAGAAAATAATCCAATTTTATTAAAATAAAAAATGATTTTATTTAAATAAAATTCAGGAAAATATGAGATTAATGCACTTCTTATTAAATGATGGAAAATAGAACTGTTTGGGGACATATAGTTTGAAATTGTACTTTTTATGATATGATTTATTTTGGTCTCCACGGAAGCTTCATGTGAACCTCTTCTCATAAAATAAAGACCAAATTGGCTGAGATAAACTGATTATTTTTTGTTATGTGGATTACTGTTTACTAAGAATAAGCCAAGAACACTGAATTCATTTTACTTAGGAGTAGAGAGTGGAATTGAGCCAAAATCCCAAACGGGAAAGATCAATACTTTATTTACTAAGACAACTCCCCTCCCCACCAAAAAAAGGTCAATAACTGGTCATATTTTAAAATTCCTATTTCTCTGCTTAGGCTGACATTTATTGTGTAATATTGTGTATATATGCATATATTTTATATATGCATACATATGCATACACATATATGTATAGCAACAATAATACATGTGATAGTACTTAATTCAAATATAGTTTTAGAAGTTGCATATTAATTTCTAAACCAGTTTATTATTATTATTGACCCAGAAAATAAGATATTAATTAGGCTATGTAGAATTTGTTGCAAGAAAAAGATCTAAGCTAGATTTGGTGACTTCAACTGTACAATATTTTGATTGGGTAGTCTCCTACATAGAGCTGTATCATATTTTTTCTGCTGTTTTTGCTGTACATAATTAAGTTGTTAATTGTCATTCACTAGGTAATTGTGAAACCAATCACCCTTAGATTATTTGTTACAGAATGAGGAACTAAGTAATAGCTAGAAGACCATTTGCTAAAATGAAATTGGAGTACTAAGATGACAAAAAAAAAAACATTCCATATTCTTAGTTGGACCTAGAAAAGAAAGAATAAATGGTGTCATCCTGTCTTGAAGCTTTAGTAATCTCCTTCCCAGTGCCCCCCACCAACAAAATTATACTTCTTTAAAAGGAAGAATTCACTGTATTTCACATATTCTTCAAGTTTTTAATTGTGTGAAGGATAGGGTTGAATATATTTAATGTCTTGTTGGTCTGTTTTCCATTTCCAGGATAGATAGATGATAGATAGATAGGTAGATAGATAGATAGACAGACAGATAGATAATATATATAATATTATATCTGTAATATATAATTACATATCTGAAAAGGCAGGAAGTAGGCATTTTCCAAAAGGAAAATTCACAGGGGTAGCCCAAGGCAAATCAAGGTTTGCTACTCTTTGGTATTTTCAGGGAGGCTAAAACATAGAGAAATGTGATTGAGAACTCTTTTATTATCTAAGCATCATGCCTGCTTAAAGACATAGCATTTAGAAATAGGCTCATTTGCCTCAGAACAAAACAAAAAGTCTCAAGTAGTCATATGCTGATGATCTTGAAGAGTATTTCCAGACTTTTAAGCAAATAAAAGACAAGAAAATAAATGTTTAAAGAAACCTATAGCAAAAATGTAAGTGTATGTCACTGAATTTTACCAAAAAAAAATAAGAATGAAAAATAGGAATTTCACCAGATTACTTCAGATTATGCTATTGAATTCCATTATGTAGTTTATTGCTACAGTATACAGATTCTGGCCAACTATAGAGTAAATAGGGAAATAATATGAAAAGTAACAAGTGCAGAGAATAGCAGCAGGTTCTAATAGTCAGCTTGTTTAGGCAGATGCCAGTCCTAGTCCTTGACATAGCATCATAAAGGCGTATTGGTAGTTGGAAAATTGGCTGATCTCAAATGTGATTCTTCGGAAGAAGCGCACAACCTTCTATTTTCGAGATGATAAAGATTCTGGTAACTTGCTTCTCCTTTTGGGAATGCTAATAAACCCGCATCCAAGTTGTTTAACAGAGCCAAATGTCAGCTAATTAAGGGTGGCTGAGACCCAGGAAGATCTTGTGAATGAGAAGTTAAAATATTAATATCAATTTCAAACTTTATGAAAAGCTAGCATGGCAACTGAAGAGCAAGAATGTACTCCTGCCATTTTCTATTAGCCGTTAACCTCACAGCAACATTCTGAACAATCGGGAATTTCCCTACATTGCATCTAACATCAACCTATAAAGAATGATTATAACCCTTGAGGTGACATGGGCATTAACAAAAAGAGAGACAAGGTTTCAATCAGGTGATTCTCATTGTCTGCCAGGAAGAAATCTTTATTGCCTATGTTCTTCCTCAAATGGTACTGATTAATCTCCTTTATATGCATATAATCCACAGAAGAAAGCAAAAGCCTCCCCAAAATAGATTTCAATATTCATCCAAGTAGACCTAGTTTAAAGGAATATGCTTATAAATGATGAGTCAAAATGGAGGGAGATCTAATATAATCTCCGTTCTAATAACTTTTATTATTAAGTTTTTAGATCTGCTGTCATCTACATTTGGAAATGTACTCTTGAGTAACATATAGAGTGGGAAAATGAAGCCCCTTTCATTTGGAAGTCATGACTAAATGGAAATATTGAAGAGTGCCTCTATTTTGTCCTTTAAAAAAACACCCGCAAACTGTAAAAGTGAAATGGAGCAGATCCAGTGTAGTTTGTAATAAGACTCTACTTTGCGGTGGCCTAAACTTCAGCCAGTTTTGCAGGTGGGAAAGACCTCATCTGTAACCACGGCTTCCACTATACTCTATGATGAAATAATGTATCCCTTCAAGCTCTTCCACCTGGGTGTCTCCAGCTGTAAAATAAAGTCTGTCATTGGAGTTATCATCACACCAATGTTATCCTGAAGTCCTTTTATATTGAACTTAGGCTGTAAGGTAGGCACTGCAGCTGTAAAAATGTCATTGCAAAGATCAGGAGGAAGGACTAGACATATAAGTATCATCTATGCCAAAAAAACAACAACAAAACACTTAAAACAGAATCAAATATTAAAAGGCCAATTTTTAGCAGCAGGGGAATCAGTATATGAGTTTTCTTATTACGAATTTGATAGTCACCAAAAAATGATCATTTCCATAAACAAAGAGGGACAGGAAAAGAGGGTTGAATATGAAGCTAAATCCATCTTGTGTAGCTTGTGGGGTTTAAAAAAAAAAAGTTTATATCAAATTTAACATGGCAGTACCAACACTACCATTCTTTGTCTGTATCAGGACATTGGATGTTGAAATGGCTGAGGAATAATGAGGATCCAAATCACCATTCCCTTTCCTCTGCTTCTCCTTCTGTCATTCCCAAACCCCAGCATCTCTTTTTTTCCTAGGTATTGGACTTCCTTTATAGCTTCCAGTCATTTATCTAAAATCAGGTGGAAGTTTTGGACTTAAGAACTAATGCCATATCTTCTAAGCAACCTGGTCCATTTTCATCACTACTTTGAGCCAAAAATAAAGAGACTAGGGAATTCTCCATAAAAGAGCTGCCTTTACATCTATGCTTTCCAATTGAATATGGATGATAGAAGCAGTACCAGGCTAATGACCAAAGTAATTTGCAGTGGCACAGTCAACCAAAGGCTTATGGTTTAGCTTAGCACAGCCCCCAAAAGTGAGTAACACGATTCTTGAGGGTGGCAAAAGCTCAAGTTAGGCGGGAAAGGCTCAAATGAGTGGTGTTTGTGTTTGTCCTTGGCACTTGAGATGCAGATGTTATTTCTTTCTCTTTTCTTTTGAACAACACAGTGCCCTTGAGCACTGCTGCCCTTCCATTTAGCTTAGTCAATATGGATCCCGGAGGAACAAACACTGAAGCTAACCAGTTAGGCTTAAACAAAGCATTGTCTAAAGAAAGAGTCTATGAGCTGCATTTCTCTGCGCTCCCCCCCCCCACTTTTCATTTGTTTTAAAATTGATTTATACTTCAGAAAGCCCCAAGCAGACCTCAGGGCTCTTTGCAGTAACTCTTGGGTTGGCTGGGTAAATCTAGGCTTCATATTTAGATCTGAGTTATCAATATGCTTAAATAGGAGAAACATTTCCTGTTCCAAATTATCTTAATACAAACTTCCTTGAAACATCATCGAAAAATAGGGCTGGGAGGGACCTCAAGGTGATCACAACGAGTTCCCTTGCCAGAGTTTGAGGGCAATTCAAATCAGCCTTTAGAAGACTACATAATATACAGAGTCATGTCTGGATTCATTTGGTAGTGGTTGATATTTCATGAGGAAATTATTTCTCCACTTAAAAATTCTTCTTCCTCCCCATCCTCCCCGTCCTCATCACCTGTCTCCCTAAACTTAAGTTTTCTAATGGGCCCTTGAAAATGTAGAGTTGAATAATGCATCTATATGTAAATAGCTGAACATATACTTCTTAAAATACATAGATTTAATGACTATTTATGCTTAGTCTTCCGATTACACACGTATGCAGACAAATCAAACCAACAAGCATTTATTCAGCACCGCGATAGGTGATGTTGGGAATATAGAGATATATGGGAGATACAAAGGAACTAAACCTCTATCCCTACATACAGATTATGTATGGAATACATGTCACAGTAAGGATATTACTTCCAAGTTAGGTGTGGCGTGAATGACAACAGTTGTGCTGAGCAAAGATGTAAGAAAAAGAGGAAAAAGAGAAGGGAAATGAGGTTTATATAAACCTTGTACTGTAAATGTAAAATATGGCACTGCCTTTATGTTGGTCAGGGTGGTTGGGGTGTCAGTGCTCATCTTACTCAATAGCTGGGCAGATTCCTCTCATGGAAATCAATAGTCAGTGCTGAGGATAGAAGAGAGGGAAGGGTGGAGGGAGGTGTGGGTGGGGGTGGTAGAAATGAGAGACTCAGCCTGCTGGTAATAAAGAAATGCTAACACAAAATACTGCAGATAAGGGAATTTTAATTTGGAAAATGTGTTCTCTGGTGAGTGACCTTTGGTAGGAGTGAGGGAAGGGAGACATGCTGTGAAATCTAATGATGTGAGGAAAATAATCAAAAATCTTGGTGTCTCCTGCTCCCAGAAACCTTACAAAGTGGAGGCCAGTCGGCAGTGAGATTAGAAAGCCTTAGCTCCTGCCAGGAGCCGTGTCTTTGTTGGTAACTGGGGTGGTATCAGTCTCTCAGAAGTATTCCTTGGTGATCCCAAAAGTCTATGCAAAGAGTTTCTCTGGTTAGGCTTTGTTTAGGAAACTGGTGTGAAGACTTCTATTTCCTCTTCTTAGAGTCCTTGGTGTTACATGAGGATTGGACAATTATTCAGCATCTCTGGATGAAGGCTGAATAGTAAGCAAATTTGGGGTGACTAGACCAAAACCAAAATGTACAATTTTAGCAATAAGGATGGGAAATATTGGTAAGTCAGGTATCATTCTGGTGCCTTCTGATTTCTTGAATTTTCCAGTTAACCAGGAAATTCTCTGTCCTATATCTTATTGTTTCTAAAACAAAACAAAAAAAATCTACCTGACTACTTCCCTAAATTAATAAATATACTAGAGGCAATTTTATCTTTCCCCAACACAGAAAGATCATGCCATACCTCAAGGTCATGACCTCGGACATCAAGGCTAGTTGTCTAAGACTGAAGATGTAGAATGTATGATAGATAAAGCAAAATCTGTAGTAACTCCAAGGACATGTGCTTTGAGTTTTTAACAAATTGTTGTTATTTTATCTAAATTCCCAATGCCAACTTGTTTTCTTCTCAAGTTTTTCTAAAAATACAGTATGAGAGGAAAGATATCTGGTTAATTTGAGGGTTCTGGTTAGTTAGGTTCTGGCTAATCAAAATTTCACTATATGGTATACCCTATTTTGGGCTTGTTGGGGTTTAATGCAAATTTCCCTCATCAGTGTCATGCTAGTTAATTGAACATACTTAAATCCTTCTTCTCACTGGCAGTACTCAAAGACCAGTGATCTTCTAAAGTGTTGTTTCTTCCCTGCCAGTCAGAAAGAGGCAAAATACAATGTTCCTATTGCACTGGAAATCAGAGAACCTAGGTAGACTCTAGCTCTGCCATTTTACCAATTGTGTTACTTTGGGAATTTCACTTACTCTTTTTCTGATCTCAGATATGATGATTTGTAGGGTCCCTTCCACCTCTCAATCCTACGATTTTCTGAATTCACAGGATGCTCTCAGACATCTTTGCTCTCTACTTTTCTTCTGAGGCGGGGCTTAAGTGCTGGTGATCTCTGGTAAGGCAATGTCATGATGACGGTAATGCTCATGGTGATGCTGAACTGAGAACTGGTCATTTTTGATACAGGCCTGTAATTTCACCGGTCACTGAGGTAGATCAGTAGCCTGACTGTCACTTAAAATCATAGAAAGTTACCAAGGGCACTGAGTCATGAAGTGATTTGCAAGCATAGGGTAGGTGCAGGATTTGAATCTAGGTCTTTATGACTGTACTTCTATATTCCATGTATTATTAGCCTCATTTTATAGATGAGGAAACTGAAGTTTAAAGGGACCAAATGATTTGCCCAAGGTCACATGGCTAATAAGTGTCAGGAGCAGGATTTTGAAACCCTATTTTTCTGCCTCCACATCCCACACTTAATAAAAGTCCCAGTGTTCTTTGGAGGCTCCTTGAGATTGGGGAGAGGGAGGGTAGCAGACACCCAAATGCAAGTTTTTGACCTTGAAAATGTCGTTGGGCCATGGCTTGCCACACATATGACTCTATTCAATTATACACCAGAAGGCTGGGCAAGTCATGTAGCAGACCTTTCTTAAGTGCCTGCTTTGTGCAAGGTACTCTGGAAGGCTGGGAATACTCCATTATTATGGTGCTCTCTCTGATTGAACATAGCGTCTCTGATGGAAAAGTAGCATGATATAAAAGAAGGAACACCAGACTGGTGATCAAGTTCCAATTTTAAGTAGCCTTTCCGATCCTGGGCCAGTTCATTAGACATCTCTGTGCTTTCAGTCTCTTCATTTGTCAAATGAAAGGCAGGCTCAATCAGGCTCTGAGGTCACTTTCGGCTCTGAAGCCATTCTTTTAAGTCAAAGGTGAAATAGCACGTTTTTGAAGCTGGGTTGTCAGCTCAGGGTCCTGAGTCCTCAAGAATGGAAGATATCCCTTCTCCCAATAGGTAGGAAGTAAAATGGTAGCAATAATGTGAAGGAAGGCAACACTGAAAGATTTGAGAGTTCTGGTCAATGTAATGATTGGTCATGATGCTAAAGACCTGCTAGTAAGGCATGTCTTTACCTGCCTCTGGTGGCCTATGGGTGTGGAGTGTGGAGATGCTTACATTTTCAGGCACTGTCACTCTGATGGTTCTTTTTTTTTTTTGACTCACTAGTTATTTGTTGCAAGAAAGAATTGTAGAGGCAGAGTGGGGGGAGTGAAAATGACAGCGGTATAAGAGAAAAAGGAAAAGAACATCAACAAAACATTTTATAGGGAAAAAATGAAACTCAGGTGTTAGCCCTGATTTGAGGGACAAAACTTGACCTAAGGTAGGACTTTTGGGATAAAGGATTACTATTCATTAAAACAAGCTGGACATGGTCTATTCTCAACCAGAGTGACGTCTCTCTTGAAAAGCAGCAAGTAAAAATGTATGACAATGTGAAGGGGGTACCTTTGAACATGTATTTGGCTTTGAGGGTGTGTGTGTGTGTGTGTGTGTGTGTGTGTGTGTGTGTGTGTGTGTGTGCGTGCTGGTGAGAGGGATGAGCTTCAAACTGTCAAAACACTAACAAAAGCATGACTTCCAAACATCTCATGGCAGATCACAGGACATGCAAAGAGTCACCTAGCCGTGACATTGTCAAACCATGGGGTGATGGACAGCAAGGGTTTACATAACAGTGTCCAAGTTTGCCAACACAGACTACCCAATGCCCTTTAATACCATAATCTATTTCATACCATAGGAAAGTATGTTTAATACATACCATAGTTTGATACCATACCATAGGAAATAGGTGCTGTCTGCATTTTTCCTAAATCTAAGTCATTTGGGAATAAGGCCATAAATTTGATCCATTTAAGTCAAAGAAAGCTATTTTGTTTAAGCAGCGGCGATGATGATAATAAATGGGAATACCGTCAATAATCAACAAGCATTTATTAAGCACCTGCTATGGGTCCGGTACTAGGTGTTGAGATTATGAACACAAAGAATGAAATAACTTCTGCTCACCAGGACTTCACATTCCGATTAGGACATATGTATGTATGTATATGCGTGTGTGCCTGAGTTCAAATCTGTCCTCAGACACTTATTAACTAACTGTGTTGCCTTGGGCAAGTCACTTAACCCTGTTTACCTCAGCTTCCTAGTCTGTAAAATGAACTGGAGAAGAAAATGACAAACCACTCCAGTATCTTCACCAAGAAGCCCCCCAATGGGGTCATGAAGAGTCATACATGACTAAAAAAAGACTGGGAAAAATGTGTGTGTTGTGTATACACCTATATACATTTATACATATACACACACTCATGTATATATACACATATATGAATGTGTATTACATATGGATATATATACACATGTGTATATAGAGAGAGATAGAATGAATAATATAAAGAAAATAAATACTCCCCCAGAATACAAATTAGCTAAATGTGAGGTAGTTTGAGGACAGCACTCTTGGAAGGGATCAGCACAGGCTTCATGTAGAATGTAGTACTTGAGGGGCATCTTGAAGGGAGAGAGGGATTCCGTGAGTCAGAGGCAAAGCAGGGATGTGTTCCAGGCATAAGGGATGGCCAGTGCAAAGACACCGAGATAGGAGAGAGTGTTGTGTGTGAGGAACAGCAGAAAGGTGGGAATGACTTAGATCATGGTGCTGGAAGAGGAATAACATATGATGTGGCTGGAAAGGTGAAGGAGAGAAGGCGAAGAGCATTAAAAGTTAAACAAAGGAGTTGATACTTGATCACAGACACAATAGGGAGCCATTGGAGTTGAGTAGTGACATACTAAAACATTACACTTTATGATATATTTTTGAATTATATTATATTTTATATAAATGTGGTTTGTATTATTTTAATTATTATATACTACATTTATATTTTACATATAATTTAAATATATAGTATAGGAGCCAGTGCAGTACAGAAAAGGTATGCTGTTCACTATCTATGTGAATTAGGGAAAGTCATTTATCTCTCTGAGACCAACTTCCTCCTGTGTAAAATGAAGGTATTGGATTACATGTGCTCTGAGGTCCCTTCAAGCAATAAATTTGATAGTCTAGTTGGATACATTATTAGTTGAGGCACTGTGTCATAGAAGTAAATAGAAAACCTGTCTTGGAATTAGGAAGAATTGTGTTTGGGGCCACTTCTCATAGGGCAGTTAGGTGGCTCAGTGGATAAAGCACCAGGCCTGGAATTAGGAAGATCCAGCCTCAGATACTTACTAGCTGTGTGACCCTGGGCAAGTCACTTAACACTGTTTACCTCAGTTTCTTCATCTGTAAAATGAGCTGGAGTAGGAAATGGCAAACCACTCCAGTATCTTTGCCAAGAAAACCTCAAATGAGGTCATAAAGAGTCAGACACTACTAAATAACAAGAAGAATCACTTCTAATACAGAATTAGCTGCATGAGCAAGGGCACCTGACCTTTCAGTACCCCATAGCTTATCATTAAGACCTTAGTTGCTTATATTTATCAGTGGGGGAAGTTTCTGAACTAGGACCAAATGAACATCAAGGTCCAGAACTCTTACCACCACGCCCAAAATAAAAACAAAATAAGATACCATACATTGGACTAGCACCCTTTCCCACTAAAGAACTCACAATTCCTCTACGTGGACAATGCCCTTTATCCTCACATTTCTATAAAGCAAATGAAAATAAATCTAATTACAGAAGGAGAAACTGAGTCCAAGAGATGTTAAGTAATATGGCCAAAGTCAAGCCACAAATATGTTATGGAGTTTCCAACCGTGTTCAGGCTCCTTGGGCTAAGTAGGGTGAGATGTGTTGGACTTTTACTTCCTTATGTGTTAGCTTTCAGTATCTTGCTAAGTATTAATTCACAGAATCAGATAATTATTTCTGATATTTTTTTTCCAAAAAGATTATTTGATTTAACTTCGCTAGTGGTGAAATGTTTTAATGGCAAGAAGGAAAGCTGGCCATTGGGAAAAAAAAAATTCTTTCAAATTTTATTCTTTCAAAAGAAAAAAAGATCATTTTGATAATGTAGTATCCAAATTAGGTACCCAGACAATATTAATTAATATGGCTGAGTAGGAAAATAATCACAGGATTCATTTTGTTATAGAAAACCTTACTAAAACATCCCTGATATCTTTTTTGAAAGCACTGTAAAAATCAATGACAAATCCACTCCTTAAGGACCTCCCTCAAAACACTTTTAAAGTTAGAACAAAATAATCACAGTTCTGCCTTGAGTGTCCCTTGTTATGTATTGGTATGAGAAAGAGAAAAGTAAGCCTTATTTCTTCAGTCTTTGTATTGCTGTAGTTAATCAAAAGGGGAGAATGGGAAATTGATTTTTTTGAATTTCTGAGAAAATGCCATTCAAAAATACCAAAATACAGGATTACCTTCCCACTAAAACTAATGACAGAAAATTAAAAAAGAACTCATGTCTTCAAACTTTTTGTTCATTTGTATGACTCTCTCCATTTTTAATTAATTAGAAGTAAAAATTCTCTTAAGTCTTCTTATAGGCATTTATTTTTAAATATTCCAAATACCATGATTTCTGTTTCAATGCTGAACAACAGACATATAGTCACCATTCTTCCCAATAAAAATGTACAGTTTGACTAACGAAGAATTATAACTTTTACTTAGGGAAGGATATTTATTCCTGAGTCTTCCTGTTTCACTGGTGTTGTTGATTTTCTCTTTGTATTTTCCATTTCTCCCCAGTGCCTTGTTGGTGTTACCCCAAATCATGTATGCCTTTCCTCTTAATTCCTTTGCCTTTTCCTTTGCACCTCCAAACCCTAGTTCTGGTGACCCCTATCATTTTTCCCCCTTCCACTCCTGCTTCTTTTCCACAGAGAGCATGGATAGAGGAAGATGTGGGATCATCCTGGCTTAATGCGCTGTCCTTCGTATACAAAGATGATGCTTAAATCCCCTGTAATTGGCTCTCTCCTCCTTCAGCTGTGCCCCCCTTTCCTTGCTAAATAACATTACTCCTTTTCTCTCGTGTGTTACTATTCCCCCCTCAACTCTCCCTCACTACTCAAGTTATGTCCCCTCCTGTTGTCTTCCCTCTTTATGCCTAGCCTCCCTTTTTAACCCTTTACTCTCCCTCATTGTTATTCCCTTTCTGCCTTCTGATTTCTGTCTTTTCCGAATTTAAGCATGCTCAGGTGTTTAAAAAGCAAACAAACTGTCCGGTGGTGGATAAAGCGCCAAACTAAAAGGCAGATGCTTTAGTGGTGGTCTTGGCTCTTCTATCAACCTTGAGCAAGCGAGTTACTTCCCCTGTTTGGGCCTCAGTCTCTCCACTGGTAAAATGAAGGGGTTGAACTGTATGGCCTCCAACGTCTCTTTTCTAGTTCCAGTATCCAGTGATTCCATGAAATTCCTGTCCACACCCTTCAATAAACATTTGTCTTAGTCTTACACTGGGATCTCATTTTTTCTCTATAGACCAAATACCTGGAAAACTCTATTTGTCAAAAAAACATTATTTGTTGTTATGTTCTTCAGCCTCTTCCAATCTGACTTTTCTCCTCTTCGTTTTATTGAAATTGCCCAAGCTAGCATATACTGAACTGAGAAGCCGCTGGATCCTCTTTCTAAGATCACTTTAATGGACTTTTGTAGCCTTTGAGACCTTGCATCCCTTTGGGACGTTGTGAATCGCTCCCTTTGGTCACTTTCCCAATTCCAGTTTTTGTTTGGTTGTGTGCTGGTTGTTTTTCTTGAGGGGGGTGGGTCGTTGATCCTACTTAGTGATGCTTCCTCCCCAACCCCCCAGTTTGGTCTCAGCAAACTGTTCAGCATAATTTTCCTAAGGATTCCAGTTCTTGCCTGATATTCCTTGTTGCCCTGTCGCAGATTCTTTTCTTTTCTTCTCTTTTCTTGTCAACCTATTGCTGTTGTTGCTGCTGCTGGTGCTGCTGCTACTATCATTAACTGCCTCAAGCATCTTGTGCAACTTTTAGTGAATCTTCTACTCTTTCCAGTCTCTCCTGCTATATCTAGTCCTACAACTGTCTTTCCTGTAACCAGTCTTGGATGCCTGAAGCTAACCATGGCAACAGTCAGAAGTATGGGGGGTGGGGAGAAGGGGGTGATGGTGTTGGCCTCCTAGGGGCATGTGGGAGCAAAAGACCCCGGGAAGAAAATACTTCTCTGCTTCACCTCTTCCCATAGTAAGGGCTCAGATGAGCAGCCCAAGACTCCTTGGAGAATAAAAGGGGTCTTCCCTAGATGCACAGTCAGAAACCTGGCCTGGAATCATAGATACTTAGACCATTCAAGCCTGCAAGACTGAATGATACTCAGGCTGGGAAATGAACTTCTTTAATTTCATTGAAATAGCACCTTACTTTTCATTGGCATTTATTTAAAAATAATACACATAGGTCCAAGGAAATAATCCCCTGCCAGCCTAGTATTTGAAAGAAAAGCTACCCATGTAGCAAATCCCAAGTATTAAGGGAGAATTAGGCCCTTACAGCTTGTCCTCAACACTAAAGCTTTTCTCTCTTCTCTTTTTCCATCTTGGAAAAGATCAGACTCTTGGTGTCTGGTCCCTTCCCTTACTCCACTGCAAGGGGCTACCCCAGGCACCACTATAGTTAGCCTTATTGTCCCCTACCAACCCCTGTGGGCAAGGGCAGGACACTTCCCAGCCCTAGGTCCTGATTATAAATTTAAAAGAGATGCTCCTGCAATGACCAGATGCACCCCAATCATTTCCTGAAATGTTCTAGTTCTCATTCATTCTCTCCTCCCTCTCTCTCTCTCCCTCCCTTTCTCTCTCCCTCTCTCCCTCCCTCGTTCCCTCCTTCTCTCTCTCTCTCTCTCTCTCTCTCTCTCTCCCTCTCTCTCTCTCTCTCTCTCTCTCTCTCTCTCATCAGTTCTTCCCACTTTTAAAGGCACACCACACACAAAAAATGCAACCATGCATGCAGTCCTCAACAGTGGCCATTCAGCTACACTTAGCTCATTCCCAAGGCTCTCAGCAGCGGTATGGAAACAGCCTTACATGAATCCATTCAGGAAACGAAAGTCTTACCCTCTCCCTTCTAATGGTTTCTGAACCATGAAGTCCTTGTCAGTGGCACATAAGACAATCCTTGTGTTGCAAGTGGGGGGCCGAAAAGCCAATGGGGCCCCATCTGGGGGGCTCCTCTATTTAATGTCTCCTATGCTACAGCATTTACCAACTTCATCCCCAGTTCCACTCAGTAACTGGTATAAGAATAAGTACCTTGGAAGCCCAAATCTGATTGCCCAAATAAGTATCCACAAACAAACAAAAAGTAAGTATTGTACTTTGTCCACAAAGAGAGTGTGATGGGCTCACTGTTCTATACCATGAGTTGTTTTTCCAGTTATGGGGCTGGATCTGCCACACACTGCCTGAGTCCCCTTTTAACCAGTGACCCATTTTCCAGACCAGCTTACTGGAGTTACAAGAATAAATCTGTGTAATGAAATAGAACAGATTTAGGTGGCCCTTATGATAAATAAACCCATAAGCCTTGAATTCCCTCTCTAAAAGGGGGAGCTAAGTTAAGTCAAACTTCTAACATGCTTGTGCAAAAAACAAGGAAGAACTCACTAAATCTTACGCTCAGGTTTGGGATTGAGGTGTACAGATAAGGGTTGAAGAACAGAATCCTAATAGGGTGGGTGGAGCTATTGAGAAGATGTGTCTGATCTAAAAGCAGAGGGGAGAACCAGTCAGGAAGAGGTAGACAGTTGTAACATTCCCCATGAAAATGGAACTTTAACAAATAAAAATAAATCTGATTTGCTGAGCAACACACGAGGAAAGGGTATAAAAAGACAGCTAACAAGGGGATAAGGAAGATACAGGACGCAGTAAGGAACAAATTTATCAATGAGGAATAGTGATTGGGTTAGACAAATGGGAAAAATAAAAAAATTACTCTAGGCCTGGAACTTAAGCTAACTAATGGCAGATTCCATTCAACTGCAGCAATGTTCTGGAAAGAAAAAAACCCTTTGCCCCAGCTCCATGTAAGTTTGGCAAATATAACTTCTGGGCCATTTGACACCACTCCTACTCTACCTCATCCCACCTTCAGATTGGCACAAACTGTCAAGTTCACCCAGAGCTGTGGGCTGACTAGTGCTCCACTTATTCCTCCCCCCATTCATGCCCATATGGAGCCCAGGTCTCCCACCTGCCTAGGGTAATTGAAGATTGAGAAATCTGAGTGGGTAAACCAAGCTCTCTTCTTGTAGGGGAGTGGAGCAAATTTTATTATAATTCTGCCCCATCTGCAAAGTATAAGGTCTCCTGGACCTAGAGACCTAGGTTTCAATCCTGTCTTTGCGACCTAAGCTGTGTGACCACAGTCAAGTCAGAACTCCCCAGAATTTCAGTTGCCTCCTCTAGAAAGCTCGAGTGTTGGATTAGCTCACCCCTAAAGGATGGAATGAGAGCTCTTGTTACAGCATCAGCAGAACTAGGGGCAAAATCTGCCCCTGACGTAATCTCCAACTTTGGGTAAAGTCCCTACCCTCCCTCCCCTCATTTCTTCACCTTTAAAATGAGACAATTAGATTAGATGGTCTTTGAGGCCCCTTCCAACTCCACATCTAGGATCCTAGATCTGTTCCTTCTGGCTCTACCTGTGGTTCTGTGAAAAGAAGACAAAGTCAGGAGTACTGGCCAACTGACCAGACTTTGTTCATAGGTCCTGCAACCTCAAACTGAAAGTGATTCAGAAGGATTCTCTATTTTATTTGCCCATCCCCATTTGCCTCATAAGAAATTCTAAATTCAGTTCTATCAGGTGCTCAGCACTGTCCTAGGCTCTGGGGGAATATTGTGTTTTCATGGGTATTGTCTAAGGTATACCAATTTAAGAACATCCTGACTCTGGGTTTGAAATTGTGAATATTAGTGATAAGAATATTGTGTTTCTGTTTGCCTGAACCGGGAGGGTCAGCACTGCCTTTTCAGTCAGTTTGTCAATGAATGTTAATTAAGCCCCTACTATGTGCCATGTGCCATGATTGATCCTCGACAATTCGGATCACCTCCAGAAGAGGGGGAGGCAGTGGGATTGGCAATGCAACGGCTTTTGGACCAGATTTGTCATTTCATTTTTATTGGGAACTCTCTCCCTAAACCTAATGAGGTCTGGACCTATTCTCCAACTTACAATTGCAGAATTTGGGGGCACTGAAAAGTTAAGTGACTTGCCCTGGGAGGGTCCCATAGACAACATATGCCAGAAACAGGCTTTGACCCCACATTTCCTGCTTCTTCGGAAGGCCCTGTCTCAACTGGTCCAGAGTTCCTCTTCTCTGTTAGCCTCTGCCTTTCCCTGTGTTGTCTCAATTAATCCTTCCAGGAACTCAGTGAGGTAGTTTACCCCATGTTTACAGACAGGGAAACTGAGGCACAGAGAAACTCATGAAGCCCTTTACTAAGGAAGTAAGGGAGACTGTAAACTGCTTAGGTGGGATCTTTGGACAGACTGATGTTCCAGTAGTATTCATGTCAACCAGTATAAAGACAACTATGAAGGAGAAGAAGATGGTATTTTATTTATTTATTTTTTTAGAAGATGCTATTTTAAAAAAGAAAAAAAAAAGAAGAGAAAAGCCAGGGGCCGAAAAGGAACATCAGAAATTGCTAAGAATTTTAGCCAAGCAAAGTGGTGGGCTCTCTGGGGGTGACAACAGGTAGAGTGGGTTGAGCAGGGAGTGAAAAGGACCCCCAAATCTGGGCACTCTATTTGACTTCTCTGGAAATGTTTGGCACAAGAGTGAAGGAGAAGGGAAGAGCTAGAGAATTTCATTCACTGGTTTCAGATCTCTGTGTGTGAGCCCCAACCGCCATCCCCACACTATAAAACTGCATTTCTCCCAAAGTCCTGGGCCTTTGGAAAGAGTGCATGGTTCCCCAGAGGAAGGAGAACCTCCTGAGAGGAGCTGACAATTGCCTCCCCCGACCCTCCAGACCCTTGGTTTCCAGGGCCAAGGGGCCTGCCAGTGATAAGGCAAATCTTTTCTGTACTTTCTCCATGTGCTGCTGGCTAACCCAGCTCTGCCTGTCTGCAAACAAATCTGCTAACTGATTCATGGGGCAGCTCATTTGACCTCAGACCTCCAGATAGAGCCTTCCTGGTACTTTATCTAAGCAAAAAGACCCCGCTTTTATTTAATTGGTTAAGGTATACAAAGTCATTACTCCTCAACAGCCACCAATGCAGGACCATCATATCTATTTTGCAGATTAAAGAACTGAGGCCTCATTCAAAGGATCTAACTTCCTTCAAGGCTGGGCTCAGGCACTTCTTAATGGAAGCCTGATAAGTTACAACCTTTCCAGGCCTCAGTCTCTTTGCAAAATGTAGTGTGCTTTGTAAACCTTAAAATCCTATGTCAATATTAGCATATAATAATAATAATATTACTATAGTAATAAGATGGGTTGGTTGGACTAGAGGACCTCTAGGTATGCGTCCAACTTTAGATCTATGACCCTACGATATCTAGGCTATGACTGCTGATCCTAAGACAGGGTATTGTCTAGCTTCTGTAGAGAAGGAACTAAAACAGGTTGACTAGGCCTTAGTCCCAGGGAGTCAGATTTATAGGGGGCGTGTAGCCTTTCAGATGCTTAGTTAACAATATTTAATTAAAAGAGAAAAGGAAGTTCTAAAGAGGACACAGATGATCAAGGAAGTATTGGTCCTACTATGTAAAATTATGGTATATATTTTTACATATAATTTGTGGTATATATTTTTTAAATACAAGGTGTGAGCAGTAATAGAATAACAGTTTTGGTATATGAAAATGTTTGTCAAATACACAATGAAAAAAAGAAAATGTAAAACGATTTAAAATAGAAAGCTACCATGCTATGGACTGTAGCCAACTCTCTTCCCTACTCTTAACATGCTGCTCTCGACAGTAACATCTAGTCTCAGTTTCTCTCCTTTGCTTCATGCTCCTTACCCCCAGTCCAGAACACAAAACTTCCTCAGGGCTCCAAAATTGGAAGTTTCCCTTCTGGTCCTGCTCTCCTGGTTTTGAACACCATTCCTGCTGTGATTGGCAGACATGGGCTGGTCCCAAGCGCAAAACTTGAGGCCGGAGCCCGAAGCACAGGCAGAAGGCTAGACTTTCTGCTGAGTTCTTCAAAATTCTCACAAAACCACTCTGAAAGCACACAACTCCTACCTGCAAGGCAAAGTCCAATTTTCTGATGGAAAAAAAGGCCTGTCAGGCCTTAGGTATACAAGAAAAAAGAAACAATCTAAATGGCCACCTAAAACACAAACACATATTATTTCTGTACCTCAGATGATAAGGCAAGGTTCTGTGTGTGTCTGTGTGTGCACGTGTGTGTGCATGTGCACGTGTGTGTGTAAATGGAAAGAGAGAGAGAACAAATCTATAATTTCATTGGTATAGACATTTCTAAGTGAAGAACTGCTGATCTGTACCTGCCCTGTGGGCTCTAGATGGTGCAGTAGATAGAGTGCCGGCCCTGGAGTCAGGAAGACCTGAGTCCAAATCCACCTGTTAAGCCTGGACAAGTCACTTAGCCCCTTTACCTCAGTTTCTTATCTGTAATATGAGATGGAGGATGAAATGGCAAAATACTCCAGTATCTTTGCCAAGACAACCCCAAGAGTCAGACATGAGAGAAAAATGGTTGAACCTGCCCTGGACCTTAAAGTCTTAAAGAGTACCTGGGGGAGTTGACTTTGGAGTCACATAACCAACGGGTGATATAAGCAGGAAATAGTACCAGGATCTGCATCTTCCTGACTCTAAGGCCAGCTCTCTGTCAACTACATCCACCATGCTGCCTCTCATGGAGGTGAAGGCTTTGTGCTTGTGTTCTGAGAGCAGGGAGGGAGGTGGGGATTCATATGGTGTTATAATTGTGCAGTCACTTTTATCAGGATTTGTTTCCCCCGGGAGCATCTCATTATTGTAACAAGTGGGGCAGCCACTGGCCCACCACTTGACTGGTTGGATCTATCAGTTGCCCTAAGTCTTCCCACTCATTCAACTGTTGGCCTTTGTTCAGGCTGTCAAATAACAGTCAGCTGTGGTCTTAGTTTTCCTGATGTGTGAACACATCCACCGGGAATTCACAAAGACAACCAAGTAATTAATTCCGTATAGGTCACTAAACACCTTTTGCCTGATAACTCTGTCTTTCCTATTTGTGAATGATGCTGACCTACCATAAATCAGGCATGTGTGATAGGTTGTGTTTTCCCAGTAGTGGGGATCGTTTCATTCCAATCCATCCATACTCCCCTCACTCATATCCTCTAGTGCTTGCAGTGTGAATTTAGAAACCACATAGTAGACAGGAAGTGTGGCCTGATGAAAAGAACCCTGGACTGGGAGTCAGAGAAGTGGGTTTGAACCTTGGCTCTGCTTGGGATAAATCACTATATGTCTCTGGGCTTCAGTTTCTTCATCTGTAACATGAGGGGGCTGGCTGCTCTAAGGTCCCTTCCCACCCAGAATTATATTAATAGCTAATATCTACGTAGTGCTCACTACGTACCAGGCATTGTGCTAAGTGTTTTACAATTATTACCTAATTTGACCCTCTGAGAAGTAGGTGCCATTATTATCCCCATTGTGCAGATGAGGAAACTGAGGCAAACAGAAGGTAAGCGATTTGCCTAGGTTCACACACTAGTAAGTGATTTTTTTGGACAGAATTTGAACTCAGATCTTCCTGACCCTGAGTTCAGCACTCTATCTGCTGTGCCACCCAGCTGCCCCTGATCATGATCCTCTGATCCCATCTCTGACACTCAACAAGCTGTGCCATCTTTCGGTTTTCTCCTCAGAGTCTCAGTTTTCTTCTCTCTAAAATGGGACTAATTATACTTGGGGCATCTCATTCAAAATGTAGTCATGAGGCTCAAATGAGGCAATGCGCATAAAGTGCTTTGCAAACCCTGATGTTGATAGACGACGTGAGCCATCGTGATGGCAACGTCCAGCATACAGAGTAGCAAGGTGTCGTGAAGAGCGAGGGAATCCACATGAAATCTGGCTTCCTTGACCATCACCCTGTTGAGATAGGTAATGTTATATCCTTATATCCATTTTACAGATGAGGAAGCTGAGACTCAAAGAGGCTGTGCCCAAGGTCACAGTACCAAGGTATCCTGATTCCCAACACAGTCTTCTTTACTATGCTGGGACAGTCTTTTCCCCCGGGCTGGAAGAAAGGAAGATCCTTCTGCCTTCCAATCGTTGTGTATTGGGGGGCTCAGGCCCTCAGGCTGAGGACAAAGGAATTAAAGTATAATCTCATTGCCAGTGTGCCATTGGTTTATGTGAATGTTCTCCAAGAGTAAATAAAGAACTAAGTGGAGCTCTGGGCCACCCAGGTAGACTGGTGAATCTGACGGGTAGGACTGTGAAGTTTTTAGAGGAACTGGGAGTTTTGGAAAAATAAGGGAACATCTGGATTTTTGTCTTTGCATGCCTAACCCTGAACCTGACACACAGGTGCGGAGGTGGATGGGATAAGCAAATTAATTAGAAGCTGATGTAATTAAAGCAGAAGGACTGGGGTCATGAGACTGCTCAGAAAGAAGCCAAATGAAGTTCAAGGACAGAGGAGAGCATATCTTCTCTCCTCCACCATTGTGGGTTCTCCCTACATGCTGATTCCCCAGAACTTAAGGGAGAAGGTTAGGGTGCTTCTGTGGGCAGAGCAAAAGAGATGCTGCTAGGGTGGAGTTGAAGTGGCTATGAAATTGATCTACCCTGAGGCCAAGGTGGGGATGAACCTGGGACCCAAATCCAAAAGAATCCTGTTCTTCTGGGGACCCAGAGTGGGGTCAAGCAAAGAAATATATCCCGAAGCCTTGGATGGGGAGGTCAAAGTAGGGAAAATGAATAAGAAAAGACAGTGACCATAGAAGTTAAGTCTGTAGGAGGGGACAAACCAACTAGAAAAGTAGACAAGGGTAACTTGGAAGAGGCCCTCCCTAGGGCCTCCTTTTCTACAATGAGTGTCCCAAAGTTATGGAACTAGGACTTGAACGCCTCATTCCTGTCTAGTACTCTTCACTCTTACTCTGCTGTAAGGTCACAAAACACCTTTGTCTGGTCATTCTCTTTCCTATTTGTGAATGATACAGACCTCTCATAAATAAGGTATCTGTCTTGACATGAGTTCAAATCTGATCTCTGACACATATTGTCTGTATGACCCTGTTCCAAGGGCCTAGTAGGGAAATTGCTCCAAGTATGTAAGGTTGAACTTGTCCCTGGAGGATACTGGGTGAGCTTCTCCCCCACCCTCCACCCCATTCCCTGAGCAGTCACCTCCAGAATTCACCATGGGTATGGAGAGACTGCTTTCTTTTCCATATGGTAGTGCCTCATGAATGTTTGCCTTGTATGTCTCTTAGGGGTTCCAGAATAGACTCTGGAAGGCCCCCTTTAACTTGAGACCAATGTGGAGGGTACCTGGGACCCGAACAGAAAAAGTTTGTTCTTCTAAATGACCAAAAGATGAGCAAGAAAGGATAAAATCTTCCAACCCCTGTGACCATGAACAGATGATTTTACTGTATTGAAGCAAGGGCTGGCAGGTCTGGCAAGCAAGCTGTGGGCAAAATTGTGAAACCTGAAAAATATTTTCAAGCAAAAGTCACTCTTGAGGCATGCACGCCTACTTATATACACACCTGTTGGCTCTTGATTGCCCACAGCCTCCCAGTGGGCACCCAACCTGGACTTCCAAACTCTCCACTAGTCTCCATCTCTCCTACTTTTCCTATCAAAATTTTCCTGGTCCTTTCCTTTTGTGTTCCACTTTCTGCTAGGTCTGGGCTAATGTGATAAACTAATGTAGGGTATAGTTTTAGTTGGTCCCAATATTTTCTGGGTACATATGTCTATCAGTGATGTGTATAAAATATGTACATTTTAACATGATTTAGGAGGTATTTGAGAAATTCACGACTCTGCTCTTCTGGTTAAATCAGGGCAGGCTCTTCTGAGCTGGCAATATCATAAAGCACTTTCTAAACTCCCAACTGCATCAAAATGTACCAAGGATGAATCTGCATTTTGGAGGGCAATACTAGGTTGACTTTAAATCTGGATTTATGGAGAGTTTTGAATGACTAAAATCAAATACATAGGGTTACCAAGGACATCAATTATATTGAAATACCATTTCCAAAATATTTTTTAAATTGCAAGTTCATGAACCCAGGTTAAGACCTCTTGTTGTATCATGGATCCTCTTCCTTGTTAACCTATTTCAGTAGGAATATCCCCTGTGATACCACAGGGAAGAGTTACTACCTAAGTGGTATCATTAGACAAGGCACTGCCTTGAGTGCTCAAATTTACATCTCTGCCAAAAGAACAGTGCACATACAAGATGTCTTTTTGCAGTTCAGCTGGGGACTTTATCTCAGGGTTGCTTAAGAAACTAATAGTCAGTGTTGTTAGGGCTGTTGTTTTCCTGGACCCAAAGGCCATAGAGATGTTTATACTATTAGGAAATTAAGAAGTATTATGTTAATGTAGTACTGCTCTTATTGTGGTAGTAGGACAATGGACAAGGTCATTTAGCACAGCAGGTAAGTACCGCCACACAGATGTGGTCAGACATCTCACTACTAATAAAGAGCTGATTGTGTGGCCAAAGATGTGGTTTGCATAAGTGCCAGAGGCAGAATTTATATTATAGATTTACAACAGTTCCTCAGGATGATCTTGAACTTCAAGGGCACACACTGCACCATTCATTACTCCTTTTGCCCCCTTCCCCTGTCCATTGTTAAAAGAAGATGCTAGCATTAAAAAAGATGGTGTCTATGAGAAAGGATGGAATCAAGACAGACCCTTTGGAGGGCATTTGAATTAGTTTACACATTATCATAGGTATTACTTGATACTTATGCTAATTAGTGTGCTTAACAAATGTTTCTTGACTGACTATTATTATTGCTAATACTGTCAAACAGTCTGATTTCAACATTCTTGTTCTGCAGGATGCAACCACTCTCAGAAGCCAGGAGGGGAAGAAACTCTCTTAGCTTCTTCTGTCTAGGGGGAGAACCGAAATTTGCTCTCTTACCCAGTTAGAAAGAAACACAAGCATCTATTATGAAACCTAGAGTGTTTCCCAATGTCATTCTATGGATACAGAATTGGATTCATTTATTATCAAGGCAGCTGTGATGTAATAGAAGGATCACTGACTTTCTTTTTTTAATTTAATTGTTTCAACAAAAGAAAATCCAACTTCTCTCCCACACACCCCTCCTCTCTTTCTTTTTCTCCCACCATTGAAAAAAAAAGAAAATAAGACTGTTGTAACAATATGCGCAGTCACGCTAAACAAATTCTCACATTGGCCATGTCCAAAAGAAATGTGTCTACTCTGCACCTTGATGTAATCCATCACCTCTTTATCAGGAGGTAAGTAGAATGTTTCATAAAGAGTCCTCTGGAATTATGGTTGGTCATTGTGTTGATTAAGTTCTTAAGTCTTTTAAAATGACTTGTCCTTACGAATTTTGTTATTCTTGTATAAATTGTTCTCCTGGTTCTTCTCACTTCACTCTGCATCTATTCATATAAGTCTTCCCAGTTTTCTATGAAATGTCCCTCTACATCATTTCTTAGAGTACAATGGTATTCCATCACTTTCATTTTTCATAACTTTAGCTATTCTCCACCCTGGGGTGGCTAGGAGGCATAGTGAATAGAGCACCCACCCTGGAATCAAGAGGATCTGAGTTCAAATCCAGCCTCAGACACTTAACACAAAACTAGCCATGTGACCTTGGGCAAGTCACTTAACCTCAATTGCCCTACCTTCCCCCCTCCAAAAAGCAAAAAAAAAACCAACAAAAAAAACATAAAGGGTATCCCCTTAGTTTTCAATTTTTTTGCCATCACAAAAAGAGCTGATATAAATATTTTTTTTAATGTATAGGTTCTTTCCCTCTTTTTTTCGATGTCTTTCAGGCACAGACTTAGTAGTGATATCAATTAGGTTATACAAGGTTTAGTAATTTGGGGGGCATAGTTCCAAATTGCTTTCCAGAATAGTTAGACCAATTCACAGGCCCACCAAAAATGCATTAATGTACCTGATTGCCCACAATCTTTCTGGCGAAATGTTTTTTTTTGGGGGGGTCAACATTGTCAATATGATGGATGTGAGGTAGAGTCTCAAAGACATTTTAGTTTGCATTTCTCAAATTATTAGTTATCTCGAGTATTTTTTATACAGCCATTGATAACTTGGATTTCTTCTTCAAAAAACTGACTATTTATAAGCTTTGAAAATTTATCAACTGGGGAATGACCCTTATTCTTTTAAATTTAACCCCATCACTTAACTGAACCTGTGTTCTACAAAGCTACTAAAAATCTCCTTATTGCCAAATATGATGCTCATTTCTCAGTTCCCATCCCTCTTGATTTCTCACTGTTGATCACCTCCTCCTGGGCATTCTTTCCTCTACAGGTTTTCACCACACTATTCTTTTTTGGTTTTCTTCCTACCTATCTGACCATCTTCAGTCTTCTTTGCTGGATTATCATTAATATCATTACCCCTAATAATGGACCTTTCCTAAGGCTCTATTTCAAGACCTCTTCTCTTCTTTCTCCCTCTCCATGTTCTCATTAGTTTCCATGGGTTTTATTACCATCTCTATGCAAATGACTTACAGATCTGATGAGGGATAGGTTTTGGGGGGATTTCCAATGAGAAATCCTTTCCAGGTTAGCGTCTGAAAAGAATTACAGGCTCAGCTGTCCTTTGGCAGATTTATAAAAGTTTTATTGATTCACAGGGCAAAAAAGGATAGGGTGAGAAAACTTGTCTAGGAAAAGTTGGCAAGGTGCAAAAGGGAGGGATCAGAGGAAGCCCGGAAGTGTGTCGCTCTGCAGTGGACAGATGGTCTGCTAGAAAGGCCTACCTGCTAGAAAGGGCCATCTACAAAGTTCTAAGGCCCAGAGAGGCATTTTTAAAGATATAAAGCTGTCAATTATAAGTTCATTAAGCTAATGAGGTGTACAAAGGTGGAGTTAGGGAGGAACCTGGGAGTAGCCAGGGTGTGACTAATACTTAAAGGGACATGCACCCTTCACATCAACTGAGCATGCGTTTTACCCATAATCCACTGGGA
>CM053581.1:514220116-514261415 GCA_028627135.1 Pseudochirops cupreus | reverse complement strand
AGAGACAGTTAATGCTTCACAGCTGGGGGGAAGGAGGGGATGGAGCCAAACTGATCTCACAACTGATGGTAAAGACTGAAGTTACAACTATGCCACAAAATATCACCCCAAAATATTCAGAGGCACCTCGTCAGATCTATATACCCACTCTTAGTCTCTGTCCTGAGCTCAAGTTCCACATCACATTGGACATTTTAAATCAGATGTCCCAGAGATATTATCAAACTCATTATGTCCAAAATAGAAGCCATTATCTTTCTTCAAAAACATTTACTTCCATTCCAAATGTTCCTATTTCTGTTGAAGTCACAATTCTATTCTTCTCTCAGTGTTAACCTTAACTCCTCACTCTCACCTCTCAAATCCAGTCAGTTACCAAATCTTGCTATTTCTGCCTCTACAATATCATTTAATATGACCACTTCTCTTTATCATATGGTGACCACTGAAGTTCATGTCCTCTGTAGTAACCTCTTACCTAGACTATTGTCTCTAGGATAAAATATAAACTCCTCTGTTTGGCCTTTAAAACCCTTCAGCCAGTCCTCAATCTATCTTTCCAGTCTCATTTCACATTGCTCCTCATTCCTATTTCTTACAAAATGACTTTTTTTCTGTTCCTCACACACAATATGCCTCTCATCTCTGTGTCTTGCTACTGACTGCCCTCCACCTTCTCTCTGTCTCACAGAAAAATAACTCCCTTCCTTCAAGATGAGGACCAAGCCCCACCCTCATTGTCTTCCCCAAAATGATCTTTCCTCTTTGATTTCCATTAAGAATACCCAGTTACCCTGTCTCAAAATGCTGGAGTCATTTTCTACCTCTTACTAACTCTAATCCTTGCCCCCCAGACTCAATCAATCACTTTATAAAATGTTTATAAAGGAAAGAAGGAAGGAAATGAAAAAGGAAGGAAGGAAGGAAGGAAGGAAAGAGAAAGAGAGGGAGGAATGGAGGGAGGATAGAGGGAGGGGGGAGAGAGGAAAGAGTGAAGGAAAGAGGTGAAGGAGGAAAGAAAGGAGAGGGGAAAGGAGGAATCACACATTTATTAGGTGCCTACAATATGCAAGGCATTGTGCTAAGTGCTTTATAATTTTTATCTCATTTGATCTTCACAACAACCCTGGGAGATAGGTGCTATTATGATCCTCATTTTACGACCGAGGAAATGGAGGCAAACACAGATGAGATGACTTGTTCAGATTTGAACTCAGGTCTTCCTGACTCTAGATCCTTTTGTTCACTTTGCCACGTGATTGCCGTTTCTTGATAGCTTCAATGACAGACATTCAAAGTTCTATCAAATCTTGCTTTGTAATGCCTTTAGCATCTATTCATTACTTTTCATTTTCAATGATCCCACCCACCCTACTTCAAGCCCTGAAAATTTGACACCTGAGTTATTACAGTTGTCTCCTAAGAATGTTCTGTTAAAAAACACACTGAATTAAAGGCAGAAGAACTGGGTTCAAATCCTTCCTCTATTACTCACTAACAAACACAATTTGACTGAGTCGCTTCACCTTTCAGGATCTCAGTTTCCTCACCTATAAAATGAGAGGGTTAGACTTAATCAGGGTTTCTTAACCATGAACTTATGGTTTTAATTTTTTTAGATTCCATTTTTTTATTGTTTGCTCATTTTTAGCTTTCTTTTAAAAAAAATTTTCAGTTCTAAATATCTCCCCCCACCAGCCCCTACCTTGCCCATGAAAAACAAGCAATAATACCCTTTACACATGTGAAGTCAGGCCAAACATATTTCCATGTTTACCATGTCATGTTGCCAAAAAAAAAAAAGGCAAGAAAAATACAGAAAGTGGAAAACTGTATCTTTCAATATGCAGAGTTCATAGGTTCTCTTTCTGGAAGAGAAGAGCATCTTTTCATCACGAGTCCTTTGGAATTGTTTTGAAACATTATCTTGATCAGAGTAGTTAAGTCATTTGTAGTCGATCATCATATAATATTGCTGCTACTGTGTACTCTGTTCCCTTGGCTCTGTTGACTTTACTTTGCATTAGTTCATACAAGTTTACCCAAGTTTTTCTGAATCTATCCACCTCATCATTTCTTACAGCTTGATAGTACTCCATCACAATCACATACCACAACTTATTTAGCCATTCCCCAATTGATGGGCATCTACTCAATTTCCAGTTCTTTGCCACTTTAAAAAAAAAAAGGCGCTATTAATATTTTTGTACAAATAGATCCTTTTCCTTTTTCTTTGCTCTCTTTGGGATATATACCTTTGAGTGGATCAGAGGGTCTGCACAGTTTGCTAGCATTTTGGGCATATACAAACTTGTATTATAAAAAATATTTCAATAACTGTATTTTCATATAATTGTTTTCCTCTGTAATCCAATGTGTTTTACTTTGTGCACTTAAAACTTTATTCTTAGAAGGCTTCACCATACTGCCAGAGGGGTTCCTGACACACAAAAAAAGGTTAGGAACTAGATTAGATAACGTTTCATGTCTCTTTCAGCTCTAAAATCCTGTTGTCCTGGCTATTATCCCTACCTCCAGTTTCTCCAGTCTTTTGTACATGTTGCCATCAGATCAGTCTTCCCAAGGCACTGCTTTGATCATGTCACTCCTCTCTAACACCAACCACTATTCCAAGCCTTTTGTGATTTGGATCCAATCTACCTTTCCACTGATCCCTTACAGAAACCTTATGTTGTAACCAATCTGGACTCCTTTCTCTTCAGTTTCACTTTTGTCCTTCCCGACTCTTGGTCTTTGCTTAAATCATTTATCTCTCTGCCTTGAATACCCTATTTATACATCAAAATTGTACCCATCCTTCCAGGTTCAGTTCAAATGTCACCTACTCCATGAAGCCTTCACAGATATCTCAAGCTAAAAATTCAAGAGCTCCCTTTAGTAATCCATGCTGTGATGCACAGTTGTTTTTTGTTGTTTGTTTTTTTTTTTTTTTTTACCATTTATGTGATGCTTATCACACATTCTACTATGTATTGTAGCTATTTGTAGAAGTCACTTTCTCTCTTACTATATGGTAAACTCCTTGAACACACAACCAACATCTTATACAACTTTGTGTGTGCAAAGCCCTGCATAGTGCATTAAATCAAGCATTGTTGGTAGAATGACTGAAGGAGTGATTCCACAATTCTACTTGACAAAAGTTAGGTAGGGAGAGGATGGCTTGTAGGTGTTGTGAACAAGAAGTCCTTTTGAGTTACTCATGGCTTACACTTGGATCTAGTCCAAGAGACGTGGACTGAAACAGAGAAATTGTCAGGGGGTGGGAGAGAAGGAAATGAACCCAGAAAATCAGGTCACAGAGTGATAGGATTTTAGAGTTGGAAGGAACTTTAGAGATCAATTTGTCCTACACCTTCATTTTATACACTGAGATGTCAAGTTACTAACCTACGGTCACACATTTTATAAGTGACATAAAACTAGAAGTGAAATCTAAACTTTCTGGCTTCAATACCTGTACTGTTTTCCCTCCTCTTCCACATAGAGGGTGCTTGGTATACTCAATAGATATTTGCTAAATAAATGGAAAAATGACCATTATTCCCACCCTACCTCTCAACAACCCTCAGCCCCAAGAGTTTAGGGGGAAGACAAGAACAAGAAATCTTTTGAGCCGAGTGGGGGGAAAAAACACCAGACTCTGTAGATTTGATTTGTCCGTACCACCACCTTGCTCCCATCAGGACAAAGAAACAAAAGTTGGCAGTACTAATTTTCAGGTTCCTTTGGTAGCACTGGGGAATGAATTAGATGGATAGCAGAGCACCCTATTTAGATGTATGTCAACTTTTCTGTGAGCTGAACCTAATTTTGGTTGTGTGATGATACCATGTAAAAATATATCCCATGATTAAAGTCAATAGAGAACAAAAACATTTTTAAAAAAAGGATACCAAGCAAGACCTGTGCTCCAAAATCAACATTTCCCCGCCTTCATTGAGAAGACAAGGGAGACAACAGGTTTGACTTGATTCTTTGAGGTAGAAGAATCCCCAAATGATTAGTTCCAGAAGATTTTTTAAAGAGTCTCTCATTTTAAAGGCTTTCTGTGTAAAAATGTAAATGAGAGAAACAGTTAGTTTGTTGCTCCAAGGTGGAGGTAGAGTGGTGAGGAAGGATGGAGAGAAAGACTATTAGTTCCTTTCCATGGGAAAACAATTCAGGATGATCTCTCCTATAGAGTGTGATTCAGTATACTTTCAAATAGTGTCCACTTGAGCAACCATTTGGGAGAATCAGAAGTAAGCGTCCTGCCATGTCATATTTGATGAATGCAGATTTAAAGACAGAAATCAATCCCTCTCTACCTATTCCTTCTTGATCATGTAAATTTCCATTTTCCTTTTGAAATGAAACATAGAGCACAGCATTCACCCTTACACAGCTAAACGTAAATATTCAGTGTGTGCACCATCCTTGAAAATGATTTTTTTTATGAATTAAGATGTTATTCATTGCAGAGTATTGCTTCCCACCAATACCACCACCCCCGCTTTTTTTTCTTTTCTTTTCTACTCTTTTGCATCTCCTGCTGTCTGGGCCCAATTCCATCTTGCTCATATAGGCACAATTCCTTCTAAGTTCCCAAAGAGCCTGAATATGTAAGGGGAAGGGTGGGCAGCATGGAGCTTGATCACTTACCCCTTTGCCCACTATCCATCAGTCAAATAGCCTCCTTTCCTTTTTTTTTTTTTTTGCTGTGACAATAGGAAATTGCCCAGCACAAATGGAAGTGGCGATTTGGCAATTATCTGGTTAATTGGATCAAGGCTATGGCCTGGATTATGGGGTTTGGCTCTGCACGTTGATCAAATTAACTAGATCACTGCCACATCTCCCTTTTTCTTCACATTGCGTAGCGGGTAGCTTGGTGAAAGATTCTTTTTAAATTTTTGGAAAGATCATTTATTAGTGTTCATCTCACAGATCAGACATCCCTTTTGATGGAAAACTGAGAAACAAAAGATTCTGAAGCCCTTCTGATCTTTACTCATTTAATGAGTATTTATTACAGCCCTACAACATTCAAAGCACTGTATCAAGAAGTTATCATATTGGTTATTTTAATTAGGGGTTTTCTTTGCAAGTAGATATACCCTCATAGGCAAATGATACCAGAACATCTTGTAAATCTTATGATCTTGGGATTACTTTAATGTAAAGATGGGCATCCCTACTAACCAAAAGCTCTATTAAATATAGAGCCCCCAATACCCTGGCTTTATGAGCCCGTTTTAAGGATAATAGCATTCTGCCTTTAGGAATAGCTGTCACTTGCTATTTGGGATCCCTGATCATCTATCCCATATTCCATTCACATTTCTCTTACCATCCATCTGATTTCCTCTAGAGCCTAATGAATGACTCATCTATGTAAAGTTGAAGGGAAACTAACTTGGGAAGGGCAGGAACAGGGGGGAAGGAATGTTTTAACACCTTTGATATGTTATGGGAACACAACCTGCCATTCATCCTTGCCTAGTCCTGAGATGAGTCACAAATCTAGCAAGGGATATCTTCAAGTCTATAATGAAATTGTAAAAAGAATACCTTTTCTTGAAATCCCCAAGCAGGAAACATTCATTCAAAGTAACGTCAAATGTCTAACAAACTGAAAAGGAAGAACAATTCTTAATTTCTCTCCTCAGAGCACATCCATTGTTGGGAATAGAAGTCACCCTAACAAAAGAATCAAGGCAAACTTTAACCTTAAACTCCTTTTTTTTGTGCCTTAAAGATGGGTTCAGTCCCTGTCTAAGAACATTCTGAGTGTTAAATTCACACCCCGTTTCCAAAGGGTGGCATCTGTTTTCAAATACTGGAAGCATACTTCAGCAGTTGGTAAGAAGCATAAACTTTTAGGTCATACATCTTCTGATATAACAATTATAATTCATATCTTTAAAAGGTGTGAAGAAAAACTTTTATGAGAAAAAAATATTCCTTTTGAAATAGCCAGTCTCTGTCTCTATGAACGTATTCAGTTGGACAACTGAGGCAATTATCTGGCTAATTTAGGTCAAAATTATGTTGCAGATATCCCTTTGGAAATTAGATATTTCAGTCACAAAGATGTTGGGTCTGAATGAACAATCTAACTTCCTTAATTGTCCTATTGCCTTTAGAAATACTTCCAAAGAAACGTTTTCTATTTGCATGAAAAAATGTATTTCTTTTACCTGAAGTTAATAACTTCATTCTGAATTTTGTCATTATGCCTTAATGCCCTAGTTACCTTAAAAACTTTTTTTTTAGACCTGAATTATGTGGACTATTATCCCAAGGCTTCTACTTTCTCTTTTCTTTCAGAAATGCTGATAAATTCTTAAACTTCTCCTTTTCTAACACTCTGACATGCTCTTGAAAATACTACTATTTATTATTTATATCTGTATTGACTGAGTAAACAAACTAACAAAATAAATGATCTTCGCCTTCCTAATTCTCAGCATTGCATTGCAGAGAAATTAGAAGTTTTTGTTTCTGTATTGGCAATTATGATTAATGCACTAGTATATATATTTAAGGGCACAAATTAAGAGGGCCAGAATAAGGGCCTATGGAATCTGAACCCTGAATGTCAAGAAAAAAAGGGGACCCAGGCTTCTCATACTGAACATTATCATTTTATAAATCTCATATTAGAACTCAAATCAGACCCTCCCTACCTTTCCATGTTAAATTTGATTAATGATTCATTGCTTTAATTAACATTTGATTTATGTATTCATTGTTCAAAGTATGAGGGGGTGACCAAATTCCTAAGTACCCCAGATTCTCCATTTGTTCCTGCATACATGAAAGACACTGACACCTTATTAAAATACTTAGACCCGATTAATCTAAAAATATTAATATTATTCAGTAGTTCTAACTGGGAAAGAAGCTAACTGAGAGAAATCTATTTATTTAAATCTCTCTTTTCTCTGGTTCCCAACCAAGTAAGTCCATGAGAATTTTTTCCATGTATGAGTATCAGGTCTTAGATTTAGCCTATAGACTTATGTTGGATAAAATTTGAGTTCTCACATCTCTTAGAAACATTTTTTGTTAAGCACATTTTTCAAAAGGGAGGACTGAATGTCAATGCCAAAGCTTCTAAAGGTACAAAATCTCAAAACAAAATGAGATGTTGCTTGGGGTGAGGGAGAAGTAATGAAACTTTAATTTATGAGAGCAGCAGCGGGAAACAGAAGAAAGAGGGCTGAATTTGGAGTCAGAGGACTAGGGCTCAAATCAAACAAGTCAGTTCATCTCTCTGGGCCTCAGTTTCCCTATTTGTAAAATGAGATGGTTGGACTAGTTTGGCCTTCTAATGTTGATTTTACCTCTAAATATATTATTCTTCAGATCTATAAGATGCCAGAAATTATTTTATTGTTTTAAAAAGGCCCAAATGGATTCATAGTTTTTGTTCAGATGTTAGTGATGCTAGTTCATCATAGACTAGGAGCTGGAAGAGACCCCAGAGATCATCAGGCCAATCTCCTCATTATTAGGTAAATGAGGAAAATTGGCCAAGATCACACAGTTGGTAACTGGTAGAGCTGGAAACTGAACCCAAGTCCTACAGAGACTCCAAATCCAGGACTCATTCCTCTAGATTATCACACTTTTCTTTTGGGTAAAGTTTTTATCTGTTATATTTTGCAAAATAAACATGACTCAACTCCATTGAATGTTTTCCATTGTCAGAGAACTTCAAAAACACTGTCATAGTTTCCAAGACAAGAAAACAGTAACCTTTTTTTTTTTCAAGACCAGAGGAATAGATCACAGAAAAGCAACTATACCCTGGTGATTTTGGACTCTGGGATTGAAACTTGATTTATAATCTAACTCCATAGAATCTCAACAATAGTTTCTATCCTTGTCTCAAAGATGGGCAAGAAATCACAAAATAGGTGATGGGAGCTACTCTGACATTGGGTGTTTTTCCACTGCACTCTCATATCATTGTCAAAATCATTTTCCAAGCTTTTATACGCCTGCCCACATCTCTATTTGTTAATAGCCCCTAGAGTCAGGACAATAGTGCATACAAAAAATATTTTACATCAATCTTAATTTCTGTCAATTACTATGACTTTCTGATACTACAAGACCTTGGAAACTAATACCAGGTAACACAACAAAAAGGGGAGGAGAGGTTTGAAATTATGTAGTGAATCTGGACAATATAAACAGTGATGGATTCAATTCATGAAAAAAAGGTCATTGTTTTTTTTTGTTTAAAGCACATATACATAAACACTGCAAATCCAGAGAGATGCAAAAATGACACAGTCCCTGCCCTAGCTCCCTACCCACTGGTCAAGCTGAAGTGATGAAAATGCCAAAAGACACCAACTAGCTTTATTCTCAGCAGCAGTCTTGAATCACTCCTTAGGGTTCTCGAAACATAGAGCTTCCAAACTGAAGTATCTAAGAAATCATCCAGTCCCACAGACTCATTTTATGGATGAGAAAACTGAGACTCCAGAGATATTATGTGATTTGGTTAAGTGGTAGCTACCACAAAAAGAGGAATAAGGGAAGTTGGGTTCAAATTCTTAACTGTGTGATCTTGGAAAACTCTGACCCTCAGTGTCTTTACCTCTAAAATCAGGAGATTGGGTTCAGTGGCCCCTAAATTTTCTTTTAGCTTTCAACTCAAGATTCTAATAACTGTGCAGTTATTAAGTAACAGAATCAAGGACTAGAATTTCAAATTCCTCATTCCCAGTCCAGTGCTCATTCCAGTAAACCAAAATTTCTGCTCCAATTATCTGGGAAAATCAGGCCAAATTCCCCTCCCCGATTCCCTATAAAGTGGAGAGTTGTATTGGGGAGGCTTCCAGTACTGAAATGCAAGAAGCCTGTGATTCTGACGTTTGAAATTTGTTAGAACAGATCTAGGTCAGAACCCATGATTCCTAAAATAACTAAGAAGCCATAAACAAAGAAGAGTTTTTAAAAGCAGAGTATCTAGGCAGGAGATGATGTATTAGAGGATGTTACATGGTCTCTTATTATGTTCATTGTGATTTAACAGGCTTAAGAATGATTTAAAAGAGCACACTTACTTTTGACACTCAGAAGATAACAATGGTAAATGGCACTAATGAATTTTGTGGTGAACAAAATTGGTGAAATTTACAGGTAACACTGAACAAGGCAGTATGGTAAACACCACTGAGAGCAGAAAATATAACTGGAAATACAGAGGTTAGAAATGTGAGAAATAAACAGCCAGCTAGAATTCAGAAAGGCGAAGTTGGTGAAGGATGATCATTTCGAATACTCTAGAGATCATCTCTAAAACACTGAGATGTAGAAATATGAATTATGAGAAAGACATAGGAATTATAATGGATAAGTTCACCGAAAGGCTTCAAGGAATTCAGAATGGTAATATTGAAATGGTCATGTACAAATCACATTCACCTTATAGAATGAAAGTATTTTAGAGGATCCGTTTGGCATGCCTTCACCAACTGGGGACACTGGTATTTGAGAAATGGAAAAAAAAACAAACCTTAAACTTCTTCCTAAAAAGTGTTATCAAAATTGTCCCTTTAAGCAAATATGCCAGATATGCCTTTGTCCCTTCTTAATTATCAAGTAAATACCTTTCCAAAAGAGAGAATCACATATGCAGCAATAGCTACTTAGGCAAGATCCATAGGTAGAGATCCTTGTCTACTCCAGTCTATGCGACAATGTTGAAAGATTGAGGGGAGGGGAATCATGAGGGTTGGCGTAAGAGTAGACCATAAAGGTGAAATGTCAAGGGACTGAAAGATAATCCCCACCCTTGGCCAGCAACTGGGTGGGTTTAATAGGGGTTGGGAACCTGCAGCCTGGAGGCCACATGTGTCCTTGGGTGCAATATAATTATATATGTTTTATATATATATATATATATGTGTGTGTGTGTGGGTGTGTGTGTGTGTGTGTATGTGTGTATATATATATATATATATATATATATATATATATATATATATACAGACACACACACACACACCCACACACACACACACACACACATAATGTTATGTATTACATCATATCATATTATTACCCACCCCTGGTAATGCTTCTGTAGGACTGATAGAGGATGATTCAAGGTGTGCCAGCAAAGCATTTCCCACCTTCCTAAATCTTTCCCCTGTGGTTCCTGAATTCCCAATTCATAGGTTCATAGGTATAGAGTTAAATAAAGTCTCAGAAGTCATCTAACCCAATCTCCTTATTTTTATAGATGAGGGTACTGAGGCACAGATAGGTTAAGTAACCTACCCACAGTCACAAAGGTATTAACTAACAGAACTGGGATTCAAAACAAGGCCTTCTGATCCCAAACCCAGCACTCCTTCCCACTATACAACACTGTAAGTTAACTACTATTCCTTTTTCTTGGGCTTCTTCTGAAATACAAATACTCCTTTGGTGTGAAACCCATTCAATCCTTTCAGTGGGAATGAGTTTGTCAAGATTACTTTCTTCCATACTTAAGGGAAGCTAGAACAACAACCAAAAACAACCCAGAATGTGAAAGGCGGGGCTGGACCAAAAAGGGAGGGAAAGTTGGAGAATCTAAGAGCTCAGAGGGGCAGAAGACACCAACCCTCAACTTCTCTGGCCTCCCTCACAATTTCACAGTAACCAGCAATGCATCCCATCGTGTCCCCTGGAGGGACTGGAATTGGAATAGGACCCACGGTCCTGGAAATTGTTGTGACCTGGTCCTTATTCAGGACAGACCAAAGCTCTGTCCAACAAAGGGAAGGCAAGTTTCCCAGCTGTGCTTATGCCGAGTGGGTATAAGTTGATCATGGGGCTAACCCTTTATACACAAAACACTTCCTTTCAGCTGGCATATGACATGTGAAGGTGACTGAGGCGAGCACAAGAGTGATGTTTACATACAGTTGGCTCTCATAGTATACTGACAACAACCTCTATCCTAAATACAATGTAACCTCCTTGAGAGCAGGGACTATGTTCATTTTTGTCTCTGTGTCCCTAACAACCATCACAGCCCTTGGTATGTAGTAGGTGTTTAATAAATGCATGTTGAATTAAATTGACTGTTCTCACTGACTCTTTCATATCATCCTCAATTTATCAATTCAAGAAACATTTATTAATCATCTTTGATGTGTAACACACTATTCTAAGCACTTGGCAATGAACAATTTCTGATGACAAAAATTAAAAATTAAACTATGTAAACCATGCCAAAGGTACATTATATCAACTATTATTTCTTGACCATCCACTATTTCTCCAGCACATTGTGTTGCCAATGGAGCATAAAGCAGTTTGTCTCTTCCAAAACTTTAGTCTTGTTATAGAAACAAAACTTATCTGCAGCAATTAGTTCACAGAACAAAACCACAGTAGAGGACATTGTGTCAATGTGACATGTTCCCACCCTCCACCAGTCTAAAAAAATACAAAAACAAAATACCCCAGACAAAATCTCCACAAAGTAGTTTGGAAGATTGCTTAAAAGGCAGAAATTTAACATGGTCATTCCTTCAGTAATTACATAATTGAATATCTAATTAGGCACATTCTGAAGCCAAGGTGACCTCGAGTTGATGGAAACAATGCAAACACATACAAGCTCTGGAACATGTTACCAAGTTGGAATGGCTTTCATTATGGAAATATATCCATTATAGGGCCAGCCTACCTAGGTTCAGGGAGGATCCTCACCAGATTGGCTGAAAGCTGATTAATATTTTAATCACAGCAACTCATGAAAGTTATCTACTAAGCCACAGAAAGATTTAGATCTGTATCCAGGGGAAAGAGAACTCACACTGACGAAACTTTGGGTCTTTAAAGAATAATGTGATTGGAAAGATCTAACAAACTAAATATGATGGTAACTTGACAACCCAAACAGAAGTATCACATTATTTACCTTTCAAGAGAAATGACTGGTAGGAGCTCTGTAATTAACAGGACTATTATTCCAAGACACACAAAAGAACTACATAAAATACAACTACAAACCACTATTTACAGAAATAAAGACCTAAATAATTGGAGAAATATTAGTTGCTGGTAGGTAGGAGCCAATATAATAAAAAAGACGCTACTACTCAAATTAGTTTATTTTTTCAATGCCATACTAATCAAAAGATTGCTTTATAGAACTAGAAAAGATAATAATGAAATTTATACAGAGACCTAAAAGGTCAAGCATCTCAAGGGAAATAAAAGGAGAAAAAAGTGGGAACAAAGGGGCCAGCTCTCCATACTACACTACAAAACAATAATTCTCAAAACACGATTGTTAACGTAGTAAAAATTAGCATTTATGTAACACTTATGATGTGCTGGGCATTGTGCTAAGAATTTTATAATTATTATCTCATTTCATCCACATGACAATTGTGGAAGGTAGGTGCTATTATTATCCCCATTTTACTGATGAGAGAACTGAGGCAGACAGAGGTTAAGTGACTTGCCCAGGGTCATACAGCTAGGAAATATCTGAGGCTGGATTTGAACTGTCTTCCTGACTCCGCATCCAGGACTTTGCACTATGGTGCCATCCGGCTCCTTCCAATGTAAGGCAGCTCTACTAATATATTGTTGAATAGCATTTTACATTTTAATAGCAATCAATCAAGCATTTATTAATCACCTGCTACGTACCAGGCACTGTACTAAGTTCCTGGGTTGAAAGAACAAAAGCAGAATGGTCCCTCCCCTCAAGGACCTGGAAGTCTTTTGGAGGAAACAACATATACACATTTAAATAAATATAACATCGGATATGTACAATATAAACACAAAGTAGCTGGGGGATCAGAACAGGGTCTTATGTAGGAGATAAAGCATGATGGAATTCTAAAAGTTGTAACCAGAGAGGAAGTGTAGTCCAGGCATGGCAAAGAGTCTATACTAGGCATGGGGAACCTGCAACCACATGTGGCCCTCTAGGTCTTTGGGTGCCACTTTTTAACTGAGTCTAAGTTTTACAGAACAAGTCTTTATTAAGGGGATTTGTTCTGTGAAGTCTGGATTCAGTCAAAGGGCTGAACTTGAGGACTCAAAGCTGCAGGTTCCCCACCCCTGGTCTATAAAAGGGCATGAAGGTAGAAGATGGAGGGTTTTGTACACAGACCAGCTCAAGCCAGGTTGGCTAGAAAGTAGAATGTATGAAAAAGAAGACTGTGTAACAAGCCCAAAAAAGGTAGAATGAAGCCAAGTGATAAGTGGCTTTAGATGACAAGCAGAGGAGTGTGGATATTTTATTCTAGACGGAGGCAATAGAGAGTCAGGAGAGGTTTTTGAGCCTGGGAGTGAGAGGGTCAGACCTGTTAGGAAAATCACTTTGGTGGCCATGCAGAAAGATCGGAAAGGGGAAATATTTGTGGGAGGGAAACCAATTAGGAGGCTGCTGCAACACCATGTTGCACATGGGAAGCAGCTGAAGGAAGTTGTGGTCATACTTAACACAGTTAATGCAACATAAGGAGTATCATTAAATTGCCTTACATTTTTTCGATGATTCAGAGAATGCATCCAAAAATGTTTTCCCATTTGATTCTTACAACAGTGTGAAGTATCATTACCTCCATTTCACAGAAGACGAAACAGGTTCAGAGAGGCTGAGCCTTTTCTCCATCATCCAGTCTACAGTCAAACCCAGGACATCTGACTACAGGTCTGGTGTTCTTTCCAGGAGTGATATCTAGCAATTTAAACCTGGAGGACAAAGCAGGAAAAGTCTACTTCTTACAACTCCTGCTCACTTATAACTCTGACTCCTCTGAAATTTTGGGAGCTAAGATTTATTTATTTACATCAGTTATTATTGTCCCTGATTGTAGTAATAAAGTTACACTATGGAAGGGGAGAGCCATACCTAACCTCTGAAAACTAGGGCCTATCAGACACCCTGACAGACTTTAAAGCAATCCCTTGAAGCTCATGTTGCCAGAGAGCTCTAAAAGGAGGGGAAAAAGCTATTGGCTTTACCAGTGAGCCTTGCCAATCACTTCAACGGTTTAGTATTAGTCTCTGAAGAAAGCTATGCATTGGCCTTCCCTGCTGAAGCCTATGTTTCTATAGGGAATGGGTTCAAGAAGAGCAAAGGATGATCTTTAGAATGAAGGGATGTAATGCATACTTTGGTTGGAGTCAGGTATTACGCCTGAGGCAGTGGGAATTCTAAAGCACACAAACAGAAATACAGAAATTGCCTTTTAGATAGCTGCCCTCAGCAATATTTAACAGGCAGGCTCTCATCGTGTGGTTTAACCTTGTGTAACCTTACATGGAAGCCACGATATAGAGAAATGTATGTACATACATAAAAGAGATAGGTACACAGGCATGTATTGATAATTCACATATACAAGTACCATATCTATTACATATGACATAGGTAATGTCTATTTATGTATACACACAAAAATAATTTTGCCCATTGTAACATACTGCTGTACCTATGAGTTGGGAGCTATTTTATGGAAGATGTCATTTTACGTGGGGAGGTGAAACTTTAAGTAGCAAGCTTCTGAGCGACTCGTTCATGTCAGAATGGGGCCAAATGCACTGTTGGCGCCCAACAAATAATTAATAGTAATGAAAATTGGCATTGTAAAAATTAAAGTGAGGGCGCTGATAAAAAGGAATTGGCTTGGCTGTCAAATGTTAGACCTAAAGGGGAACAGATTACTTTGGAGAATCTTTTAATTAATTTCATTTCCCTGCTTCTTTCCCCAAATTGAGAAAAGTTCCTTTCCAGCCTTGATTTACTAAGCAGAGGAGGCAGTGGCTAGGGGAGGGGGTAGGTTGTGGTAAGGGCCCAGCCTTACCATCCTGGGAACCTTTGAATGCCTCCCCTCCTTTCAAAGAGAGTAGAAGGTGGGGGTGATGCGGGACTGTCGAGGGGTTCATTTTGTAAATTTACTTTTATGAAGTATGAATACGCCAGGAGGTCTGCCTCATTCCTAGCTAAAGTAAAGATGGATCTCTACAGTCTGACAAAGTTCAGCCACTGAGCTGCAGCATTAACTTGTATTCTAACAAGATTAAAATATATTTGTCCTGGGGATTAGCATACTTAAGTCCCCTTTTGCCTTTTTAGCAGTGGTAGGGCACTTTGATCTGTGTTGCATGGCAAGAGCAAGGCTTGGGCCCAGCCATCCGAGTGCCAACTGTGAAATCGGCCTGATGTCATCCCCTTTCTTCATCTTTTACATCTTTCACCAGTTTAATTATATTTCCGCCACAAAGCTCTGGAGCTTCATTGCATATTCAAGTTTGACTAGGAAGCATTTAAAAAAAAAAAAGTATGGATGAAATAGCCCTGTGGGGGGAAGGGACAGGGAGCTGCAAATCTTATTGAGAAAAGGCAACAAGGTCTAACATTTGATTTGTCTCTAATAGATTTTTCTCACCTGTATGGAGAGGTCTGTTTAACTTTTCTGTTGGATGTGCACTCTTTGGTGGAGGGCACAAAGTACATGGTTATGGGGGCGCCCTAGGAGTGAGGTTGGACTGGCTTATGACTCCAGTGGGCTTGCGTGACCCTCATTCTTTAACCCAGTGTTTTTGTTTCCTTACGGCTGGGGGATCTTAGGGTTGGGGACTCTTCCTGCCTCTGTCCAGCACAAAGACATTCTTCCCTCCACCTCCACCCCTCCACCCCTCCACTGTGTAATAAGGATTCATCCACTGGCAGAATTGTTAACTTTAAATCAAAATGCGATGAGATCATTGAGGTACTAGGCTTTAACCAGAACACAAATGGAATGCATCCAGTCTTTTCTTGCCTGACTCCCCGACAGTATTTAAAAAATTAAACCCTAATATCTATGGCCTCTTTACAAAGGGACCCTTTGCATCATTCTTAAGAGCTGACCAATGGACAAGATGAGCCACAGGGCTCATCCAGGCTGGCATTTCTTTGGTTCTTTCATGAAAAGAAATTCCATCAGAAATTTTTGACAGGAATGAAAAGTAAAAGAAAAAAAGAGAAAGAAAAGGAAGTCTTTTCTAAGGTCTTACATAAAGGCAAATCAATTGGTCAATTCTTAGTCCGTCTGGAGTGGTATCACCTCAGAGGTACAGATATGTTTTGGGGGAGAGGAAATGAACCACCTGCAGTGGTGCTGGGGGCTTTGACCTTCACCCCAGTCTTCTGGATGCAGACTCCATTCATACTGAGTTAGAGTGTCTCTGAGACACAGGCCATTCTCCCTGAGGCTCATCGAGTCCAGGACCGTTGGGCGTTACTTCCACATACAAGCTGGACAGAATAGAAATGCAGATCAGGTTCTTTAGCATTTGAGAGCGGGTCAATGCTGGGAAATGCTCTTCTCAGACAGCCCCTTTTGTCTGTGATTTTCCAGTGTTTTCCACTTTCCAGATATGAGCATAGACAGGTAATGGGAGAATGGATGCAGTAAGTTTATGTTCACTTGCGATCGTTTAGGGGAAAGAAGAAACAACCTGAGAGGCCTTTCACATGTTCTAAATTAATGAGAATTTTACTTTGAATTATCACTCCTATTTAAAATCTGCAGTTAACAATGCATTGCTTTTTAAATTGAATTGATATAATTATAAAATTATCTCCACATAATTAACTCAGGATTATGTTTGATTCTATTTAGCATGTAATCAAAGCCCATTATGTTTTAGCTATAGGAGCAGCATTAATTTAAAAGGGTTGCTTAGACTCATTGCTATTTAGACAAAATAGCTTATCATGCCATTAGTGCACCCATGCATTCCTGGAGGAAAAGATATCCAGCAGGCTAACATACATGTATATAAACAGTTTTATACATGTCGATGTAAATATGCATTCTTTGGCTTCCCAGGCTTCAGTATGTAACTTGGTTTGTTTGTAGGAAGAGGCTGCCTGGATGTTTGGGTTCAGTTTGCATAATGATTCAGCTATAATCTTTCAGTTAGTTTGTCTTCACTTAGAGGGGGACATAGCTCTTTGGCTTCTGCCTGGTGGGCATATGGAAGAATACTTTTTTTTTAATCCAAGTTCAGAAGAAGTTTGCAGAGAAATATCTCTGAATGAAGAGAGAGCAAGTGTGTGAATATTCATCACATAAATAAAGAAAAAAACTAACATTGCAATAAAAGTTTTCCTGGGTAAAGTGTATTGTTGTCTTTCATTCTTTTTCTTTCATTTCCCATTAAAATGTTTATAGTCATATAATTGTTTTCTCTTGTAGATATTACACTCTCTAATGCTTTTCTAAAATAAGAGCTCTGTTGCCACATTGTTTAACAAGAGACCTGGGAAATAAGTGATGGGATACAGAGTTCTCTGAGCACAGCATGGGATGCCCATACATGAAAAATAATTCTGAGGAATTATGCTGGATCTATAGTAAAGATTCTTAACTTTTTTTGTGTGTTGTGGACCACTCTGGCAGTCTGGAATAGCCTGTGGATCTCTTCCCAGTATACTGTTTTTAAATGAATAAAATAAAATATATGGATTTACAAAAGGAGGTAATTATATTGAAATGTAGTTATTAAAAACACACACGCAAAAACTTTTTAAGCTTGTGGACTCCAGGTTAAGAAACCCTGGTCTATAGGCTCAAAAGGCACCTTTTTGAAAAGAGTGAATTTAAAGCAATCATCAGAATGATCAATATTCAGAAAACTAAACAACTAGGTTATCTCCCTAAAGTTTGCTTGTAAGTCTCCAACCTGTTTCCAAATACCCTGATATTCAGCAGCCTACAGATCACTTTTCTGAGCAATTTGAGTCAATTTTCCCATTCTTAGGCCCAATGCTTTGGCATTAGGTAGAACAGCATGAATGGTAAGTATAGGACAGGAAATTACTGACTGGGGGAATTTTGATGTTATTATTATTAACAATAATGTAAACTGCTCAATGATTTGTCAGGCAGAGAGATCCTTTCATCTTGTTCTCATGAGCTCTATCAGTTTCACCACTGCCTCTGACCCAAATAATGCAAGGTTTTCAATGCCCAAGAGCACATGGACTTTGGGAAGGAAATAGAAAGTGTGAGACTTTAAAAACTCCACAAAACCTTTGAATCAGAGTTTTAACTTAAGTAAAATTACAGCTAAAAGGAGAAAGCAAATTTAATCTGGGTGTCCATTCACCAGAAAAGGAAGGGCAAAGATCTGGAGACAGAGAAACCACTATGAGGTTATCCACAGCACCAGGAAAGAGAATATTGCCTAATTCTTTCTCTCTCTCTCTCTCTCTCTCTCTCTCTCTCATACACACACACACACACACACACACACACACACACACACACACACACACGAATCCCAACTTCTTGTGAGGATCTTGGCAACTGAATCCAAGGACTACTCATTCAAACTGGGAAAAAAAAGGCATATAAAGGAAAGGAAGTGGAGAAGGACAAAGGATGGAGAAAGAAAGAAGGCAAAGGACCACAGTGTACCTTGATAGTCCATTTTAAGGAAGAAGGAGGATGATAAGGAGAAAGAATAGGAGAATCAGATGTGAGACCCCCCCCAAAGGCATAGATACATGTGGACAATTATATAGACCTAGAAAGTATAGGTTACACTCATGGTGGAGAAAGTTTTTACTTTGTTCAAAGTAAGGGTTCTATCCTTACTTCTAAACCTTCTAATGTTAACTCCTATATCTGAAATGACACACTCAACCTCTACACTGCAGGACTATGGAAAGATCAATGAATTTGGAACTGAATGGTCTGAGTGCAAATCTTAGTAGCTGTGTGACCTTGGGCAAGTCATTTAAACTTTTTAATACTGCTTTTCATCTCTTGAATGAGGACGTCAAAATTCAGGACCTCTACCGTTCTATAAGACTCTTACAAGGTCAGACTGAAGTTTCTTACATCATCCCTTTCCAGAAGAAGTTTTTTTAAAAAAGAGAAGGAGAGAAAAGGAGAAATTGAATTGGTGCATTTTTCTGGCCTATTCCAAACCACCACTTTATATTTAATCTCCCCTTGGTGAGAGGTGTGTGGTGAGAGGGGGGATATCCCGGCAGAGATTATGTTGCCTGGGGGTGGCTACAGGGGACTGTGGGAACCACAGTTTTTAGAGTTAGGTATGTCTTTGTTTCTAATCTGTTCTCTGGCATATTGGGGGGGGGGGGGATGAGGAAGGTACCGAAAGGCTAGGGGTTTGTAGAGTTGGAGCCCAAACAAAGTTTTCCCCAGCTAAGAAAAACTAGACATTGTTCAGAGACCAGAGACAGGGAAAGTGGCAAAGGCACTTTTTGGTTGGGGGAAGAACAGCTCCCCTCCTCAACTGAAATGGCCTTTACCTTGGCGCGCAGCAGGTTAGAAGGAGAGAAAAAAACAGAGGTGACAGGTAGGCTCTTCTTACCTGTTGACCCGTATCACTCCAGAGATGCCCCGCCCTTGTGATCCCCAAATCTTTCTCCGAGGGTCTCCAGCCTAAACTGAGAGAGTCGGGATCCACTGGGCCCTGCTGCGGCCGTGAAGGGCACCGTCATCCAAATGCATAATGATGAGAATATTGACAAAAACAACAATAATAACAACACTATCATTATCGGCTGCACGTGCAAGAGAAGGGAGTGCTGGAGCACCACGCTTGATTAAATCAAGTAATTACGAGGCAGTTTAATGAAACATTATTACATTTGTGGGGATTTTGAAAGTGGTCTTTTTTTAAAGGGCTGGCAGCGTTGATGGAATGAAGTATTTGAGATTATTAATAAAAAATGATCTACATGAAACCTAACCCACCCAGCACAGATTGGCATACACGCACACCACGTGTTTTCTTTCCCAGACCCTAAATTAAAACTAATTTCTTCCCTGGGCCGTGAGTTCCTTCTGGCGCAGACCAAAACCTTCAAGAACTCTGGCCTCCTTTTGCGTGGAAGGACATACCCAAACCTCTGGTCGCCCGCCCTCCTCTTTGCTATTTCGTGGCCTAAAAATGATTCTCCCTTCCAGCTAAGAGACGGGACAAAGGATGAGAGGAAAAAGTGTCACTGCGTATGGGGTGGGGGGAGGGAGAGAGGAGGAAGAGGAAGAAAAAGGTGGGTGCTGCCGGTGTGTAACGTTGTTTTCTTCTCTACCCAACGCAAATCTGCTTTTCAAAATTGAGCTGTGGTCCTTTGTCATCAATTGCTATTAACCTTCTTCCGTTGAGCAGCTCAGACTCACAGGCGCGAGTTGCTGGCGGAGCCCAGACCATCCCAGGGGCGCTTTTGGGAGCTGGTTGGGCGGGGGAGTGAGTGTTGAGGTCGGATATTAAATCAGCGGGAGACAGAATTACTTTTTAGCAGAACCCGAGCGAGCAAAATACTCCTTCTGAACCCCCACCCCTCCGCCCCCCTCGATCCCCGCCTCCCCCCAACTCAGATATGCATTACACCCTCAATGGCGAGGGCATTTGCATATATAGTGCCTGGATATTTGTTTTGTATGCTGTATGCCTGGGCACACCTGTGATATCCTGCGTTGGAGCTGCTATCGATTTGCACTTTTCAGTCAAGGAAAGAAAAAAAAATACAGCATGCCTTCGTACTTAGACACAGGCTCGTCTAAGTGTCTCTTTATTTCTTTTTCTTTGGGAAAATAAAGCGCATCTGTTTTGGACCACGTCGGTAAAGTAGTAAGCTATCTTTATTCTGAGGCCCTGAATATCTCCAACTAGCTTTGTCAAAGCCCTACTTACTGGTCCATCTCCTGTTGAGATGCAGTAGCAGCTAACACGTGGTTAGATGGGGGGGGGAGTGAGGGAGGAGGACCTGCTGAGGGACAGTGGGGGTGGGGGTAGGAGCTCGAGAACTAGGACCAGCCAACAGCGCCTATCCATCACTACAGAGGAAGAGGCTCCAGTACAGGGACAGTGTCCGTGCTCCGTGCACATCGTCCCAAATCCTCTCCAATCCCTGCCGTCTGGTTGCATGTACTACTGTATGGTAGGGTGGTAGGCACACACAGGGACGTCCTTGGGACCTCGGGCTTGCCCGGTTCTTCTCCTCCGAGCCTCCTGCGATTTTTGCGGAGTTAAGGGACTCGCGCAGCACGACGAATGTCTACACTCCCATGTGGTCAGACACACGTACTGGCAGGCCTTGTGGCCCTAAAGGGAAGGAGGGCGCTAGTTTTTAACTTCTCTGGAGGGCTAGAGACCCGGCAAAGTGAATCCTTTAAAGTTTCAGAGGCAGTGGCGCTAAATTCTTAAAAAGAAGCTTTCATTTCACACTCATGCACTCGCAACCTTTGGTACTAATTTTGTATGAAAACAGAAAAAAAAAAGAAAGAACCTATTAGCGAACCTCTCTTCTACAGTATGCAACGTGTTACTAGATTAAAGGAGTGGGGGATTAGCCAAAATGAAAGCAAAGGTGTAATCTGAATTAAAAAACCTAAAAAGGAAGCGGTTTGGGATTTTCAACAGACAAGCCAGATCCAGGACCTTACTATCACTTGAAGACAAAACTGGCTTTCCAAATGAAAATGTAGCTAGTACTGCCTTGTGTTTGGGGTGGCTTTGCTTTCCACGGCTAGTTTAAATGGCCAGACTCATGGGGTTGTATTATATGTAGTTATTCCTATTGGCAACAGTGGTGCTGGTTCTTTAAAGATCCAAAAGTTCTAATCCATTTCCTTAAGTTTATAAATATTTTTTAAAGTCCCCAAATCTCCAGAACCTGTAGCCCATAGCTACCTAACCTGGGGCCACTAGTCTTGAACCTACAGATTGCTGTAGAAGACAGGTGTAAACCAGGCCTACCTTACTATCCCTGGGCCTTCAGAGAACCTCACTGTATCCCCGTTTGACCCAGACATGTTCCCAAATTCCCTCAATATAAGACATGTGCATCTCTTTGGAAACCTAATCTCATCACTTTTTTTTCTCCCACACTACCAAATATTCACTTTCCCCACATACACACACCTTTCCCTACTCTCCACTTCTTCCTACCTCTCCAGGCTCTCTTCTATTTCCTCAGTTTATCTCTCCCTATACTTCATTTAAATCAATAAAAACATTTCATCTAGCTGGCATGGATAGAGTGCTTTAAGATTTACAAAATGTTGTGCATGCAATCGCTTGCTTAATCTATCTACCCAAGTTTTGTTTTTAAAAATGTTTTCTTTTGCCTGTTTTTGAAGTTCAATCTACCAGCTACCAGTACCCCATGGAGAACTGACTGCCCTGGGAAATCAATGAGTTTCCATCTGAGAAGAGAACTAGCTAAACAGCCTCCTAACACCAGATCTAAGCCCAGATCACCAAAACTTTGCCTTTGACAGAATGAGTAAATATAAAGTTTTAAAGGAAAATATGTTTGAGAGGGGCAAAGTCTGGACAACAAGAAACTGGACCTACAAAGAAGTATCTTCCTTTTCTGAGAAGGGGGGGAGTGGGAGGGAAGAAATGGGACATCGTACACTTCTCCCTCAGTAGAACAGGCTACTTAGTACAAACAGCAACTGATGTTTTCTCTCTCAAAAATCCAAACCAAGAGGAAACAGCTTATTTCCTGATTTTTTTCAGAGGTCTTTTCGAAGGTATCTGCCCTAAAAAACTCAACTCAACAACAACAAAATGATCGTCTCTGCCCAGGCAGCAGCCTCTCTAGACACACAATAATTGGTTTGCAGGCACCTTCCCCCAAATGTCTAAAAAAAAAATGCATGCAAGATTCCTTTTGAAGCTGAAAAAGGAGACCTGTTGAGCTCTGTGGGATTAAACATCCTTTTAAAAAAAATGTAATATCCTATTTTAAGCATTTCCTCCCGGTAAAGGAATGGGGATTTAAAATACTTTGGCTGTTCAGTGTTCACATTTGAGGTGTCAAAAGTGTCTTCCTTATTCAAGAAATTGATTAAATGTCTGGCTGCAAAACTATCCACTCCCTACACTTCAATGGCACCAATAGAAATCTATTTACACCTCCACATTGATCATCCAGGTTCCCCAGTCGGCTCCCAAGACTCAGAAATACACTTTAGAAGGACTAAAGTCCTTCCACATGCCGCACTGTGTATTTTATAATAAAGTGTTTTTATTTAATGTAATCTTCAAGAATTTAAACACACAAAAATGCAGTGAGAATGTTCACAATCTTGATACCACAGTTGTAAATAGAAACATTCATTTTTCATAAGATTATAAATATTTGATACTGCAATTGTAAAATGCACATGTTTTATAAACTGAGAAAAAAAAATCTTTGCTTCCTGCTAAAAAGGCATGTCATCTTGTCTCCTAAGCAGCAGATGATTATTCACAGAATTTAAAGTTACAGCTTCTGTTTTATAGTTTCCTTTTTTTTCTTTTAAGGTTTATACTAATATGTACAACGTGTGTCTATTATAGCTGCGAAACAAAGAGGTTTAAGGCAAAGAGATCTAAGAGAACCCTCCGTCATCAGGGATACAACCCTGAATCATTGAACAACACACACACATATACAACCTCCCCTGTCTGGGTTCCACAGGTTGACATTTGGACACAATTCTTTCCCCTCGTACCAAACAGAAGACAGTGTCAAAATATACATATAATGTGTATGTGTATATATATATATAGAATATATTAAAAATTGATGGGATAGGGGATATATTTGTTTATTACATTATATCACATCTTCAAATCAGAAGAAAATGTACGTTTTAGCTAGAAGTGCCCCCCCCCCAAAAAAAGTGACAAGGAATGATTATTTACACTGACTCTACTTTCCTATAGTTTTGTGGAGTACTACAGTTAAGTTCCCCTGAAAATCAAGACAGTTGCACTTTCCAAACTTTGGATTGACATATCTTATTTATAGATGTATTTATGGTGGGGAAAATACACTTCATATCAAAAGGAAGCTACTAGGATTTTGTTTGCTTAAATTAAAATACTAACTACCTGTTCTGGAGCCTTCAGGATGGAGTGGTCAATGTTTGTGTTTTGGGGCCCTATCTAGTTGAGAGCCTGCAAAGCCTGGCATAGGAATTCCTGGATCCCAAAGGCGTCAGGGTTGGTGCTTTTAGCCCAGGGTGGAACAGCCAGGCCTTGGAGCTGGAAGAGGCAGGGAAAGATCTGTGTGTAAGTGTGAAAGTGGGGAGTGAGCCAGAAGAAAACTTTCACCCCAGAAGCTCCCTAGATCACCAGCCTTGGCTATCCCACATATCTACATACATACAGCCTAGAATCACTAGCCATGAACTTACGGTTACTCCCAGAAAATAGACCCGGAGCTCGGCAGATGGTGAGCAGAGCAGGAGGAAAAATCTGATCTTCCAAACTGTGTGGGAGCTAAGCTGGGGAACTAGCAGCTTGTGTGAGTGTGTGATGTGTGATATCTGTGTGTGAGAGAGAAAGGCAGACAGACACAGACGGAGAGAGAGGGATTGAGAGAGAGAGATGAGAAATGAGAGATTGAGAGATGAGTAAACACGCATATAAGGACCAGGGCCTCAGAAAAAGGGGTGTGTGGAGAGCAGAGGGAGAGAGAGAGAGAAAGAGAGAGGGAGAGAGAGAGAGAGAGAGAGGGGTGGGGGGGGGAGAGTATCCACGTTGAACAGATGAAAGAAGGAGAAGGAGGATGTTATATTTTTTTTCTTCCTGTCCCCCATTCCCCTAACTTCCCACTGCATGGCCCCGGAAGTCGTGATGTTGACTATTCACACAAGACAAGACATCAGGACCTAGTCCAAACAGTCCTGAGAAAAGAAAACAGAGAAGGAAAGATCCCCAAGCGGTATCTCGGTGCACTTCCATGTTCTCCCTTCTCTGCCTAGCACCATTGGACCCTAGAGCTCACAATCCCGGGGACGGGGGACGGGGACCGGAGGTGGGGGGGGGGGGGGGCAAGCTGGGATAACCCAACCCCAAAGAAGGAGCAACTAAGAACAAAGTTAGAGAAGCTCCCCTCCCCGCTGCCCCAGGCGCTAGGGGGTGGGGCGGGGGACGAAGACTAGGTCCTAGAGAGTATCCTTTCCTGCTTTTGTCCCCCACCCCAAAAGCCAACACAAAGAAAGTGTAGAACTCATAGAACAAATAGGAGCTATTTATTCGGTTCACAGTTGTGTGAAATGCAGCAATAAAAATCTTTGGACTTTAGCAAGTTGTTTTAATCTTTTTTTTCTTCTTTTGAATTAAAAAAAAATAGTGTCTAATGTCCCTTAATGGCGCTTAGGGAATTTAAAAAAAGATGTAACCCTAAGCACCCCAAAAAAGTCATAAAGATAATATCTAAAATCCCATAAACACAAAAAAACTCAAAAAATACTTTATAATCAGATATTTCAGATTTTACAACACCTGTAAATTATATACATAGAATATTGCAGAATCATACCGAATACACAATATCTTCACTATTAATGCTGGTATAATCTTTTTACACTGGCCCTTTTTTTTTATTAAATTATTGCATTGTTTAACTTGGACTGCAAACTGGATTCCCCGGGTCCCTCTCCCTCCCCGCTCTGTCTCCTCCCCACCCCCCCGCGCCACCCCCTTCCCCACCGCCCCCCTCTTCCTTCCGCTACTCGCTGTCCGACTTGCCATCTTTCGCCGTGGTCGAGTGGTTGTACAGTCCCTGCGCCATCAGATGAACAGCCAGCGTATTCTTGTTGCCCGTGGCCTTCTTTATCTTGGCCCGCTTGTTCTGAAACCAGATCTTGATCTGGGACTCGTTGAGGCTGAGCTCTTGGGCCAGGCTCTGCCTCCGCTGCTCGGTCAAGTACCTGTTTGTCTGAAATTCCGCTTTCAGTCTTTGCAGCTGTTCCGCAGTGAAGGCGGTCCGCGGCCGCTTGTCTTCTTTGTTCGGATTCTTCTTCTTTGGTTTTCGAGACCTGGGACCTGAAGAAGGGGTCCAGGGTGGTGGGGATGGGGTGGTGACGGGATGTAGGAGTAGGGAAAAGAGAGAGAGAGAAGCCAATGACCAACTATCCCCTACTGCTGAATAATTGAGGGGTTGTTGCAAGTGAGAAAAGCGAAACAAAAGCAAGCCCAACACCGACAGTCGAACTAGCCCTCTGCAAATAAATTTGGAGAAGTGAACTCTAGGGGTACGGCTTGGTTTTGTATGGGGACTGGGTGAGTGAAGAGATGGTGAGGGGAGAGATGACTGCGTGAAAGGGGAAGTAATGAGTGACTAGGGGGGAAAGAGAGGAGTAGGAATTAGGGCCAGAGGAGGACGGGTCCCGAATGGAAGGGTCTTCAGCTAAAAGTTACATTAGTGGAGAGTTGTGAAAGGAATCAAACTCATGCTCTTTCCTAACCTTTTCGGAAGATAAAAAGTGGAAAGGGGAGAGGAGAGAATGAGGGGAGTTGGGGAGAGAGATCTTGAGACAGAGAGACAGAGACAGAGACCGGTGGGAGCATGGGGTGGGAGTGGGGTAGCTAAGAGAGGAAGGAGGTCTTAAGGGTAATGGAGAGTGACTGCCCTGAGGAGCTCACAGCCTCTTTGCAAAGAGCAAAAAGGGGTGGTGGGTCCCCAGTGAAGGGAGCTTTGGAAAAGAAGAGGACCCAGGGCATTTCCTACTTCTAACTAAATCCTCTTGCTTCCCCTAGGGAAGCACAATCCACTCAAGTTCACTGTTTCATTTAATGACCCGGGTAGCAGTGGACTCCTAAGCTTTCCAGGCCTAGACATCCAATGGTTCCACAGCAATTCCCTCCCAAGAGTCCTTCCGGGTCCTGGGGCACCTGAGATGGGTAGGGGTACAACACAGACCAATTCCCAACTCCCAGAACAGCCAAGTGTTTCCTCAGCCCTGTTCCTTTTTCCTCAATGTCTCCCCCCTCTTGGTGAAAAACAAGCTTTCCTACAGGTGCTACCTTCTTGACTTCCCTCCTCTCAGACCAGGATAAACACCTCATGACTGGGACATTTGACAGTTCTGAAGGTGATCTACACATGCTCACTACAGCCCAGTCTGCCCCCAACTTCTCCCTGTACTCTGGTGTCTTCAAATTTCACAAGGTTCTGATTTAGTGGTAATAGGATGCTTTTGGGGAGGGGGGGGTCCTCAGTTGTTCCTTAAAAAATTTTGGTGTAGGGCAACTTAACTGCAACCGAGGGGGGCTATAAAGTTGCACACACACACATACATGTTCTCTCTCTCTCTCTCTCTCTCTCTCTCTCTCTCTCTCTCTCTCTCTCTCTCAGATATCAAGGGGAAGGAAAAGAAAGAAGAAAAAAGAAATTGGGAGGGAAGGGAAGGGGAAAGTACAGAAGAAGAAAAGGGACTTCTTTTCTGATTAGTGACAAGTAGTCAAAATTCTGGGCCAGATCTTGGATGAAAGAAAATAGTAAGGCTAGAAAAGAGCCAGAAAAGGAGCTTTTGGAGATAAAAGTGTCCTTATGCGAGATTTTATAGAGTTCAACATTTGCTTATAAACTTTCGTGTATGACCATTCTCCTAGAGCTTGGTCAAGTAAGTTTTATGAAGCTAGAAAGGGAAAAGGCTGGGGGTGGCATGGAGGGGGGAATCTAATTTCTTTTTCAATATCCAAGGGAGGACCAGCATTCTCTCAACACTTTTTCCCCCTCCCCATCTTTTTCCTTCCCAACCTCTACCCCTCCACTGCCACAGGGACCCCATTACAGGGCCTTCAGTGAACTGTCTAGGACAGTGTACCTAATAATGAATCAGTTTTCACAAAGAATAAGGACAAATTTTGACCTTGGGTGGAGCTCTCTTCTTGGGGAGGGGAAAACTCTGCACCCCATGGAAATGGGAGGACAGGATGAAGATAAGAGAAAGGAAGGATAAATACTGGCATGGAAAAAGGAGATTTGAGTAGACAGACACCAGAGTTCTCAGACTGTCTCATATTTGGAAGCTGATATTTCTAACAGCAAAATTAAACTGTATTTCTCTTTGAATCAAGTTAAAGATGAGAGAGGGGAGGAGGAAGAGAGGAAGAAAGGATGATGAAAGCAGTCCTACTTGGATACCCTTGAATTTTCAAAATCAAATACACAAGAAAGGTGGAGAGAGAATTACTTTCAAGCTTGGCCTGCTTTTGTTAATTATCTTCCCTTTCAGTTTTCCAGGCTTAAGGTGGTAGTATCTGGATAGAGATGTGTAAAATAATGGTAGCCATTCCTCCCACACACATACTTCCCACCCCCACCCCCAACACACACACACACACACACACACACACACCCCTAATTTGATCTCAGAAAGTCCATGTGAATGCAGTTTCTATGGTTTGGGGTTGAAGGGCAGTTATCTTTCTGCCTTTCTCTCTCCCCTCCTCATCTCTCTTTCCTCTTACACAAATCTCTCCTCAAAAGTTCCCTACATAAGCACAGACATATCCTCCGCCATAGCTATGTGCATATTTTAAAAGAACAACAACAAAAGATATTCCCCCCAACCCCAACCCTAACATCACATCGGGTCCCATTCTGAAATCTCCAAGTTCTCTTCACTCATGAAAAGTAATGAAGGAACTAAGAAACAGACATTGGTCTCTCTTTAAAACCAAGGGTGGCAGGGTAACTGGGGGAGGGAACATGGATAGAGATTAAAAGCAAACTCTTCCCTTATCCATGTTATATATATTAATGTTAAATGTAAGCATTGATGTTTATGTTTTAAAATGGAAGGTGGTTGATAATGCTGAATAACTCTAGTGACAATTCCTTGTGGCTCCATTGCTGAGTTGGAAAGGAAGAATTCTGGTTTTTATTTCTTTGGTCTCCGCACAAAGCACAGGCGACGAGGTTTCTCACCCTGGCCTGTGCCATTGTGAGGATATATGTTAATTAAATATTAACAAAGGAAGGGAGGCGAGAACAATGGAGTAAATTTCAGTTCTGGCTGGTAATATTATTTTACCCTAATTATTCATTTTTAGGGTGAGGGAAAGGGTGCTGAAGAATTCTTTTCAAATGCTGTAAACTTGTTCTTGGATAAACTAAATCAGACATTTCCCCCCAAAGTTGATATAATTAGTTGTAGGGTACTGGAGGGTATCTAACATAAACAGGGGACACATTATTATAAATATTATTTTTATTATGAATGTTATTTACAAATGGAGATGACTTCCTGTGGCTTTTCCCAGACTTGAAACTGTATTTCAGGTGCTTAATGATGTCAAAGTTCTTATGGATTTTTTTGAAGAAGGAAAAAAAAGAGGTATAGAACACAGACCCTCGGAACTTCCCCCACTCTTACCACTTACACACATTTATCTTCCTCAATCCTATTTCTCACTAGTGTAAAACAGCAAAGAAACTTTTTTGGATGGGAGGTTCTTTTTTAAAGGATTTTAGAAGCTGTGAAAGAGTCCCAGACAGACAGCCGCCTGCCCCTAGCTAACTCTCTCCTTTTGCAGTCTGAATGGAAGTTCTCCTTCCCCTTAACCGAAATCTGAGCCTATCTTTATCCTGGTGAGTGAAAATAAAAGACGATTTAAAAAGCAGAGAAAAAGACATCACTTCTGTCCCTAAAGCCTGAACCCTTTTCCTTACACAGGTTCATACTTGGTCCACGCTCCGTCTAGGCCTGAAGAAAAGAGTCCCTGTCTACAAAAGATTTCAACAGTTTTTGGTGTTTTTACCCCAACAAAACCATCTGATTATTGGATTGGGAAGACGGATGGAGGGAGGAGAATGAAGATTCTGGAGTTAGTCTGGGCTGATTTGGAAGAAGACGGAAGACGAGAGTAAGGGGACGGTTGCAAAGGAAGAACTCTTTCATCTGGGCCTCTTCCTTATTTTTCCCTGTTTTCTCTTTTTCTGTTTATAAATGACCAGAAACAATCCTCAAACAGATCTTGCCTGCTGGTCCAGGCTTCAGAGCAAATTTATACTTCAAGGATGAGGTCTAGTGGAAGTGATTAGAAAAGGAAGGCCCCCTTTCAGGACCTCTCCCCCTTTCTTCCCACCCCCACCCGCAGTCTGTATTTACAGACTCATCCTTTCCTCCCTCCTCCTCGCCACTCCCCGGAAAAGCCCGCCGGGGGATAAAACCTCGATCTATTCAACGTGCATTTGTGGGTTAAGTTTTCTTCGCCCTCTCTTACCGCTCTGGACTTCGCCTCTAGTTTTCAATTTAGGTCGAGTGTGTGTGCTTTCACTACCACTCCCCCTTCCCCACAGGGCAGGAATTTAGACCCTTTCCTACAGTTTCCACCTCCAAATTGCCAATCGTTTTTCCAAAACAGCAGCTACAAGAGACTGAGTGGTTGCTCAGCCATTTGCTGGGATTAAAGGGAAAAGAAGGAGGGAAGGGAGTCTGGTGCAGGGATGAGGGAAGGAAGAAAAGAACAAGAAGAATGGTGAAGGGACGGTGGGAATAGAGAGAGGTTGGGGACCGGTGACGGATTCCAAGTGTTTCAAATTTGCCAGATTGACACCTTGGGGCTCAATGGTAGCAGAAGTAGGATCGGAAAAGAAACGTCGTCTTTACCTGAAGAAGGCCTGTCTGAATATCGGGTGCAGTAAACCCAGGCGGGCCACAGCATGGGTTGATTGCCGGGGTTGGAGCTGGCTTGGGAGCTGTCCGAGTCCGAGCTCACCGACAGATCGCCGCCGCTCAAGCCCCGAGACTTCAGGGCTCCTTCCAATGGTCCCCCTGGCTCTCCTCCCTTCTTGCCCCCGCCTCCGTGCAATGAGAGCGCTTTGGAGCCGCCTTCGCCGTCCCCGGGAGAGCCTCCCCCGCCTCCGGCCAGCTGCCCGCCCGCTCCCGGTGCCGAGGTGGAGCTCCGGTGCTCCCGGTTGGAGAGGAGGAGCCGCTCCGGGCTGCCTCCGCTGCCCCCGCCACTTCCTCCTCCTCCTCCTCCACCGCCGCTGCCTCCTCCTCCTCCCTCTCCTCCTCCTCCTGCACTTCCTCCTCCTCCTCCTCCTTCTTCTCCTCCTCCTCCTCTTCCTCCCCCTCCGCTGCTGCAGCAGGTCCCGGCTTCCTTTCTTCGACCGAACTCTGGCCGCAAGATGTTGTCGATGAAAAAGTTAGTAATCCGGTGCGGGTGCTGGTGGTTCCCGGGTGCCTGCAACACCACGGGCAATATCAGAGCCCTCCTCCGGCCAGTGTCTCCATCGCTGGGGCTGCCGCCGCCGCCGCCCGACTCCTGCTGCTGCTGCTGCTGCTGTTGCTGCTGCTGTTGCTGCTGCTGCTGCTGCTGTTGCTGCTGCTGCTGCTGCTGCTGCTGCCTCTGGTCCTCACTCGCTGCCGCCGCCGCTGCCGCTGCTTCGCTGTGGCTCTGCTCATTCTCCTCCATGCTGTACACAACAAATCCCAAAATGTTTCTCTCCGGGTTAAAAAAAACAAACAAACCCGACACCCCCACCCCCTCCAAAAAATCCCACCCCCTCGCGTTCGCACATACAGCCCCACGCCCGCCCGCCTTCCTCCTCTTTCAGTATCTTCAGTGTACGTTTCCGAAGCCGCCTCTGGCTGCTGTGGCCACTGCGGCGGGTCCTGTTGTTAAAGGAGTGTCTGGCTCCACTCGGAGCGAAAGCCACGTTCACATCCACATCCAGAGAGTTGGTTTGGGGAGGGGGGAAAGCACCCACCCTCGGAGTCACCGAGAGATTCGGAAGAATCGGGTGGTTTTGTTTTTTTTTTAAGCAACAACCCAACAAGGCACCCACAGCACCGGTAACAATAGTCCGAATCGTGTTAACAGAGGCACCAATAATTCTTCTCCCCCTTCCACCTCCTCCCCCCCTTTTAAAAAATCCTCCTTTCCTCTCTGTCTCTGTATCTCTTCCCTTTTTTCTTCCTCCTCGTCTTCCTTCTTTCTGCTGCCGCGCTATCACTGCCGGTCAAGGTTTTAATTCTGGACACCAACGCATCTTTTTCTCCCAAAGGCATTCATCATTCCACTTTCCTGCCCACCTCCCAGCTCCCACCCACCCCACCCATCCCTACCCCCTCCCCCTTACCCCAGCTCCCGGTGAGAGCGCAGTCTCCTAAAAGGTGAGGATCGGTCAGAGGGAAAGCCACCGCAGCTGCACGCACGCACATGGAGAAGCGCGAGTCAAAGGAGCCACGACAAGATGCAATATTCCTCCTACACGCAGCCCCCCCTGCTCGCGGACAGAGACGAGAGCAAGAAGCATGTGTAGAGTCTGCCGCCGCCTCGCTTTCCCCCCTTTGAGTTCAATATTCCAAGTTGCACGGGCGAGGGGAAGGGGGAAAGGGGGAGGGGGCGGGTGGGTGGGTGTGGGGGGGAAATGTCTCCCCTGTTCCTCCCTCTCCCTCTTCCTCCCCGTCCCGGTCTTTCTCTGGGTGTCCCTTTATCCAGTGTGAGTGTAAATTTGGAAGCCACTTAACTGAACCTGAAATACTTTCACTCTGGATTTTTGTTCTTATTTTTAATAGAACCCCTCAAGTGACGTTGCAAGCCCGGTATCCTAGACACGTGCCTGCGGCCAATGGCAAAGGCGGCGCGTCCACACGTGACGCCGTGGCAGCCTGGTAAGTGACAGGAGAGAACGCGGCAGCAGCTTCCCCCTTTCCCTCAATGTCCCCCTCCCACCACCCCCTCTCATTTCCAATCTCCTCCTCCTCTCCCCGCCTTTCCTCCCTCTCCCTTAAAGCTACAGAACCTTCTGCACTCGAGTGCATTAAAATGGGGATGGCCGGAAAGCGGTACCCTAAACCAAGGATGGGCCCCAAGACCACTGGTCTCTCCATCCGTTTGGCTTATTATCCCTTAAGCCTTATTCCGCTTATTGATAATTTTTTTTAAAAAAGCAAAGCTCCATTAGGCATTTATGTACACATATGATATAAGGATCTATTTTTAAATTTCCATATTGTTTACCGTGGGATTGGGGGGGGGGGGAAATCCCACAATTCCTTGCACAAAATGCATAAATAATATTAAATGAGCTGCGGCGATACAAAGGGACTTTGGTGCGGCGGTTTTATTTGTTGGAACGGAGTGAAATTGTCACTTACTTTTTTTTTTTTCCTGCCCTAACCTCGGCTTCTTCCAGTTTTAAAATGCAGGGCAGACTCGAAGAATTTTTCCCCACCCCACCCCCACCTTATATACTTATTGTAAGTATGAACGTACGTATAGACGGTAGAATTCCACCTGGAGTTCTCTGATCTTCAAGAAACATGTATATAGATCAGGAGGAGACCGATGGGGGGCTGTGGGGCATGATTCGAGGAATAAAGTAGTTGTGGATGCAAGGTAGGATGGTTCTTTTGGAAAGAGGAAGCGCGCTTTTGACCACTCGTCTCCGCCTCCAGAACAACAGTCTGAAGAGAGAATTCACAGGAAGACAACTGTCTCTAAAAGTTCAAGGTGGGGTGGGGTAGGGTGTCTTTTCCTCTTCACCAAAAATCTGCTGAAGATCCACTAACCCCTTAGTTGTCTCCTCCCCAATTTACTGGCTGTCTAACCATTTATTTGCTTGTCTTTGTCGTAAAATCCCGGAAACTATTTTGCTAAAGAGCCAGGCCAATTTAGAAAAGGAATTAGAAATTAAATGATATTGTAATGGAACAAGAGGAAACTCCCATGTAGTTTTGTATTGTTTTCCTTTTCCCTCCTCTTTTCCTACCCTTCTTTATTCAAACTTTCTTCTCAATTGGTGGTACGGTCTGTCACTACTAAGAATTTCTGTCCTCTTTCTCCATCCACATACTCAACCGTTTCTGTTCTCCTCTCCCCCCACCTTTAAGCTTCCCCCCTTTTGCTTCCTCTTCTATTCCTCTTTTTTTCTCCCTTCTCTCTCCTCCTAGGCCAATCTCTTCTGTCCAAATAATTTGGACTTAGATGTACTTAGTCGAATTAATACTAATTTAAAAAGATTTGGTTAATCTTGAATTAGTGGGAGTCATGGATAGATTTTAAAAAGGCTATGCGGGTTGCTGGCTTTTAACACAGCGATACAAACATACTTACCACGTTCTGAGCGAAGACCGTGGTGGACCAGGTTGTGCCAAATCAGTGATGCCAAACAAATAAAGGGATTCCTCTGGCACAGGAGTGGAGAAGGGCCCGAGCAGGCAGGCAGAGAAGCTTTGGAGAAATTAGGAGTTGTGAGAGCTGTAAGGAACGAAGGCCGAAGTGCTAAGATCCCTCTGAGCCTGAGTTAAGACTAGAAGGAGCAGAGGGTCCAGAGGCTGTTAGGGGAAGAGGCTGGGGTGTGCGTTGGGGGCGGGGAGAGACAATGTAAGACACCATCAGACAGGCAAAATTAGTTTAGTCTCGCCTTTCCCCCTGGCCAACTGCTTTTCCACGTGTGTGTGCAAAGGTGTATATCCTGCCAAACTTTGCCCTTCTCTTTTCCTCTCTTCGACCCTTCTGTCCCCGCCCCCGCGCCGGGTCCCTCCTGTCGTCCCTTCATCCCTTCCCCCTTCCCCTCAGAGTTCCTGCAAGCCAAACAGACGAGCTGCGGGAGCTTCAGGGTGGACAAGATGCAACATTTACAAAGGAAAATAAACAGGCGGTGGCAAAAGTGCTGAGACAAGGTGGCTGGGGATGGGAGGGTGGGGGTGGGAGAAGGAGATAGAAGGGAGGGGTGGGATGGGAGGGAAGAGAGACGGGAAGCCGCTCAGTCCATATTCTTGGGGCCCAGCATCAGCTGGGACTGGGCCAGGCTGGTCGGCCCAACCTGCGGAGCATCGCCGCTGCTGCTGGAGGGCCGAAGTGGCCTCCTTGGCGAGTAGTCAAAGCTTCAGGACCCAGAATGAAAAGTTGGGAGGGGGTAAGGAATAGTCCCTGGACCCGAATGCAACGCCCATTCACCAGTGTAAGCACACAGATACCCACAAGAGCGGGCACAAGCGCTTCCTTCTCTCGTTTTCAAGGGACCCAGATCAAATTCCATCCCTAGGCCACAACGCTTGCCCCAGTTTTCTCCTCACACCCCTAGGTCACTCAGGACATCAAACCTCAACCCGAGACTTATTTTTCAACAACCTTGGTAGTTTGTGAGTGGAAAGGGAAAAAATTTGAGGAGCCGACCTTTCTTTACAGCGTTTTGGAAGAATTTCCTGCACTCCCCAGGTAAATGACTGCTCATTGGAGCTAGGAAAGATGTAGGAATAACTTATAATTGTGTACATCTCGGAAAACCAGCTCAGGTATTTCCGAGCCAAAGGTCGTTTGCTCCAGCAACTTACACAAGATTAATTTCTCCAACTGACCCCATAAAAAGCGATTAGTCTTTCTCTCAAGAAATATTTCCTAATTACTTGGGAGCCCTTTCCCTGCGACTACCCCTACCCCATAATTAAACGTGTTCAAGGTGTTATAGTTCAAATATTTCCCTTACGGGCGGCCCTAAATTATTGGTAAAAGCTTAAACTATCTGGAAAACAGCTAACTCCTTTTAAGTTATACCACCCAAATGTTGATAGTGGCCTTTGGGGAGGAGGGAGGGAGGTATTTCTTTTCTTTTGCTGTGGAGGTAGCTTTATTTAGGGAAAGGAGATGGTGAAAGCATGAGTTGTCAGGCATGGAAGGAGGGAATGGGGGGAGGGAGGAGGAGAAGAAGGAGAGAGAGAGAGAGAGAGAGAGAGAGAGAGAGAGAGAGAGAGAGAGGGAGAGAAGGAGGGAGAGAGAGATTCCTTAGGTTAAACAAGTGAATACATAATAATTGACATTGGGTGTCCCTGTCAATAGAGGATGCATCCTCTTAACTTACCTGGCCTGGGCAGTAGCTATAGAAAACCGGATTGTCTGAGACTCTCGAAAACATTTCGGTTTTGAAGTACAGAGCGAGCAAGCTATTTTATAAATGGGTTTGTGACACAGAGAAGTCCCATCAATGATGGGTACTTTGGAGACAATTTCCCCACCCAACATCAGATCTAGAGACTGTCCCCTTTTAACCCACCTCAGCTGCATTTGGAGATTGCTTTGCTCATGTTTAGAATGCACCAAAATGTCAGCACTGCTGCTCCAGGGTTCCTCAGCACCTAGGAGATGTATATGCTTCTGGACTTTCCTAGAAGCAGATGAGATAATTTATAACACCATCCATTAATCCTGCATGTTTCTGCATGGAGTCAGATGTTACCATTTACCATAATTTTCTTTTGAATATAAAAGAAGGGGACATTCTCATATCAAGTATATTTTCTTACTCATGCTAGGAGAGCAGGAAACTAGACTAAAATGTTCAAGTACAGTGTGTTTCTTTTGCCTTTCCATTTCTATATCTGGAAGCCAGAAATCTGAGATGGGAAGAAACATGAAACTTTAAAATGAAATATTCATAATAAAATATTAATATTCACAAAAATAAAAACTGGACACATTGGCATGAAATTAATGTTTTGGATTTTACTAATATGCTACTGGACATGTAAGAATGTCTGGTTACAGTAGTGGCTTCCTTTTTTCATAAAAGGAGGAAGAAGCAGGACTATTTGTCTGACCACTCAGCTAACCTCATCTCCCACAGCTTATCTGGGGTGATGGTGAAAGTTGGAAGTAATGAAAGCAATTAGAGAAGCCAGGCTCTTGCTGTGGTTGTCAGTCACCCAGTTGGTCTAGATGCCCTGATAATTTGGAGAGCAAAATTATGACAGAAACAATGGCAGTCAGGCCAAGCTGGGTAGTTCCTGGGTTCCCCTGAGTCTAGGAGCCCAGATCTATGTGTGCAGGAACTAGAGCAAAGAAGAGAAAAGCAACAGAACTGAGGCAAAAAGATATACATTCTCTCTCTATTATTCTCTGTCTCTATCTGTCTCTTTCCCCAATCTGAATTTCACACACACACATACACACACACACACACACACACACACACACACACAAAATGAAGAAATTATTGAATTATTGCTTGGAAAGAGGAAGATGGAAAGAAAGTTAGGGGACCAGGGAAGAGGCTGGGAAGGCAGGTGAGGAAAACTGGCACACAAGCCCATGCAGAGAGTTGAATTATTTTCCCCCTAATATGCTTTTGAAGCCCAGTTCTGAGATTCCTGTCTCCCTCCTAACTCAAAACAAAGAAGAGAGCAGCTCCGACAGCCCAACAGACTCAAGGATGGATTCCTGGTTTAGAGGAAGGGAATAGTCAAAGCATCCAAGAAAAGCTTACAAAAGAAATGGTTAAACTCAGCTGAGGCAAGCATTTGAGGGAGCTCAAATGTCCATTTGTACATACAACACACACACCATCTTGTTCCCCCTCTGCTAGCTGGACAGTAACTTCTCTTTTTAGTGAACCCCCAAAATGCCTTGCTTGGATTGCCTTTATCTTTGAGGAAGAAGGCGGGGGGGAGGGAGAGAGAGTTCATTTTCCTAGAAGCTGTAAATGGGGAGTGGGGCACTGAGGAAATTTATTAAGTAAATGTTCAATGCCTGGAGATGCTGTGAGGTACCTGGGAACTGCCAGCTTGACCTGGCTTAAAGGAAGAGAAAAACAACTTGAAATTCCTACTTCCTTGCTGACCCTCTAGAATTGTGTGTATTAGGAAGGAGACAAGGTTGGAGGTAGAAGAGGAAGAACACTAGATGAAAAATGCACAAGTCTTTACTTCAGGGTTTTAAATGAAACAAAACTCTGGAGGAGAATACCACAATATTGGCAGTAGACCTCACATTCCAAGTCACTTCCCAACCACCACCACCACCCCTCCTCAGGTTCCTGAACACAAATAATTGACTAGAACTCCATTATCTAACTAGACAGTTCCCCCCACCCCCACCCCCGATGTAAAACACTGGGATTTGCCCACTGACCACGGACAATTCTCCCATGGGGCTCTCTTTAGACTATAAAGGAAAGGCCAGGGGGACATACTTCAGGTCTCTCCATCAGTCAGCCTGTACCCCTAAACTCTAGTACCTCCTCATTATTACTTCTTCCCCTTAACCCAAAGCATTGCCCTTTTGCACTCCCAACAGGAATTTTGGCACCTCTAAGAATTGAACATGAATGTTGCATTCTCATTCTGACCATGGCCACTATTGTGCTTGGATGCCCATAGATTTTCCCAAGAGCAGAAGAGGGGCATGGCAGTGGATTCTATTCAATGAACAACTTCTCTTCATTGTCATGTACATTTAACTTAAGCTTTGGAAAGACTTGTACTAACAGTTTCCCCATTTCTACTTGCATTCTGTGAACCAGAGAAAATGGTACACCAAGGCTACCTGTGAAATACGCATTCCAGTTGTCAAAGGCAATACAGGATCTAGGCTTTTATATTCAAACTGACTCTTTTGCTGTTTTTTTTTTTAAAGACCTGTGCTTATCAATATGTGGAAACAGAAGAAAAAAAAATAAGGAAACAAACAAAAAGATAATCTGCTCAAAAAGAATTTAGTCAGCTCAGACCTTCCCATCTTTTCCAAATGATCAACAATAGCATTTTTAACCTTTCTGCCCCTCCAGGATTACTGAAAGGAAATCAGATTTTTTTTTTCAAATAAAGGAGCCTTTGACAAACTCTGCCCCACCTTGTGTAGCATGACATTTATCTTTCCTTTTCACAGTCTTAGGTATAGCCCAATAGCTACAGGTCAGATTCCCCAAATAGCCTAATGATCACAGGTGGTTTGTAGAGTGACTGTAGCTCAGCCTAAGTTCAAGTGCTTTCTATTCTGTAAAAATCCTGGAATCTTCAGAAATTCCCTTTGGGGTGAACAGAGAATTCTGTTAGGTTCCAATAACACCATCAACCGTTCTTCCATAAAAACAGCTATAGGCTTAAGTCACCTCTGAGAAATTGAGATGATCAGAGTCAAGTTAATTTTAAGAACTTGATTATAGTTATTGTAAATCAGAAACTTTTATTTCTAAAGCCCCAGAAAGACATTTTACTTTGGAAATCAGGGTTCAAATAGAAGTTGCTTACATCCTAAATAATTGGCACCCTATTTTTTTTTACAAACTTATTTGTATTAAAAGTCATGCCAAGATGTTATGAAACAGGAACTACATTAAGTATTTTTTCAGATAACAGAAACCAAATCATGAGTTAAATGCCAATTGTTCACTATAATTTAATGTCTCGTTTGGTTGAATAAACCATCAACATCCTTCAGCTAATGAATTTAAGTATGTCATAGAACATTTTTATAAGTAAAATTAATATATTTCCCATACAGGAATGCATTATGTAATACGCATAGATGTACAAAAAAAAAGTTTAATACCGTACTGTGTTTACAAATGCCTATGTCTGGAGTTTGTCTAGTTTTACGAGTATTCAGGAGACTTTGTGAGCTCAAAGACTACTAAATTGAAATACAGACACATGTAAACTGTAGATTTATTCACAAAATTACTGATTTATAAAAGTATTTAGAAAAGTCAAATTCCCTTCTTTAAATGACCCGTTCTTCTTTCTTTTCCGCTTCTCTCATTGTATAAGATATAAGTCGAACAACTCGCGTTCCCTTGTTTTGCATTCCCAAACCCTTAATCTTTCCAGCAAAAGTCATATTTTAGGAAAAGTCCAGGCAAGCGATATTTAGAAGTGGAGCATTTGTCGAAGATTTCTGTCTTTCAAAGCACATCTGCTCAGAGTTCAGATTCAAATATTTCATTTCATCTCAGGCAACTATTTAGTATTTTATTTTATAAAGTTTCAAGGTTCTGTTTGTGTATGCCTTGGCTTAGTTAATCCTCTCAGACACAACAGCTTGTGTTGTGACGGTAAAGTTCAGCAACTCTACACCATTCGCAGTATTAGCACGGGCTAGGAGAGGGAAATGGGATATGTGTGAAGATTTCCCACGTATGCAGTTAATTCCCTCAAATTCCTCAGGATTTACACCTCCCCATCTACCCGGAGTGAAAAATAGGAACTCTTCTAATTAACTGACTGATTTTTGCTCTAAGTTCCCATTAAGTGGAGTTAACTTTTATGGTCTCTCAAATCTTCTTTACAGATGTTTCGGGGGAATGCAGGGAAAGGGGGTAATTCTGAATGTGCTTGGCACTCGACCGTGAATGTGGATTAGAAGTAATGTGCTCTTCGCATACTTTCAAAGAATTTGGATACCGAGGTGGAGGGAAGCTTGAGAAAGTGTTTTTGCTGCTGCTGGGGTATGTGTGTGTGTTCGTGTACGTGAGTGTGAATGTGTGTGAGATCTAGGTCTACTTCATTGGCAAATGCAAATTCACCCTGAAATATTTCGCAACCAGCCAGCCTCCAAAACTTCAGCATAGAAACAGATTAAATAACGAGGTCTTGTTTAATTTTAAGTATTTTTCAGGGCAAAATTTTCTTTTTCTCGACCAGAGTAGAACCCTGAACAAGAATTCGAAACTCTTAAGGCGGTCTTGTTCTAGCCGGGTTTGGCTTGAAGAGGAAAAATTGGGGTCCCTAGTATTGAGATCCTTACTTTCACTTAATCCACTTAAAAAAAGAAGACAAAACAAAAGAAATTGGTCACCCCCAGGCTGCACATTGTTAAGTAAATAACCGGGGTACAAAAAAAAGCTCCTTACTTTAGACACCAGGGACTGCCGACAAGTAGGCATTGAGAGACCAGCAACCAAGTTCCCGAATTCGCGCAACTTTCCAGGGTGTAGAGGAAGGGAAACGGGGGCTTCTCCTCCTTTGCATTCTAGCCTGGTTCTCTGCCTTGGCTCAGGTGGTTCGAATTTGAAGAGGAAGAGGAGGAGAAGGAGAAAAGAAGAAGAGGAAGACGAGGGACGAGGAGGGGGAGGGGTGAGGAAGACGTGTAGGGGGAAGAATAGAAAAATAGGAAAGGATGGAAAGCGAGGAAAAGAAAGGAGGAAGACGACTAACTAGCCCAAGACTCACCCCACTTTCTAGTAGTCTCGGGGGGGGGTTCCCAGAAAGGAGGCTGTGGAAGTTTCATTGTAGATTTTCGGGGTGGAGGGGAGTGCAGGGGCGCAGTCTATGAGAAGGGGGGGGAGTGGGAGGCTAGACTACCCTTCTCCCACATAGAGAGGGTGAGCTCGAGCCCCTGCCTGGTTTATACTAAATTTTGAAGTCATTAAAAAAAAAAGACCTCCACGAGAAGTCCTTTTCAGCTTCATTTAAGATTACAAATGTAGCTGTAATCCCTCTTGCTTCTACTGCTTCTTCCTTTTGGACTGACAAACTCCTGCAACTGTTCTGGTGCGTGGGTGGGTTTTTGCTTAGAGTGACCAGGAATCTGCATCTCTGCCAACGGCCCCTCTTCCTCAGCCCCTGCCCCCTCCAAGATAAAGGCCTCACCAGGCTGGGTTGGTTAAGAGTCCATTCTAGAGAAAGTCTACTGTCACCATAGGAGCAGCCTCGAAATTCTCCTGAGAACAACGGGGTCCCCAAAGGCCTTCCTCCCCAATAACGTCCCTCTTAAGACCTTCCTAGGCTAGTGGTTTTAGAGCCAGGGTGGAGCCATTTGCCTTCTT
>CM053581.1:514198968-514219616 GCA_028627135.1 Pseudochirops cupreus | reverse complement strand
ACACACACACACACACACACACACACACACACACACACACACACACACACACACACTTTCTTGCTTCCTGGTTATAGTTGCCAAAGAGGGTGGAGTGGGGGGTGGGAGAAGAGGGAGGAGATGCGTTTAATTCCTTGACATTTTTTTTCTGGAGAAGGGAGTAGGAAAGATCCTTAAAGGAAAGGAGGTCAGGAGGTGAGGAGGGATTAGGGCCCTATGATCCCTCCCTTCCTCACAGGTCTGGTGAATGGGGAGAGAGTCAGCTAATTTTTTGTTTTTTGAAGAAAGGACAAAAGGGGCAGGGGGAGGGAATCTATCGTTTAAAATGCCTCGAAGGAGAATGAGCTTAAAAAAGAAACTGGGGAAGATGACAAGGTCTAAGGAGGAAGGCTAATAAATAAAAGGGGGGTCGGGGGAAAGTGTGATCAAAAAGAAAGGAGATGGGATTTTCATCCCAGAAATTTCTGCCTCCAGCCACCTCCCCTAACAACCTTCTAGCAGTCACACCCCAGACCGTTTCCCAACATAAAGAGAGAAAATAAAAGTTCTCTCCCAGCCCCAATAAAGTAGTAAACACCTCCATCAACTTTCCATACTTTAGCACACACACTCCCTTGGGTTTTGTTCCTTTTGGTCCAGAGGACTAGAAAGAAAGCTATAATTTATAGCATATATATATATATATGTACATATACACACACATACATACATATATGTATTTATACACATATAAAAGCTTATATATAACATTGCTAAAGTAACTATTTCTCCATGTCCCCAAATCTCTTGGGCTCCAAGCTCAGCTCTCCATTTCCACCTTCCTGAGGAGGTGGGGGGGGGGCTGGAGCAGGGTGGGGAATGCTGCTGAGCTAGTTCCCCAAAGAAGTCATAGATCATAGATATAAGAATTGGAGGGACCTTAGAGGCCATATAGTCCAGAACCCTTGTTTTACAGATAAAGAAACTGAAGTACAGATTCCTTGACGAAGACCACAGAACTGGAGTTCAAGCCCAGCGTGTAGAACTCCAGAACCAGCACTCTTTCCATACGCAATACTTAAGAACTCCTTGGGCAGAACTGGGACAGCTCCCATCCCCGGAAGGGCTCAGTTGTTCAGGGGCCGAATTGAAATTCCAGAGATAGCGAAAAGGAAACGTAGTCTACTGTTATGCCGAATATAGAGGTGAATGATCTGAAGATATTTTCAGAAGGATTTCATTTGTACTGTTTCTTTTCCTTATTACTAAGGACCTTGTCTAAGAGCTACTGCTATAATAATTTTTCATGATGTTCAGTCCTTTCTGATTCTTTGTGACTCCATTGAATTTTCTTGGCATAGATACTGGAATATTCTGCCATTTCCCTCTCCAGGGGCAAACAGAGGTTAAATGACTCATTCAAGGTCACATAGCTAGGACGTTTCAGGGGATAGATTTGAACTCAGGTCTTCCTGACTCCAAGCCCAGGCCCTCTATATTTACTTCATCACAGCTACCAATTATAGAGTACTTTATGGTTTGCAAAGTACTTTATGAATATTATCATATTTGATCCACACAAAAACCCTGTGAGACAGTTGCTATTATTACTCCCATTTTACAGATGGGGAAATTCAGATAAACACAGGTTTAGTGACATCCAGGATGCCACAGCTAATAGTAAGACTGAAGCCTCTAAATAAGTGTCCAAAAGAAAAGAATGATTTAGGTTGAGGCCCCTTAGACTATACATTCTGTGAGGACAGAGACTCAACTTATGCTTTGTTTTATAAAGAAAGGCCCGGGCCACCTGATGTGGAGACCCAGATGTTTGGATGGATGGATGATGGTGATATTGATAGTGGTTTATATCTACACCCATAGAATCAAAGAAAGTTAGAGGTTGTAGGGGGTTGGGGAATAATTTGGTCCAAGTTCCTAATTTTATAGGCAAGGGAACTGAGAGGAAATAGTTATTTTAGTAGTAAATTCATATCAGAAAGGTAAAGTAGCTACCATACATAAAATGGTTAATGGTAGAACTGGGGTTTGAACCCAGGCCTCCTGACTCTCAGTTCAGTATTCTTTCCATTACACTACTCAAATTCCATCTACCCCTACTCCTGGAGCTTCCTAATGACAAGACCTCTTTGTATTCCTTAGTCCTTCAAAGTCTAATGAAAGACGACTGTGCATGGGGACAAGTCTCAATTTCTTTTTCTGAATAGGATCCATACTTTCCATCTAATATATTATTCTAAGGAGATGGGAGTTTTCTCCTTCAGCTGCCTACTAGTCAACTCCATCTGAATTTCTCATTGGCATCTCAAGCATAAGATGTCCAAATATGTCACCTTCCCATCTAAACTTACCTTTACACCAAACTTTCCTATTTTTATTGAGGGAACCACCATCCCCTAGACACCCCTATATTCAAACAGTTGCCAAGTCCTGCCAATTCTACCTCCCCAATACCTCTCACCGCCTCTCCACTCACAAAGCCAACATCCTAGTTCAGGTTCTCATCAAATTTTGCTTGGATTATTTTAATAACCTCCTAATTGGCTTCCAAGCTACGAACCTCAACTGTCTCCAATCAGTATTCCCCACATCTGCCAATATAATCTGCCTAAGGCACTGTCTGACCATGTCACTCCCCTATGCAAAAAACCTTCAGTGTCTATCATTGCCTCTAGGGTAAAATATCAATTCCTCAGCCAGGCATTTAAGCTCCTTCACTATAGGTCCACAACCTACAAGTCCCTCTCTTCCAAGTGGTACTTCACATTACTCAGAGTTTTACCTATGTACACTTACACACTTAAACTGTAATTCATCCTTTACATGAAGACCTTGACTGAAGAGGGCAACCCACCCTGTTCCTTTGTTTGGATAACTTTAATTGTTAAGAAGTTTTTTCCTACATCAAGTCTAAATGTTTCTCTCTATGTCTTTGAAGGCAATCCATTACATTTTTGGACAACTCTGATTATTAGGAAAAATTTCCTTATATTAAGCTGAAATATGCCACCCTATAATATCTACCCATTGCTCCTAGTTCTTTCCTCTCAGAGAAACTAGAGGAGGTTCTGTGTGTGTGTGTGTGTGTGTGTGTGTGTGTGTGTGTGTGTGTGTGCTCTCTGTAGTCTCTCTCTCTCTCCTCTCCTTTCTCCTCCCTCCCCTCTCTCCTTCCCTCTCTTTGAAGGCAACATCCTTATCCTTAGATTCATTTTTGAAGCCTAAAACAGTCAATAACCAAAAAGTTCATTTGTCGGACACCAATCAAGTCAAACAAAACTACTGTAAATAAAGAATGATTGACGACACTGTTCAAAGACCATTCAAGGATCAGATCTAGATTCCCAGTATTAGTTATGGAAGCAACAAGAAAGCAAAACACATGTTACCTAGTTGATTCAGAATTAAAAAAAATTTTTTTTAAATTAATTTACTTTTAGTTTTCAACATTCATTTCCACAAGAGTTCGAGTTACAATTTTTTCTCCATCTTTTCCCTACCCCCACCCCAAAATAGCAAGCCTACTGAATACCCCTTCTCCCAATCTGTTCTCTCTTATATCCTTCCCCATCACCTCCCTAACTTTCTAGTAGGGCAAGATGGATTTCCATACCCTAGTGCCTGTATATCTTATTTCCCAGTTGCATGTAAAAAACAAATCATTCAGAAATTTTTTGATACATAATATTAACAAAGCTAAACATGCCCCTGGTGCAGAAAAAAAAATAAAAAGAAAAAAAGAAAATCTTCCCATGGAGAGTTTGTTCACAACATGACCTCTAAGAGTCATAAAGACATTATGGAAAGGACAACTCTGGTGGCCATCAAGATTATCAATCCAGGTGCAGCTAGGTGGTACAGTGAATAGAGTGCCAGCCCTGGAGTCAGGAGGACCTGAGTTCAGATCTGGTCTCAAACACTTAACACTTACTAGCTGTGTGACTTGGGCAAGTCACACCCCAATTGCCCTTCCTTCTCCCCTCCAAAAAGAAAAAAAAAAGATTATCAATCCAAATGTTAGACTGAGGAAGGAAGAAAATAAGTAAACTGCTTTGCACATTTTTATTTGTATTAAATAAAAATTTTAATTATAAAAATGAGGAAAGTTTCTGAAGAGCAAAGACTACTCTCATCACAGGGATAGTAAGTGAGCACCACAAATTAACTTCCTACTTTACCACCCCCAAAAGAATATTGAGTTGCCATAATATTATGTAAGAGTAGGCTTCTGATATATCTCATTCACTTGGTAGTTAAAAATGGAGTGAAATAAGTAATTGCTATAAGTATTTGCCATTTAGGGCTCATGATGTTTGAATAGTAAGATAAGAGCAACTGGCCCCTAAAATCTCTGTCTGGCATGGGATAACATCTTTTCCCCTTGTCTTCTTGCCTCCAGCCTATCCGTACTCAAATTAGTCCTTCACAATGTTGTCCTAGTAATCTTTCTAAATCACTGCTCTGGTAACCATCTCTCTACTCAAAGACCTTTGGTGATTCTCCATTACCAACTAAATAAAATACAAAATGCTTATTCTAGCATTCAAGGTCATCTACAACCTACCTCAAACCCTCCTTTCCAGCTTTACCTCATACTACTCCCATTTAGAAACTCTATACTCCAGTCAAATTGTACTGTTATCATTGCCTTTTTCTCTCCTTTTGTCCTCATTGGTTCTGTCTCCTTGTCTTAGATCTCTCAGCATAGATATTCCTTCCATCTATGTAGATTGTAACAAACTGGTAAAGGGGCTTTTACCATAAGTAGACTAGTCTTTGGATGACTGATACATAATCATTTATGTAAAGTACACAGCCTTTCCATCAAGGTAGGACTTGTCAGAGGTTGGATTTTATTGCCATCGTTTTTGAGAATTGAGGGATATTGCTACTGCCTGATGAGACATCTGAGAAGGACTTCAGTCAAAGTCACCCCTCTCCCATCTCCCTCCTCCCCTAATTGAAAGCTTTCCCTTGACTTTGTTGCCTAGGTCATTGATCAAAGTGCATATTGAATTGAAGGTGCCAGTGAGACATCCATTGTTTTCAGTCATATCTGACTGACCCATGACCCCATTTGGGATTTTCTTGGCAAAGATACTGGAGTGGTTTGCAATCTCCTTCTCCAGCTCATTTTACAGATGAGGAAACTGAGGCAACCAGGGTGAAGTAACTTGCCCAGGGTCACATAACTAGTAAGTATCTGGGGCTGAATTTGAACTCAGGTCTTCCTGACCCCAGAGGCCTGGCATTCTATCCACTGCATCACCTAGCTACCCCAATAAGACATCTAGGTGGAAGAACATAGTAGTAAACTTGAACTGGGCTGGAACTCTAGAGAAACTGGGGAGTGGGAGGAGGGGAATATAACAGGACGTGCCTCGGATAAAATACACATAATCACAAAGGAAACCCATTACATTGAAATCTAGTTATTAAAATATAAAAAGTAAACAAGGTCACTCAAGAACTCCAGGTTAAGAATCCTTGCTGCAGGTGTCACTTAAGCAGAGTTCTGAGGGAAGCTAAGAATTGCATCCTGGGCAAGGGGCCAGTCTGTGCGAAGAGTTTGATTTTCAAACACAGTCTCCTGTCTAGTGGTGGCAGGTCATGGATTTCTATTTTTCCAGTTATCTTTTCCCCAAAACCAAAACAAACCAAACAAAAAATCTCCTCTCTACTGTCTCTGTGACATTAAAGAAGACATTTTCTGCTGCAAAGGAGCCTACATTGGACGCTTGGATAGATTGCTTTATACTTCAAAGAAAGACATGTGCCGAAGGAGTAAAACAGGTTTAAAACAGCTGCTATTTGCTTCCAGTGGGGCTCGGATCAGAAATGCAGGAGATGCCAGCTTCAGCTACCTTTTTCACTGCCAAGTCATAATCTGTAAGCTCCGTCAGTATATTTGGTTGGTCCATGGGGCAGTCTCCATTACTGAAAGACAAGCTGCGCTCTCTCAAGGGATTCGACACTGGGCTGGAGCGAGACCAAGGCCTCATTCTGCCACTTACAGGGAGCCTTGGCCAGATGACAGTGGATGCCAGGACAAACTTTCCCCAGGCTTCTCAACTGCAATATGGGCCCTGCATAGTTTGCTCATTTAGCTCCATGAGGCAATGTGGAATAGGAAAAAGCTTGTAGTCTACAGTCTTCTCTCTGCCACTAATTCCCTTAGGTGGCTCCCTTCACTTATTATTTCCCTCATCTGTTAAATAAAGATGGCACTACATGCCCTGTCTGCCTGCAATAGTTGTTAAGATCAACTCAGGTAACATGGATATTCAGAGGTAGCACAAAGAGTTTGAAGGAGAGTGGATTGAGGAACAGAAACTGGAATCAGAAAGACACGATCAGTCAGTTAGCAAACACGTCATTAAATGCTTATTATATGCCAGGCAGCACGCTAAGTCTTGGAGATACAAAGAAAGGTATAACCACAGTTCCTGCACACAAGGAACTGCATTGTAACAGAGAAGATGATGTGCAAAGTGCCAGGTACATAGAAGATGTATACGAGGTAAATGAAGGGTTGTGTCAGAGGGAAGGCTCTGGGTGAGAGGAGGGAAGGGCTGGGAAAGGCCTCCTGAAGAAGATGGGATTTCAGCTGAGTCCTAAAGGAAAGTGGGGGGGGGGGCAGGGAGACTGGCTAGGTGGCGCAGTGAATAGAGCACCAGCCCTGAAGTCAGGAGGACCTGAGTTCAAATCCAGCCTCAGACACTTAACACTTAACACTTAACACTTACTAGCCGTGTGACCTTGGGCAAGTCACTTAACCCCTACCTTCCTCCCTTCAAAAAAAAAAAGGAAAATGGGAGGTAAATGTCAGATGGGAGAGTAATCTAGGCATGGGGACAAAGGAGTGAGAAGCTGGGTTTACATCCTGCCTCCTACTCTTAACTTTGTTACCATGGGCAAGTTGTTTCATTCCTCTATGACCCATGCACAATATAATATGATTAATATAATATAGGGTAATATAATATATGATAAATATAATATTTATAAAGTGCTTACTTAGCACTTTGCCTGGCACATAGTAGGGTACATATAAATGCTTGTTCCCTTCTGAGACTGTAAGTCACAGATGAATTGCTGATCCGAATCACTGGAGAAAGTTTCCACATTGGGAATTCTTTACTCAGATGTGATGTAGATTTGGGTCCCCCTATCCCCAAATAAATAAAAATTAAAGAGGTGGGTACTTAGCAGTAAAATTACAATTTAAAAATGCTAAACCAGAGGGATCACTGTAGGGATCACAGAATTTCAGAAACGGAAGAAGCCCCTCAAAGACCATCTATTTCAACCTATACATGAATGAATGGATGAATGAATGAATGAATGAATGAATGAATGAATGAAAAAGATTTGATCATCAATCTATATTTCCCATTATGGCCCATTTCTAGTTTGGCATAATTCTAATTGCTAAAAGGATTTTTTCCCCTTACAATAAGATAATACTTGCCTCATCACAACTTCCACACAATGCTCTCTATTTTTCTATCGGGGTCACAGAGAACAAATTGATTCCCTCTTTCACATAACAATCCATCAAGTATTTGAAAATATCTATCACGTCAGTCCCATTTCCCCTACTCCCAACCAACTCACACTCACAAATTGGACCCTCAAAGTTAATTAGCCCAGGTTCAAATTTCTTTGTGAATGCCATTCTATTGTGGGTCCACATCCCTAATTCTATCACTAAAGCCCCAACCGAAGTTTGTCTTTCTATAATCAGCCAGATAACACAATTAAAACAAAGGCCTTTGTCAAAATAGTATAGTGAGAAAAGTAGAAATAAAGCATTCCCTCAACCCAAACCTGGGGCACACTATCCCAAAAAGATATACACAAAGATTGGAAACAGGGGCAGCTAGGTGGTGCAGTGAATAGAGCACCAACCATAGAGTCAGAAGGACCTGAGTTCAAATATGACCTCAGACACTTGGCACACTTACTAGCTGTGTGACCTTGGGCAAGTCTCTTAACTCCAATTGCCCTGCCTTCCCCCCTCCAAAAAAAAAAAAGAAAGATCAGAAACACATAGATGTTATAGCACATAGACAGGATAAATATATTTGTCTTATCAAAGATCTTGCCCTGCTAAATACCAGCATTGGCTCATATCCACCATCCCTTGCCTTTCTCCTATTCACATGTCACTTAAAGTGGCTAGGGAAAATAACAAAACTATGTAGACTTGGTCCACTACAAATTTATGTCATATAATCTCTATTAGGGTCTCAATGCAGCAAGGCAATCCTTTTACTTTACTTGTACACACACACACACACACACACACACACACACACACACACACGTGCATACTCCATTATCCTACTCAACATAGCAGCTTTTCCAAACTTTTTCCTTCTACCTCTAATGTCCCATAGCTCCCCCATCCCCCTCCCCTCTCAGCTGGGAACCTTGCTTCACATTTTGCTGGAAGAACTGAAGCTCCATCTTGGCCCCTCCTCCTCCTCCTCTCACATCACTGAGATGCTTTCTGCCACTATTTCCTCTTTCACCCCATCTCACATGAAGAGGTGGCACTTCCTCTTGCCAAAGCAAATCCCTCTATATGTACAGATGGTCCCATTCCATCCTGTCTTCTCCAGCGGATTGTCCGCTCTATCATCCCTACTCTCTCACTAATCTTCAATCTCTTCTTGTCTATTGGCTTCTTTCCTATTGCATACAAACATACCCATGCCTCCTCCCTTTAAAAAACCCAACTCATTTGATCTGTCCATCCCCACTTGCTATCTTCCTGTATCTTTTCTCTCTTTTGTGGCTAAACTCCTTGAGAAGTCTGTGTACTACAGGTGCTTCCATTTCCTTTCCTTGCATTCTCTTCTTAACTCTGCAGTCTGACTTCCAACCACAACATTCAACTAAAACTGTTCTCTCTGAAATTATTCATGATCTCTTAGATCCCAAATCTTATTACCCTTTCTTGATCCTCATGCTTCTTGACCTCTCTGTAGACTTTGATACTATTAATCAGCCTCTTTTCCTTGGCAGTCTCTTTGGTCTCACTGTTCTCTCTTGGTTCTCTTCTTATCTCTCTGAATGCTCTTTCTCAATCCTCTTTGCTAGATCTTCATCCAGTTCATAACTGCTAAATGAGGCTGTTCCTCCAAGGCTCCTTCCTGGAACCCCTTCTCCTCTCCCTTGGTAATCTCTTACTTGGTGATCACATCAGCTCCCATGGATTCAATTATGATTTCTATGCAGATGATTATTACATCTACTATTCCCTCCTAACCTCTCTCCTGACCTCCAGTCTCACATCCCCAATCACTTATTAGACATCTTGAACGAGACGTCTCAGAGACATGTTAAACTCAATATGTCCAAAACTGAACTTAAGATCTTCTCCTCTCTTCCTAACTTCCCTGTTCTTGGCACCACCATCTTCTCAGTCACCCAGGCTCACAACCTTGGTGTCATCCTTAATTCCTTACTCTCTCCCATCCTCCTTATCCAATCAGTTGCCACATCCTGTGGTTTCTACCTTCATGGCATCTCTCATCTAAGCTGCTTTCTCTCCTTTAACACTGCCAGCATCCCAGGAGCAGGATCTTATCACCTCACCCCTGGACTATTGCAGTACCCTTTTGACTGGTCTTCCTGAGTCAAGTAGTTGTCCACTCTAGTCCACCCTTCACTTAGCTGTTAAATTGATCTTTTTAAAGTAGATTTGACAATATCATTCCCCCACCCTATTCACTAAATTAAACAATCTTTAAACAATCCCTTTACCTGCAGGATCAAATATAAAATCCTCTCTTTGGCTTTATAATCTTTCATAGTCTGGCCTCTTCCCATTTGGCCAGTCTTCTTACATCTTACTCCTCTCACCAGACTCTGTGATCCAGTGACATTGGTTTCTTTGCTTTTTCTCCCACAAGAGACTCCAAATCTAACCTCTTAAATGTTTTCCCTTGCTATCTTCACTTGTCTTCTTCATCTATGCATTCTGATTTCCTTGAATTTCTTCAAATCTCAGCTAAAGTCTCACCTTCAACAAGAAGCCTTTCCTGGTCCCCTTTAATACTCATGTTTTTCTTAGGAGATGATCCCCAATTCTCTCTCTCTGTCTCTCTGTGTCTGTGTCTGTGTGTCTGTCTCTCTCTTTCTATACACACACATATACGTATATATAGAGAGACCCACATATATAGATATATGTCCATATAGAGAGATAGGTATAGATAACTAGATATAGATTCTAGATATTTAGATAGAAATATAGAAATATTTAGATATTTTTGTGTAGATATCTGTAAAGCCACACATGAGCAGCTTTCCGGAGGACTGTTGCTGTGAACAGCTTTCAAGGTTCTGATTACACAGTATAGTAAACTCTCTATTTATTCAATAACAAATCAGAGCAAAACATTCACAGAAAATTGAGGTACAGCATTCACAGCATTACAACTTATCACAGAAAATCAAAAAACAGCATTCACCATGTCACAGCTCAACAACTTATCACTAAAATGGCCACATAGTTTTCACCAAAGTGGTCACATAGTTTTGAACAAAGTACAATCATTTAATAACTCATTTAGTAACTCAATCATTTAATCATCCTTAATTCAATCAGTCTTGAGGCAAGCCTCCTTAATCTTTAACTCACCCACAAAGTGCAATAGTCAAAGTTCTACACCCATGGGGTACAATTAAGTTACAATATCAGTCTCTACTCAGTACTCTCTTAAAGAGTAGTGGAAAATACACAGACCATCCACCCCTAGGTCACAAGTAAATTATGATTTTATCAGTCACTACTCAGTATCCATGGAGAGATTTTTTCATCTTGACTCAAGGTAGACTCTCAGATTCCCTGGTTCCCCTTCCATGGTCCCAGCTCCTACCTGAATTCACCAAATTGTCACCTGCGTTCAAAGGCAGACAACTCCCAGCTCCTTGTCTAGCTCTCCATGCAGTTCCTGTTCCACACTGAAGCTCACAATGTCCAGTTCACCTTAAATCCTTCACAGTCTCTATTCCTGGGAAGTCAAGGCTTAACAAAGCCACAAACAAAGTACCAACACCACAGTCATGTTTCCTCTGACAGCTCCAGCCAGCCCTCAGAAGTCCTCAACAGCTCTGTTCTCAAGATCAAAATCACTTTCTCCACCAAAGTTCCAGTCTAGCAGCAGCTGCTCTGCCTCCAGATGCTTGTCCCAAGAAGTTTTGACTGTCCAGCTTGTGCTCTTCCTTAAATACAGTATAGCTCCTCCCTGTTCAGCTCCTTCCTGTTAAGTCAGCAACAGAGGTTTATACTTCCTGTTTCTTTACAAAGGCTTAATTTGAAACTTGGTGCTAAGTACCTGTCAACTTTCCAATACAAAGGGATCTTCAAATTCCATTAAACTTTCCAATACAAAAGGATCTTCAAATTCCATTACCATTACAATATCTATATAGACCTTTCCCTATATATACATATATACACACAAACACACATATATACATATATGTGTGTGTGTATATATATATACATACATACATATATATATATATATTTTTTATATACTCACTTGTCTTCTCATTAGACTGAGTTCCTTAAGGGCAAGGTCTGTTTTTTGCCTTTCTTTGTCTTCCCAGCACTTAGCACAGTACTCAGCCTATAGAAAGTGCATAATAAATGCTTGTTGATAGACTGAAGCATTTTGCACATTTGACAATATTATATCATTATTTCAAGTTATTATCTTCCCAAATTCAATTACCTCAAAACTGTCTCTGAACATTCTAGTTTCTTATCTTAGTGAATGGAATAAAGGGAATGTATTCTCTTTTACTTTTTTTTTTTTTAAGGCAATAGGGATTAAGTGATTTACCCAGGGCTACACAACTAGTAAGTGGCTGAGGGCAAATTCAAACTCAGGCCCTTTTGATTCCATCACCTACTCTATCCACTTTACTACTTAGCTGTCCTGAGGGAGTGTATTCTCATATTAAAATTTATTGAGTTTATGGCTTCAATATGTGGAAACCAATGAATCTCCTCCTGAATTATGCTTCTATTGTTGCTACTATTAACAAGACTAATGACTGGTTTGTTTAAAAGTAACCTTACACCTGAATGAGAAATGCAAAGACATGAAAGCATTAGTGATATTTAGATATCAATATTCACATTCAAGATGTGGAAAATTCAAATATCCTTGTGTTTATTTTTATATTTATATATAAAACTTATATTTACTAAGGTCTGAAATAAAGGTAAACTCTTTTACTTAAATAACTTTGGGGGGGAAGTATAAGCTAAAAACATTTTGTCATTCTTTACTCAATGATATGCATTCTGTTTTTCTTTGTAATATGATTGCTTGGAACTTCTTAAAAATGAGAAGGCAACAGACAGTCCAAGAAAGCTATTTGTAAAATTTGGCTGCTATGGAGTGGAGATGGGCAACATGTGAAGTGAATTTTTCATTTTAACCAATCTATCATTGTAAATTAAGGACATTTTATTGCATCCTCTAATGTCCCTCCAGATTTGAGAGTAGTCCTGAGAAAGCAACCCTCAGACAGAAGGCTACTAGTTCAACCAGATAAAGTTGTTTGTGCTATAGAAAAATATACAATGTCTGGTGTTGGTTGATTTGACTGGGCAGCTATTTTATCTGATTTTGTTCTTGGAGCTATTCATGTATATGAGTTAATAATAGCACATGTTTGATTTGAGCATTTGGGAAATGATCTTTAGGTGATGGTTCAGACCGGAAGAGAATTGCTATTTTTCCCCAAACTGTTTAACTTTTCACAGGTTTACATAGGCAAAAATGTTCTGCCTTCCTACCATCCCACATCTCCTGCCCTGGGTTTATTTACAGAAACTGATGACTTTTCTGACATAGGCACCAAAATCCTTGGTACTTCTCCTTCCTGAGTTCATGAGATTCAGGTTTAGGTTGATTTAGATCTGAGGTTCTTAACCTTTTTTGTGTTGTGGCTCCCTTTGGGACTCTGGTGAAGCCTATGGATCACTTTTCAGAATAATATTTTAAATGCATAAAATAAAATACATAGGGTTACAAAGGAAACCAGTTATACTGAAATACACCTATCAAGATTTTTTTTTTGAAGTTTATGGTCACAGGTTAAGAACTCTTGAATTAGTGATTTAGAGAGAAGTATAGGAATGCATTATTTTTAAAAGTCCTCACCGTACAGACTTGCCAAGAATCAGTAGCTATATCAGTAGCTATATATGCAAAAAGATTTATTGACAAGTAGCTACTTGCCATAGTATGCAGATGCAAATCTACTTTCACCAGAAATATATAGATGATTGTAGCAGCAACATCTACCCCATAAAGGCTAAGCTAGTTTTTCCTTAAAAGGTAATGAAACCATCCATGAGACATAATTGGTGCAGGGGGACTAAGGCTCAAACCACTGACAAAAACTTCTTAGTAATCTAAGTAGAAAAGTGAAGTTCAGACCTGACACTTGACACTTTTCTGACCAGCTGCTGGGTAGCTGTGCTCGGCTGCATCAATGTTATCTAATTGTTGTTAAGTCATTTCAATTGTGTCCAACTTTTCATGACCTCATTTCAGGTTTACTTGGCAAAGATACCAGAGTAGTTTGTCATTTCCTTCTCCAGTTCATTTTACAGATGCGGAAACTAAGGCAAATTGGGTAAATTAATTTGCCCAGGGGCACACAACTGATAAGTGTCTGAGGTCAGCTTTGAACTCATGAAGATGAATCTTCCTGACTTCAGGCCCAGCACTCTGTCCATTTGGCCACTAGCTGCCCAAATCAATGCTATATCCTTGATATCCTGAAAGATGGTAGCTCAAATCTATGATAGCTAATCAAATCCACCCCAAAGCTAAGACTTAATCATGAATCTTCAGTGAGGAGCAAAAGGATCTTCAAGAATCCAGGCCTCAGGGACAATTAAATGGACCAGTGGATAGAGTACCAGACCTGGAATCAGGAGGATCTGAGTTCAAATCTGATCTTAGCACTGTGACCCTGGGAAAATCACCTAACCCCAATTGCCTCATCCTTCCCCCCTAAAAAAACAAGAATCCAGACCTCACAAAGGGAGGACACTGGAATCACTTTGGGATCTCTCCAATTGTTAGAGGCTACCTAAAGTTCTTCCTTTATAAACCTTAAATTTACCTCGGCACATCCTCGCCACTACTTAGGTCAGGTGGAACCTGCAGTCTCAAGGTTACGTGTAGCCTTCCAGGTTCTTAGGTGACACAGACCCTGGACACAGTACTTGGCTTCTCTTTAGGCAACTCTACAAGATCATGAGTCAGAGAAAAGGTGCCAATTTATATTGGCAGTAGGAGTTTCCTCACCAGCGAGTTCTAATTCCTATCACTATGTGCTACAGTTCATACATAGGAAGTGATTAATCTCCCGGCAGTTATACCTGTCTGTAAGTGGAGGAGGTGGGGGGAAGCATTTTCTAAGCGCCTATCACAGGCCAGTCACTGTGCTCATTGTTGTCCAGTCATGACCCACTCTTTGTGACTCCACTCGGGTTTTTCTTGACAGAGATACTGGCATGATTTGCCATTTCCTTCTCCAGATCATTCTACAGTAGAGGAAATTGAGGCAAACAGGGTTAAGTGACTTGCCCAGGATCACACAGCTGTTAAGTGTCTGAGGTTGGATTTCATCTCAGGTCTTCCTGACTCCAGTCCTCCATCCACCTCACCACCTAGTTGCTCTAGGCACCAGGTTAAACAATTTACAAAGATGATCTTATCTGATCTTCACAATAATCCTGGGAGGCAGGTGCTATTATAATCTTCACTTTACAGTAGAAGGTACTCAGAGGTTAAATGATCTGATTCAGGTTATACAACTAATGATTGTCTGAGGTCACATTCGAATTCGGGCCTCCCTCACTCTAGACCCTGTGTTCTATCCACTGGGCCACATAATCTCGCTCAAACTCCAATGATCAATCAAGATAATATATACAAAGCAGTGTGCAAGCCTTCAAGTGCTCCCTATATGTGATTATTATTATTTAGAACTATTATAAATCTTTTTTCTTTGTCTTGAGGTAAACAGAATAAGCAACCACTTGCCCAAGTAGGGACTCATTCTGCCGAGCTTTCTTTGCCTGTCGCAATCATCAAAGACAAGTTCTAGAAGTCGGATTGTCTCACAAGCACTGTCTTCAGAGTTTCATTATTTACTTTATCCTGTTTAGAACCAGTAAGAGACAACCTGACATTTGCATTCCTAATAGCCTCATTTCTCTTTTTGAGCTGAGCTGGTTTCTCTAAATTAGTTCTGGGAATTATTAGCAAACTGGCAACCCTCCTTTGCTTTCCTCTCTCATGCTTCAGAAAGCACATTTGAAAAGTTATATATATATGTATGTGTGGGTGTATGTGTGTGTGTGTGTATATAAATGTATATATGTACACATATACATACACATATGTGTATATGCATACATATACACATACACATATACATACATACATATACACACACACACACATACACACACACACACATAATCTGTAGAGCAGACAGAGTGGATAGAGTGCTGGGTCTGGAATCAGAAGTTCCAGAGTGTAGCAAATTCAGCCTCCCCACTCCCATCACTCTGATCCCCTTCCTACCTCTCTTCCTTCCATCCCATCAAAGGAATAGGAGCATCTCTAAAGGCACAGGCTGGGTGATATTGTGAGAAAGGATGGTCCCTGACTCCCGTAAGGTAGATTTGGTTTTGGAGGACAAACAGAAGTCCTCCAAATGATGGTAGGTGATCAAACTACATAATGCAGCCTTGGGACAATAATGAAATGTGCTACAGACTTACCGTGTGAGTCTCAACAATTTACAGTTATCCTTTCCACATCTCAAACTCTCCATCGAGCTTTTGATAGATCTCCCGCCAGAATAAGAAATTAAGTAGGAATTTGGGGGCAGTTTTGCAGAAGAAGTTTTGCAGAAGTTTTGCAACTTGGAAAAGACCAGCAGAAGACACAGAACCTATGACTAAATACTTCGCCCAAATTTTACCATGAGTACTGTAAATACCCCATAAAAGAAAAAGAAAAAATTCAGACTTCCTCTCTGGTACAAAGGGAGGGCCAAAAAATTTCACTAGGATTTTCCAGATCATGGGGGTGGGGGTTGGGGGACACACCTCCTAACCCCGAGATGTGCAAGCGATAACTGTGCCTTGTGAGCCTCCAGCAGAGGTCCTTCAGGCCTCAGTTTACTTATCTGTAGAATGAGGAAGTTCAAGTAGACCTTTCCTAACTCCAAAATTCTAGACTAACTGTACTTGGTAAGGAAACTGCCTTTCTTCTGTGGCCTGACTTTGAAGCACATTTCAAAGGAAGAGTTCCAGAGATGCAGCTTCCCCGTAGTGGCAGCAACCCTGGAACGAGTGTGTGATCTCCCACAGTGACTACTTGGAAGGGGGCAATCCTCATTTGAATGTATCAGCTCTGGCAGGTTTGTTTGGGGGGGCAACACTCATTTAAATGCATAAATTCCAGTCTTCTTATTTATTATCACACTGTTTTTCTCAACCTATTAAAACAATAAATGATTTTCTATACACATATACCTTGATTTGGCCTTTCTGTTAATAAGGGCTACAGGTCTACATTAACCATGCAGTTTTTATCTCCTTTTCTGGAAGTGTATTGAGTAATCACTTAGTCTAGAGAGTTGTGGCAGCTTATCTGGGGTGTCACATTCTCTCTCTACCTACACTGACTGGAGAAAAGCTTGAAAGAATAAAACAAGCTTATTTAAATGCATCCTTTCCCCACCCCCCCAAGGCAAGTTCTCTGTTGACTGATTAAAGTCTACTCCTTCAGCACTTTTCTCTTTTTTTTTAAAGTCAGTCTGCTTGCCAAGAAAGTTTCCCAAAGTTTCTGAGGCTTTAATTATTAGGCAGATTGGAAATAAATGAGGAGTTCTGCGCTTTGGAATAGAGACAACTCTATCGACTATGTCAGCCCTTCCAAACAGTCTGTGCAGAAAGGCAAGAAAACCTGTCTGGCTTTTTATATCACATATATATCACATTTTCATATCACAGGTATGGATTTTAAGGAAGAACTCCAAGTTTAAAAAAGTACCAACTAACCTGACTGGAAAACAGAGCTCCTTCTTTGCCCATAACTGTCCGTCTGGAAGGATATAAGCTCCACAGTATCACTTGGCTTCCAGGAAAACCAGGGCTCTCAGTCTCCATGTTGAAATTAATTAAGGAATCTCATTTCACATGACAGGTCCATCTAATTCTCATCTGTCTTTAGCCTCTTTAGTCATTAAATATGGATGTTAGAATCCTAATCATAATTCTCTGTTTCTTAATAGAATGTAAGTTTCTTGAGGGCAGGAACTGTCTTTTCTGTCTGTACCTTGGCATTTAACACAGTGCTTAAGACATACGGGCTGCTAGGCTTGGAATCAGGAAGATCTCAGTTCAAATACAGCTTCAGACACTAGCTGTGTGATCCTGGGTAAGTCACTTAACTTTGGTTTCCTCAGTTGTAAAATGGGGATAATAACAGCACCCACCTTCCAGGGTTGTTATGAGGATCAAAGGAGATCTTCAGAGAACACTTTGCACGTTCCTGGAACATAATTTGTTGTTGAGTCACATCCAATTCTTTGGGACCCTATCTGGGGTCTTCTTGGCAAAGATAATGGAGTGATTTGTTATTTCCTTCTCCAGTTCATTTTACAAATGAGGAAACTAAACAGGGTTAAATGACTTGCCCAGGGTCACACAGCTAGTAAGAGTCTGAGGCCAGATCTGAACTCAGGAAAATGAGCCTTTCTGGCTGCAGAACCAGCTGTCTCAGCCCCTAACTGGTGCTATATGTTATTACTGTTACTATTATTATTATTAATATAGTAAGCAACTGATGAATGCTTCTTCACTCAGTCATTGGTAGAATTGTTAGGAACCTAAGAGGTCATCCATTCTGACCTCTGAGATCCCTTATAGCTGCAGGTCTATGTTACATATATTCTATGATCATTCTTTTGTTGTTATTGTTCAGTGGTTTTCAGTTGTGTGGGACTCTTTGTGACCCCCATCTGGGGTTTTCTTAGCAAGGATCCTGGAGCAGTTTTCCATTTCCTTCGCCAGCTCATTTTACAGATGAGGAAACAGAGACAGAGTTAAGTGACTTACCCAGGGTCACAGAGCTGATCAGTCTCTAAGGCTGAATTTGAACTCAGGTCCTCCTGACTCCAGACCCAGAGCTCTCTCCACTGTGCCACCATGATTATTTTCCTGAGAAGAAAATAGAGCCATAGACATTACAACATTTGTAACTCAATTGGACGAGACCTCCTTTTCACCTGACTGTTATTCTTTCCATCATGCCTCATTGCTTTCATGGAGCCAAAGAGGAAAGAGATGTGTAATTCAGGCTCAGGGGCTATTATCCCAACTCACGCTTGGGCTAACAGATCTTGTCCTCAGAGCAGGACTGGCTACATTTCTCCTCAGGGCTCTAGGGGTAGCCCAGTGGGATTGAGGGTGGTTTTCTACAGTGTTTTTCCCTTGATAATAATTTGATTAGTTAACATCTTCCCAATATCAATAAACAGTTAACACCAGGGAGCTTTCACAAAGATATAACAAAGTCCAACAACTTCCTAAACCAGGAGCACATTCTCCTCTCTCCATACCTTTGTCACTAGAAGGAATAAACTCAGACTCGAAAAGTGGTTGCTACAGAACATTTACTCCCGGGAGTTCTTTTCTCTCTTCATGGAATCACCCACAAGTTTGCTTCTGGATGCAGCATAAGCTAGTGGATTGTTATTTTCTTGCTCAGCTGGGCGGGTTCCTTGCTGCACTGGGTCAAGCAGGTCACTCTCTCCTCAGGGATGTTTCTTCCCCAGATTGTGCTGCTGCCTCTGCTGGTCAACCCTGCGCTGCCTCCAGATGCTGCACCTTTGATGACTTTTCTGATCTTTCACACCTCACAAGGTCATAGCATGACTTGTTCTGTCTCGCAGTACACCTTTACCTGCAATCAGAAAAGGATGAAACACAACAGAGATCAAAAGGAGAAAGAAAAGAACAATGCATTCATGGCCACGTGCAGGCAAGTGAACAAGAAAGGAAAGAAGGCCGCTGGGCCAGGCTACTGCTGCCACCTCCTCCCCCAGGTCTGAAGCATTTCATCCTCTTCACTCAAGAGCCTCCAGGGAAGAGAAAGTTGGTCCTTCTGAATCTTTGGTAGGCCCCCTGGGAACCAGCTTAGAAGTCAATTAGTAGGTTTTTTATCACCACACAATAAGCTGATAAAAAATTGTCGGAAGATGCCTCAGTGAACTCTGAAATGGAGAGGAAAAGGGCCTCCATGTGGATGTTCCAAAGACTGGGCCATCATCAGCCAGTCCCCCAATTACAGATAGAACAATACAAAACACTCAGTGGTTGTTTAGTCGTGTCAGACTCTTCATGATGCCATCTGGGATTTTCTTGGCAAAGAGTGAAGTGGTTTTCCATTTCCTTCTACTGTTGACTTTACAGAAACTGAGGCAAAAAGGGTTACATGACTTGCACAGGGTCACACAGCTAATAGGTGTCCAACACTGAATTCAGTCTCAGGAAGATGAGTCTTCCTGACTCCAGGCCCAGTACTCTATCCACTGCACCACCTAGCAGCCTGTACAAAACATAGCCATCTATTAATTACACGAATAAATGGAAACAGTGGCACAAATAGTCCAAGCATATTATTTTTCAAAGCTTCAGGCATATTCTTTTTGCACTGGATTTACCTTTTGGATCAAATTTTGTTGAGAGTTATTTTTTTAGACTATATGTTATTGACACTTTTTGTCTCTGCATCACAGTATTTTCTGAAGAGAAAAACCCCTCCCCAATATTTCCTTCTCCTTAATCTCTATACCTTAGGTAGGCTCTATTAAACTCTCCCTTGTGACAAAGAAAATAATGCAAAGCCATCCAATACAGTGGCTGCTTCTGAAACTGTATACAGCATTCTCTCCTGGTAGTCCCCCACTCCTCTGCCCTGAAGGGAGGTGAATTTCATGATGATTTCTGGAATCTTCATCATTGGACTTTTTTCCCCAATTATTCCAAGTTTGGTTTCTTATTAGCTATCTTTTAATTTGTATTGTGATAGTCACATTAGTTGCATTCCTTGAGTACCCACAGCAATGGGAATGACAGTGATCTGAAGGATACTGAATAGTGAGGGGGAAGTCAGTTCAAGATAAAAACACTGGCACCAGGGAGTGATGCTTTGCACCAATAACTGAGAGTTGTGTATGAAGATAAAGGACGATGTCTCAGGAGCATCTACAGGTGGAATGGACTAAGGGGAAAGTATAATGGAGTGGAGAGAACACTGAATTTGGAGCAAAAAGACTTGTGCTTGAATATATTGTTTTTGGAGGCAGTTGGGGTTAAGTGACTGTAATAGTAATTAGTTTATCAGGATACTTAGCACTTAGTAGTGCTAAGTGCTAGGTGTGGAAGGTGCAAACTCTGTCCCACTGTTGAGAAGGCATGAACTCCCCTGTTGATGTGGAAGAAGGGGATTGGCTGAGGTGTGTATATAAGCAAGAATTCCAGAGACAGACAGACAGAATTGGAATGTTGCTCTGGGTGA
>CM053581.1:514167740-514198468 GCA_028627135.1 Pseudochirops cupreus | reverse complement strand
GATGTTCTGCATAATTACACATGTACAGCCTGTATTGAATTGCTTGTCCTTCCAGTGGGGGTGGGTGACAAGGAAGGAAGGGAAAGAATCTAGAATTTAAAGTTCTATAATCAAATGTTAAAAATATATCTGTATACATATGTAATTATTATCATCATCATCATCATTATTCTTTTTAACTACATGCAACTGGGAATTAAGATATACAGGCACTGTGGTAGGGAGACCCATCATGCCCTACCGGAAAGTCAGAGGGGTGAGGGGGAGGACATAGGAGAGAGCAGATTGGAGGAGGGGCTATACAGTGGGATGGCTGTTTTGGGGTGGTGGGTAGGGGAAAGATGGGGAGAAAATTTGTAATTCAAAGTCTCATGGAAATGAGTGATGTAAACAAGAAAATAAATAAATTAATTTATTTAAAAAAAAAAAAGAAAAGTGTGGTAGAAAATCTGGGTGATGGTAGCCCAGGAAAGGAACAGAATGGATTACAAAGATGATTAGGTCTTCAGAAGAGCTAGAATGGGCACACAGCTTTGCCACGAGGGTGGTAGGACTAAATTCCATATTGAGGAATTAATACAGTGAAAGGTAGAAGAATGTGGCATTCTCTGTTGGCAGAACTTAAGTGATAAGGAATTTAAAGAATTAAATTGCCCCAGAATTAAAAATGGAATTTGGAACATTGATATTCTAGTAGGTGTCACCATGGCATTTCCCCTACAGATGACCATCTAGCTCTTTGTGGTGAGGGTAGAGTTTTTAGATTTTGAGCAGTTACTGCAGGGAGACCTCCATTTAGTTCAACCCTATCACTGTAGAGATAAGGACTCTATAGTTCTATGACTTGTTGAAGGTCATAGAATCAAATTTTTCAACTCATGACTAGAACTTAAGCCTCCTGCTTCCTACAATTTCCATTATGCTGTTTGGTAACAGCTACACCTGTTATGTAGGCTGGAATGATTAAGGACATAGGATCATCTCCATTCTCAAGATCATCACCATTGGCTTGGATTCTTTGCCACTTAACCCATGAAAAAGCCCAGCCCCTGGGGCCTTGGTGTCAGAAATCTTAGCAGAATTCCCATTGCTTTTTGGGGATGCCTTTCTGATGAAGTGTTACCAATGTCCATGGTGAATACAGAGGTCAAGAATTTTTAAATTTAATTTAAGGAACTGCATTCCTTTAAGTATTATTATCTTCAAAGATGTTTTTGTGTTTTAAGGTCTACAAGTATCTCATTGCTTTCTAACCAGGATTCTCAATCACTGAACTGACCTGACTTAGGTATGCCAAAAGATGAGGCCATTGAAAGATTAGGTGAAGTACAGGAGGTGCGAGAGGGCTGAACAGTGTCAAATTTTGCAGAAGAGTCAAACGCTGAAAAAAATGGGGGGATGGCCAGTGTATTTGGCAAATAGGAACTTACTGTTGACCTTGGAGAGTATTATCTCAGTATAGTGATGAGGATGGAAAGCAGATAATGAATAATTCAGAACACACTTTCTAAAGCGTTGCTAGTGACTAGGTGATGAAGAAGCAGAGTCAGCAGGTATATTATTGGTTGGAGAAGTTTGGTGGTGCAAGAAAAGAGGAAAAGAGATGGTAGCCTGAAGGAGCAACAGGCAGGGGAGCTAGTTGAGGGCAGGAAGTCCTTGAGATGCCCCTCTAACCAGACCATCTTAAATGGCTTCCTTGTCTTCCTCAGTGTATGGCTGGCCCTGATAATAGTGTATGAAAAAGATGATAAAGAAGGCAAAATAATCTGCCATTTTCTAATCCTATATCCTCCTGACTGAATTATTCTTGGTTTTATCTCTTCAAAACAGACACATAGTACAGTAACTTTGATTTAAACAACAAATTAGAAAGAATAGTTTCTAAAATTGGCTTAGGATGTCCTGGGACTCACTTTCCAAATTCTCTTGCATGGAGTGAAGCAAAAGTTATGATCAGTTATACACTTTTGCTGATAAAAAAAATGAAAATATTGAGACAGAGTTGCTACATTTGTTTCTCTAATTGTGGAGGTTATTTTATTGCATCAGTTATAATACAGTTTGAAGGTGATGGGTTGTTTTTTGTTTGTTTGTTTGTTTAACTATAACTAATTTTTTCTTTAGACTTCTCATCCTAAACACAACGCATTCTTTGGTTGAATATGTGCTTCCAACTCAAGAGACAGCATGATAAATTAGATAAAGCCTTGAACAAGGATTCAGGAAGGATTTGGCTCAAATCCTGTCTCAGACACATGTACGACCTTTAGACTCAATGGCGTCAAAGGGCCTTTCAAATTTATGTTCCTATGAGTGAACAGAAACTACCTAATTATTACCCCTTCCTTTGGAAGACTTCAGACTTTTTCTGGACTAGTATCTCTCTGTTTCTTTGCCAGTATACTTTCCAGGGATGAACACATAGATGTACACATTGCCAGAGCTCTCTCAGTGTTTGAGAGGCTAGGAAGGAATGTGTGGGAGAGAGGAAGTTCTAGGCTGCCTACCAAATTGAAGGTCTACAGAACCATTGTGCTGACCTCGTTGTTGTATGCCTGTGAAACCTGGACAATCTACCACCTCTGTAGCAGAAAATTGAATCACTTCCATTTGAATTGTCTTGGGAAGATTGCGAAGATTACTTGGCATGATAAGGTACTGGATACTCAGGTCCTCTCTTGAGCTGAATTGCCCAACATTCAAACTCTACTGCAGAGAGCACAACTCTGATGGGCTGGTCACATAGCCTGAATGCCAAACACACAATTATTTTATGGAGAACTCATAAAAGGTTGGTGCTCACAGGGAGGTAAGAAGAAACAGTACAAGGACACCCTCAAAGTCTCTCTGAAGAATTTTAGTATCAATTGTGAGACATGGGAGATGCTGGCACAGGACCTCTCAACATGGTGTGCCCACATCAAAAAAGGTACTGTGTTCTATAAACAAAGCAGAGTAGCACAAAGGCATATGAGATGTAGAAATCTAGAGACATGTCCATCCTCAATGTTTAAATAGACTATTTGTGTCTGACTTGTGGTAGAAACTTCCAAGCTGCATTGGACCAACTTTGACCCCAACATCATGACGTCATTGGTCCTCTTTGAGTAGGAAGGATGAAAAACAGCATCTCTGTATTTCTTTAGATAATGCCTATATGGTATGAAGATATTGTTAGGAAGTTGTACATTTCTTCAACTTGTGTGTTTTCCTTTTTCAAAAAGTATTGCTCATTTATATTTTACACATGGCTCACAAAGTCCTGTGGTTTAAAGCTGTGCACACATTTTTCAGTTGTGGACCTCTAGGAAGTTCCACTCTGATAAGAGGTAATCCTAGGTTTGGGAAGGCCACTCTAGTGGACTGCAGGCCTCTACCCAACTGGAAATACTTTGAGTGACAGATTCATGAGAGACTGTATGTCTATCATCCAGGAAGTAGCCTAATTAAGTTAGGAAAAACTCAAACCACAAGGTTAGCCAAAGGGTGATAAAATCTGCAGCCACAGCAACTCAAAGACCTACTAAATTATAGAGGGATTGCTATTTATACTGGTGGAAAGACTACATATATCAATGAAATCCCAGATCCTCTAAATAAATATGTCTTTAAATCATATGATCCAAGAATTACAATTGGAAGAGACCTCAGATATTGCTTAGTCCATCCCCTAAATGAATATATAATAACTAACATTTCCGTATCTTGTTTTATGTTTACAGAGAGCTTTCCTCATAACAGCCCTGTGAGATAGGTGGTGCAACGGTTATTTAACCCTCTTTTGCAGATGAAGTTAATGCTTAAAGTCACGCAGCTAGTAAATAAGTAGCTTACTATTAGCTTAGTAGTAAAATCAGGACTGGAATCCAGACCTTCTGATTCCAAGATCAGCGTTCTTCCCTCTATGCTAAGTTATGTCATTTTAAAATTATTCCCAGCTTTCACTTGAAGAACTCCAACAACTTCTTGGGAAGGGAACCAACTTCTTCCCAAGGCATCATTTCATTTTTTGATAACTCTGATTGTCCCCTGACTCCCTCTAATCACCACCCATTTACGCTCATCATTTTTCAAAAGAAGATACCCAAGTATCTCCCAAAGTGAGGTTTCATGTTATCTTTAGGTTAATGATGAAACCCACTTCGCCAACTCCATCATTTTCCTTACCAAGGAAAAATCTTAGACCATTGTTTCACTTGGTTGCTATTGGCTTGGTTTATAGCAGTGGTTCTCAACCTTCCTAATGCTGGGACCCTTTAATACTCGTATGTGGGTGTATCTGCATGTGGGCAGAGCCTCCTGGAGACGAATAGAGGAGGTTCCTTAAACCATCGGAAATATGTGTTTTCCAATGGTCTTAGGCAACCCCTGTGAAAGGCTCGTTCGACCCCCAAAGGGGTCACAACCCCCAGGTTGAGAACCGCTGGTTTATAGCAAAAGTGTCACTGTTGATATGATTTAGTTCCTCCAGTAAATGTCAATTCTTAAGTCATAAGAGAAGGATTTCCAATTTAGAAATAGGCAAATTCATGTTTCCAAAAGGTCTGAAAATTATCATAGTCAGGAAGACCTGAGTTCAAACTTGATCACTACTTTCAAGCTATGAGATCCTAGGCAAGTCATTTAACTTATAGTTGCCTGTTTCCTCATCTATAAAATGGATAAAATAATATCTCCAAGGGTTGTTGTGAGGATCAAATGAGATAAAAATTGTAAATTGTAAATAATTGTAAAGAACTTAACTTACAGTGCCTGATACATAGCAAATTCTATATAAATGCCAACTGTTATTAGTGATAGATCTTAGCAACCCTTTCCCTACCACTTTGCCATGGTCACTGCAGAAGCAGAGGAGAAACTACACAGGACTGAGGGCCATTTTGTAATTTTCTTACGGGTTACTATGCCCAAAGAACTAATTCTATAGTAGCTCATCTACTGTTCATGAGCTTCTCCATATTTTGCTAGACTGATCCTTGAAGAGCAAATTCAATCAATCACTGGGGTTCTTCTTGGAGTCTTTTCAGCATGGTGGAATCTGCCAGTGCTGTCATCATCTTTGAGATCTCCAGGTCACCCCTGAGCCACAAGGAGGCATTAAAATAGGATCAAGCTGGGGTGGCTAGGTGGTGCAGTGAATAGAGCACCAGCCTTGGAGTCAGGACGACCTGAGTTCAAATCCAACCTCAGACACTTGACCCATTTACTAGCCATGTGACTTTGGCCAAGTCACTTAACCCCAATTGCCCAGCAAAAAATAAAATAAAATAGAACTGTAACATTTCTGAGATTTTACTGTTACCACACAATACTGCTTCTACGTGGTCATTAAGGATTTCTTGATGTTTTCATTTATATCCTCTAATGAAAGGTCCACATAAAGAAGTGCTTATGAGGAATACTTAGGAACATGAGAGTTTCAAGTTAGATATGAGCTTTACAGTGTAAGCTCTGCTACACTAGAACAATTTGTCACTGAAGAGTGTAGAATTTCCTTCTCTGTCAAGCTCTTAAGAACCAGAGAGATGTGCACAATGTGAATGGAATAAATGGTGTCCACTTGAAGGCAGGGGCATGAACAGGATAGCTTCAGTGGGTGCCTCGGAGCCTTGGGACTTTATGGTACCTGGTACAATGCCATGCTCAGATCAGGAGACTGGAGAATTGTGTGTTGCAAAGGACCTAAGTCAAATTGCCTCTTCTGGTTTCCCCAACATATCCATTAAAGTAACTGTCATCAGATCAAGAGGGTTGGCAAAGATTTCCTGAACAGATGTTCAGGAAAATTGGACTGTTTACAGTGTTTACAGATACTTGGTTTTGGCATCCCTCCAATTTTAATACATGGATGACTTTTTCTGCCTCCCCCCTTTTGATGGTACATAGACATTCAACGACTTCAGCCTCCATGACAGCATGGGACACTGAGTGATTGCAGGGGCTGTTAGGAAATATGCCCCTGGGAGCAATCTGAGTGGAGTCCTAGGGCATTGTAAAATGCAGGCATAGGATGCTCTGTTTGGGTCCTACAAAGGCTTAATATAAGAGTGGACACCCTGTGGTATTGCTGCCATCACAAAGTGATACCTAAGGCAATTTTGGAGGCATTTTCCCCTACCATATGCCTCTCTTTTTCTCTCTTTCCCTCCTCCCCTCTCCCATTAATTCTTTCCTTTCCTCCCGCCCTTCTTCTTTCTCTTCTTTTTTCTCTTCCTTAAATTACTTCTTTTCTTTCCTTCCTTACTTTTAATTCTCTATCTCTATTTCCCTTCCTTCCTTCCTCACTCTCCTTCCTTTTTTTTTTACCAGCTCTCTCCCTTTCTTCCTTTTTCAAACTGTTTTCTTTTTCTTTCCTTTTCTCCCTTATCTTGCCTTTTCTCTTTTCTTCTCTCTTTCTTCTATTTTATTCTTTCTCTTCTTTTTTCATTCTTCCTATTATTCAAACCCTCTTATGTCTTATCTGTTAATGACCTGAACCTGCCCTATATTGTGGTTTAGCAAGGAAGAAATGTGCAAAAGAAAATAATGCCACCATATTTGCCCTGACATGGCATCCATTTGCCTTGAATTCTTAATTGTGTTACCTTCTTGTTTGTTTTTAACAAAAAATGTAGAGATGATTATTATACTACATGCTACACTAAGCCACAAAGAAAACAATTGGTGAGAGGGTCTGACATAAGACTTTTTTTTTACCACTATATGACTCCTCCCTAACAAAGGACATCCCACCTTTTAATGCCAGGTCTACCTGTCTGAAATGAGTTCATATAGTTGTATGCCACAGACCCTCTCACCAGTTGTTTTCTTTGTGGCTTAGTATAGCATGTAGTAGATGATTTTTCAAAAATTTTAATGATCTGATGTGAGAACTGAGGCTGAGAAAAGTTAAGGGAATGTCTTGGGCATGATTCAAACTCAGGACTTTCTAACTCCAAGGCTGGCATTCTATCTACTCTGCCACCTGGCTACCTCTAGATTAGGGATTTTTAACCTGAGGTGCATGAACTTATTTTTCAATCTATTTTTATAACTATAGTTCAATACAATTGACTTAATTTGTAATAATGCATATTTTTTAAGCATTTAAAGACAACATTTTGAGAAGGAGTCTATTGGTTTTACTACACTACCAAAGGTTTTCATGGCACAAAAAAAGTGAAGGACCCTTGTTCTAGATCATGGACTCTAGAATTTGAAGGAATGAAGGAGTGCTACCATACTGGATTTGGAGTCAAGGAAATCTGGATTCAGGTCTTCCCTCAGACAGTTAGTAGCTGTGTGTAAATCACTTAACCTCTCTGACTCAATTTCATTATCCATAAAATGTAGATGATAATAACACCACTTTGCAGAGTTGATCAAATGAGACAATGCATGTGAAGTGCTTCTTCATTTTCAGATGAGAAATCTGAGAGGGGGAGGACTTGCTGAAGATTGTAAGAAGTTGTAATGTTAATGGGATTTGAGATCTTTCCCCCTCTCCCATTAATAGGCCTGACTTGGAGTCATTTAGGGGAGACTTGCTTGTAGGAAGACTTTCACACCTTTTGTTCATTTTTAATTAGGCACTGAGTGAGGGTTGTGATGCCTCTGGCTCTGAGAAGTCCATATATACTCTGAGGTTAGCATTTTGCTTTGGGGGTTCTCATTGGAAGAATGTTCCTGGGGCTTGGCCAGACTCTGGGTAGCCGTTACGGAGAACCCCAGCTTTGAGAACCCAAATGTTGGTGCTTCTCTCTCTGGTAACTATGTATGTACTACTGTGGTCAGACAGTTGAATTTGTCTGTTAATCTGTACTATTTTCTCAGGTAGTTAGAGGCCCTCTCTGGTGATCTGTGCTATTTTTTCTGCTCTTAATTTTTGCTTATAATTTCTGTTTGTATTTTCTCTGAAGTTCAAGGTGCTAATTTTTCTCTTGAACTAGCAAATGTAAGTGGAAAAGACTGTTGACCCCTTAAACAGCTATCTTTCCTAGTAAAGCAGATCTAAGAACCTGTACTAGCAGCCACTCCGGGTATGCCAGTGTGGTTGCCACTACACATGGCATAGTTGGTCAGGATCTGCAAACTAAAAGCATGGGGGCTGGGATAATCATCCATTGTTTCCCAGTAGTGGTGGCTAAGGTTCTGTGGAGTCCCACGAGTAGCAGTGGCCTGAGTAGAAACAGGCAGGTAGCAGAGCGGTTTCCCAGGTGCCCAAAACAGGGCCCCTGTGAGATAACCTCTCTTTTCCCCTCCCTGCCCCACTAGCACTCCGAAGGAGACAGGCAGGAGCAGCAGCTGTGGGAGGTGGGAATGGCCAGGGCCAGAGCCAGAGCTCAGGTGGAGTAAACTGGCTCTGGACTGTGCCCAGGGGTGAATGCCCTCAAAGTGTATTGTATTCAGAGGCCAGGCAGGAGCAGTGAGCATTTGGAATGGAGACCTGGAGCAGGAGAGAGAGCTGCCTGCAGCTGGAGGTGAGAGCAAGAACAGAGAGAGCTGTCTGCATTGGGACTCAGAAGCTGGGGAGGAGGGGGACCTTGGGACTCAGAATTCAGCCCCAGGGGCAAGATAAAAACTTTGCAGCAAGGTACTGAGTCTCCCTGGGATGGTTTGGGTGAAGGAGGAGGGTGAAGTTGTTTATGGTGGGTGGGGGGAAGTGAGGTGGACCCCTGAGGACCCACCCTATTGGCTTCGTTGTCCATTTGTCCCTTGGGACTTGGAAGCAGGGGCTGAAGCAGTGTGGGGAGAAGGATACACCCCCCTGAGAGAACTTTATTTGGACATTTTTGTTTTGGCTTGAGAGTGGAGAAGCTCACTCCCCAAAGATTTTGACCCCTAAAAAATGAGATTATGTTATATAGAATTTTGTGTTTGTTTAAGGCCATGTGGCTACTCTGGTAATGAGTTGTTGCTATACATTTTGTAAATATGAAATTCATGATGTGCTTATTTTGTGAGAATTGTACTTATTTCTTAAGGGACAGATACAAGCTGCCTATGTAATGGACATGAAAGATCTTGGGGTCAAATGTAATAATGTTAATGGGTTTAAGATCTTCCTTATCCATCAATAGGCTTCTCCATAGAGCCCATTAAGGGAAGCTTGCTTAGGGGAGGTTTGCTTGTAGGAAGGCTTTCATGACTTTTGCTAATTTGTAATTAGGCACTGAGTCACAAGGGTTGTGATGCCTTCAGGCTCTGAGAAGTATGCATATATATTCTGAGTTGGTATTTTGCTTTGGGGGCTTCCTTATGAGAAGGATCTTGTGATTCCCTGATGGAGATTCTGAGTGGCTGTAGGTTCAGAGCTTCTAGACAGCTCAGTTGTAAAGGTTCTCTCAATCCAGGGATGTATGTAAAGTGTATAGCAATATTGCTTTGATTCAGATAGTCAGAGCCCTGTCTGTTGGTCTTTATTTCTCTGCTTGTATTTTTTCTGAAGTTCAGGGTACCGACTTTTTGCCTTAACTAGTGAATGAAATTAAAAAAGACTGCTGACCCTTTAAACAGCTATCTTTCTTAGTAAAGCAGATCTAAAAACCAGCCATCATGGGTGTGCCAGTGTGGTTGCCATTGAAGAAGTGAAAGAGCTGAGATTTGAACCTATACCCTAATTTTACTTCTCTTCCCACTACATCCTTGTGTTTGGAAAGTGGGTTGGATTTGGAGGCAGAAGAACTGGATTTGAATTCCAGTTGTAACTTACTCCCTGTATATCTTTGAATAAATCATGTAACTTCTCCTAAATCTCAGTTTCCTTATCTATAAAATAAGGAAATTGGGCTGGACAGGAAACAGTAGAACAGGGGAAAGACCATTGAATATACAGTTAGGGGACCTAGATTCAAACCTCAGTTCTGTCACTCATTACCTGTGTGACCTTGGACAAGTCACTGAATCTCTCTAGGTCTCAGTGTCCTGAACTACAAAATGGAGTTGGTGTAGATGATCTCTTTGGTCCTTTTCAGCCCTAAAGCTATAATCACCAAGAATTCTGGATCCAAACTGAATCTAGTGTCTAAGAGCCTGAGGGCCTTTCTCAAATGCTTCCAGGATCTTTATTTAAATCACGGTTTTTTGTAGGCCATACCTAGCCCTGCTCTACAAATCAATATGGTGACAGGCCATGGACCAGAAGGAAAGCAGGTAAGTTCTCAGAGCATCCTGTCTAAGGCGAAGGAAAATAAGGTCCCTGGGACAAGTGCTGAGTATGTTTTCAGAAATCCACCAAAATTAAGAAAAAATAAATTTAGGAGAAGTCAAAGGAAGTCTTTAGTGGGGAATCAAGGTATGGTGATACAGTGGTTTAATCCTCATGATTAAGGGAAGTAATAAAAGGGAAGTATTGTGTAAATTTTAAAAGTCCAGATTATTAAGTGACCTCTCATGTGGTCCTCTAGACCTAGGACACCCCAGCCATGTTTCACTTTACTCTAAAATCAACTCACTACAGGGACCAGACACCATGCCCATAGAATTTAAACTGGTTCCCCATTCCTTGCCCCCTCTACTTGCCTCCTTCCAGTTCTGGAACAATAATCAAATCAATACTTCTAATGCTATTGAAAAGAATTTGTTGGTCTAGTCCCTAATAGTTCCATCCAACATCCCTATACATTTCCAAAGCAAAATATCCTTCCCTGGTCACTCCTTTCCCTATATAAGTAGCCTCCTATTATGAAAATGTAAGCTTCTTGAGGGTAGGTACTAAGTTTACTTGTATATCTATATCCTCAGTGTTTCGAACAGTTAAGTGCTTAATAAATTTTTTTCTCTCTTCATTATGTCAATGTCAGTTATTATTATTATCATTCTTAATGTTATTATTATGGCACAAAATTCTAAGCCAGAGAAAGGAGGGAACAGGCAAGAATGATTTACACAGCTCAGTTGAAATGTACAGTAATATAGAGACCTCGAAAAATATGGCTGTGATGGGAAATCTCATCTTTTGGAGCACGAAGCATCGCAGGCAATTGATCATGCCTCAGTGGCTGCTTTTTGAACTCTGACGATTCAATCTGTTATTTGTTATGAACTTAGTTCTCTTCTATTGTTGCTTAATATTAAAAATGGAATTTTCCTACAGGTGGCATCTATACCCCACATAGGCAAATGTTGGTAGTTGGGCCTTAGAGTGAATGGATTCACTTTCCATTACCCAGAACATGGGGGCACCAACCTCTTTAACCTTGACCCTAAAAGGACAATGTACTAAGGGCAAAATGCTTTGGCATTTAAGGCATTTCACAAATGGATACCAATCTACTTTTCCAAATTGACCTCCCTGTACTTGGTTATATGTATCAGTTCACCTGTCAAATTGCTGCATCCTTTATCCTTGGAGCGCACTTGGTGACCTCTGACTTTGGCACTTTTACTTGTGCCACTTCCCCAGATAAAGACCCCTTCTCCCTTCCTCTTAAAACTATCTGAATCTATCCTTCTTGGACCAATTCAAGTGCTCTGTGAAATCTTCTCTGACCACTCTCACATGAGAAAGCTTCTCCCTCTTCTGATTTCCTCTAGCCAGTACTTGTTTATCTCAATCATTTAGCACCAGTCCCATGCAGACATGTACTGCAACTACATTTAATCTCTATCTCTCAGATACAGCCCTTTCTCTCCACTTCCACCCTAATACTGGCCCTCATCACCTCTGGTCTGGACAATTTTCTAATTGAATTCTGCCTCTGGTCTCTCCCCACTCTAATCCATTCTCCATTCAGTTACCAAAGAGACTTTCTAAAGCATACATCTGATGTCCTTCTGAATAAGCTCCAGAGACTCCCAACTGCCTCTAGAATCAAATGCAAAGTCCTTTTTTTTGGTACTTAAGATTTATAATAACCCCATTATAGTCCTTCCTACCTTTTCAATCTTTGTTCACTTTACTCCTTTCTGGGCATTGACACCAAATTTGTAGTTACTATATTCTTTATCACCACATATCTGTAGCTTAGAAGAATGCCAGTTTTACTTTAAAATATCCTTGATGAAGGAACAAAAATTATTAATTTTATTAAATTTTGACTGTTGAGTATACATTTAAAAATATTTTTAATGGTGGTATAGGAAGTACATATGAAGAAGCATTTCTGTTGCATGCTGAGTATGGTGGTGGTCTCAAGGAAAAGCACTCTGTCCAATTGAGTTACAAGTTGAACTAACCACTTTTTTCATGAAACACCATTTTTATTTGAAAGAATGTTAGAGAAACTATGGTGATTTAGACTTGAGTATTTGCCAGACATCTTTTTGAAATTGAACTTAACACTTCAAGGAAAAGAACTGACAGTATTTGTTGCCAATGATAACATTCAAGCTTTCAAGCAAAAAAATAGAATTTTAGAAAATTTGTATCTACTGGGAGCTTGACAACTTCCCAATATTTAAAGACTTTTCTGATGAGATCTGTGGTGATATTAACAAATGTGATTTTGTTTTACTGTGTAATGAAATGTGTCAACAATGGGAAGATCTGCATAACTCAGTGAACCAGTATTTTCTAAATGACTAATGCATGATGTTATAAAATCATTCATGGGTAAAAGATCCATTCAAAATGTAAGATCAATGGATTTTAATGTTACAGAATATGAAAAGTTCATTGATCTGGTTCTAAATTCCACCTTGCAGCTAGTAACTGCTTGAAGAGGTTGGTTTGATATTCAAAGAATATCCAAAATTATCTAAAAGGTTATTACAATGTTCTTCTTTTTTCCAATTACATATGCCTATTTGAGTTTGGATTAAAAAACACATATGTATATACATATGTATACATGTACTTCAACCAAGCCATTTAACCTTCATGACTTTTTATGCTATGAGATTCTTGTTAAAAGTATTCATAATCAGAATTGTAGGCCCATAGGATTTAAAGCTGTAAAAATAGAAATCGAGTCTCACCCCCTCCTTCATTTTATGGATGAGAAAAGTCCCCGAGAAGTTGTGTCTGTTACAGAGAAGGATCTTAATAAATGCTTCCTGATTTATTGGATGATTAAGTGACTTGCCCAATGTCACACAGATAGAAAAGGGTATAGATATGAGGCTTCAAAGTAGTCTGTAGTCTTTTGATTGGTTTTTATTTCTTCATCTCAATTACATTTTCCAACATAATTTTCAATGTCCTTCCCTATATATCCTCTTCCACATCCCTCACCTTCACAGGGAAGCTGCCAGCCAATAAGTTATACTTTGGCTTAGTTTAGAGAATTTTTATCCTGTTCATAGAATTCTGTAGTTTATCCTCTGCAACAGATGTTGGCACATAAGGTATTATTATCTTCATGGTAGTCTGTTTGCTTTGCATGGTGATCATGAGCATTGCAAGGTGTGATGACCAAGTGTATCATGAAATGATGTTCCTTGTTACCTATGGTGCACAGTGCAACTGACTCTGCCAACTCCTTTATTTACTTCTACATCATGAGCCTGTGGGTCATCCTTCCATTTAACTGCAACTTTGTTCTCTTTTCTGGTTTTATTTAGAGTGAAAATGTCAAAATGGATGGGGTTCATTTCCTTCAGTGGTATATTTGTTGGTCATTGAACAAAGTTTGCACACTGAGAGTACTTCCATAGTCACAGATCTCCAGTTTCATAGTTGTGGGTCTTCCCTCCGCTGATGCAGTTCGTACTCCTTGGCAGGAGTGTGCTGGAGCCAGCTTATACCAGCTTGAGAGTGTCAGTTGATAAACTTTCAGTGTTAGCACTTACATCTCAGAAATTATCAAATACTATTAAGTCAGGACTTGATTTATTTATTATTTTGTTAATTGTCTAGACTTAAAGAAGTGATGAATAAAATACTGATAATGCAGATTAAACTTAAAAGTGTGTACATTTTCCGAGACCTAGGTTTGTTTTTTCATTTTTAACATTTACCAACTCTACTCCTTTGTATCTTGGTAGATGATCTTCTAGAGTCGCTGTGTATAAAAAATTCATCAGTCTATGGCCAACATGAGGATAAATTGTCTCTGAACTTAGCTGAGCAGGACCTTGGACAAAAACCAGCTAGTCCAATTCATTGGCATATCAAGAATACCAAAGGATAAATTAATGTTTGCAAATGGTCTAAGAACTTCGAGATTCTTGGCACCTTGGGCTCCTCTTTTCCACCACCATCACTGTAGAAGCATAAGGGGAACTACAGAAAACCGAGAGCCATTTTTCATTTTTGTCCATTTTATGGGTCACCATTTTCAAAATGAATTTAATCTCTGGTGATAAGCCTCTTTATTAGCTAGACTGGTCTCTGAGACACAGATATAGGTAGTCACTGGATCTGTTCTTTTAGGCTTTTCCATTTTGACAGAACATGCTGGGTTTGCACTTCCTAGCATAACCGTTAAGAACCCACGGTCACTTACCATGCCACAATAAGGCTTTGGAATAAGTCTTTTGTGGACAATCATAACTAATATTTTACAATTTTTTTTTACAGTTTCATAGTTTGCCTTTGCATTCATTTATTTCCTTGATCTTTACCACAGCATTGTGAAATAGGTTGTTCTCATTTTATGCCCAATAGAAAACAACTTATATGAAGTCAAGCTGGGAATGGAACCCCGGGTCTCTTGACTGCAGATCCAATTATCTCTACATTGCTTGAGGTCCTTATGTGCTCACAATGCTTGTTGATGGGTTGAGGAGTTATCACCACTGAGACAATGTGAAGTCCAAGTACAGACCCCTTCCTTTGTAGTCACTGATTCTTTCATTGAGCCATTGTTTCTTTATGGAACATCCCTACTATGTGCTCAGCAGCAACTCAAAGCAAAATTATAGCAAAGGCAAAGTTTGTCTTTGGGACCATTCTCTCCTCTTGCCTCTCTGTGCTTTCCCTCCCTAGATGTTCAGGTTCCCTCGGATGCCAGAGGCACCTTCATATAGTACTCAGGTGAAGCCTTCTCAGGTACCATCTTATGCTCCCTACAGTTCCTGACCCCAATCCCTCACCAAAGCTTTCTTGTCCTGGGTCCCATCCTCCCAGGCTCTGCTAGGTGGCTGATTAGGTAATTTGATCAATTAAGCAAGGAAATGTGATCAAAAAAATATTATACTCACAATCAAGAAACTTGAATTTTTATCTTTACTCTGCCACTATACAGGTGATTTTGGGCAAGACTCTTAACCTCCTTGGATCTCACTTTCATCATTTGTACATAGTAGATTAGAAAAGATATCCCCCAGGGAGATTCCTTCCTACTTCTTCTCTTTCCTGATCAATAAAGTGTTTTGTGCTCCTCTGATGCCTTTTTTCTGTTACTGATTGGCTAGTTTGCACCTGGTATAAAAGGGTAACTACAGAGATTTAACTGAGGTGGAAAGAGTGGAGGTTGGACTGAGGATAAAGTGGGGGTTCATAGGAACAGATTCTGTTCTCTGGGGAGAGGCCCTTTTACCCAGGTGGCTTCTCCTGCGAACCACACAGTATGATAAGGAGTTGTCGGGTCAAGCTAAAAACTCCAGCCATCAATGAAGTGGTGATTGAAGAGGAGGAAGAAATCCTGTGCCAACTGTAGGAGTCCTGCATCAAGCCAAGAGATTGCTTCAGCATAGGAGCTGCAGTCACCAGAAACAAGGAGCATCTCGGCTCAGAGCCATGATAAGGAAAAACCATCTCAGAGAAGGCCCTTGACTAGAATTCAGTGTCATGAGGACTATGCAGATGGGGGAAGGGGAACTGACTCTCTCTGGACCATGAATTATTTTACCACTTGACATTCTGAGACCTAAACGCCATGGTGGTACCTATATAGGAGCCAAGGGACATTGGGACATTGGGGTTCAATATGTAGTGGATTGCTTAAGTAGCAACCCCAAATATTTTTCCCTTTGAAGAGGATCTTGGATATGTCAGGGGGACTGTATCTTTGCTACCTACTTATATGACATCAGGTGAGTCACCTAACTCTGGGAGGCAGAGGCTCATCAGAGGGGAAAGGCAGCTTGATTGTCTAGCAAGCCTTCAAAAGCAGCCTTAGTGGGATGAGTTGGCCCAGGTAAGTGTGTACCCTGGACCTGTGTTCCTCATAAATGTGTCCTGCCATGTGTCACACATGCCCTATTCACAAGGGTATTCCATGTGCATTTCTTCCCTCAATGTATTATGGCTTTCAAGAGAACATGCCCTTGGGAGAGTTTTCTTGTCACGTGTCTTGCTATGTTATATAATCACCTAGGGAGATAATCAGAGGGGTTGGGAAGAGGGATGGGTTTGTAAGGGAAATATAATCTGGGTCAGAGTGGCGCTATGAGTCTGGAACCCTCTGGAAAAAGATGGCACTCCCCAAAGATGGAAGAGAATTGTATCTATTGTTCTTTAGTGAATCCATATGTGTTTTTCGAGTTGGAATAAATTTGTTCCATACACAATTCATGCATTGTTACTCTGTGTGCTTGTATAGAATCTATGGATTCTTTTTTGCCCATATGTGTTAGAACTAAACATGAACCATATCTGAAATATATTCTGAGATTTTTCAGAGGCAATTCTGGGTGTAAGCAATATGGGACAAAGAGTGTTTTTAAAGACTGCCTCTAAGACGGAACCGAGTCCATTGTAAACCCAGAGTCTGGGGATGATCACAGGTTACAATGAATCTCTCTTTACAAAGTGGCAAGAGCACTGGTTCTAGAGACTGAAGTCCTGTATTTAAGTCCCCTCTGACTCCTACAACTTGTGTGGTCTTGGGTAAATTACTTAACCTTCCCGGATTTGGGTTTCCTTAAAAGTAAAATCTGGAGTTTGAATCAGATGACCTCTAATGTCCCTTCTAGAGTTATGACCTTGTAGACTTTTGCTTTGAACTAATAGTTTTCTGGTTGACTGGTAAAATAACACATCAATGGGGGCTCAGGAGCTATGCTTTTGACTAGATTGACCCATATCCTGCAATATACATTAGACTTAGAGTACCAGTAGGAAGTATGTATGAGTGAGGGTAGTCTCCAGACCTTACTACTATAAGTGGTCTATTGTTCTTTGCCCAGTTTCTATTTCTTTATCTCAATTACATTTTCCAACATAGTTTTCAACGTCCTTCCCTATATATCTCCTTCCATACCCCGCCCTCCCACCTTCTCAGTGAAGCTGCCAAGCTTCACTTGGTTTAGAGAATTTTTGCCCTGTTCATAGAATTCTGTATTATCTTCCACAGCAGAAGAAAAATTGAGATGCTGAGAAGTTAAGTGATTTTTCCTATGATTCCAGTAAATGTCTAAGGCAGGATTTGAACCCAGGTGTTCTGACTTCAGCACTAGAATTCGCTCAAATTGCCAAACCGATGATGATCTTTAAGATCTCATTCAACTTTTAAATGTTATCCTCCCATAATTCGAAGCACTGTTGAGGAAAGGAGGTAGAGAGAACCATAACCAGAAGTTTATTTAATCTGTTCCTAACCTTGTCCCACTGTCTCTATATAATTCATGATGTCCAACTTCAAAGATTAACCCCGACTCCCAATCCAAGACTAAGTAACAATGACCAAATTCCCCATTAATCAAATAGGTTTAATAAACATGTATGTTCAGAGTCAAGACAAGACAGGCTGGTGTATTACATGAAACCAGTCTTAAATATTACTTTTTACTTAAAAAAAACTTTTTACACTTAAAATCAAGTTTTTTTTATATCAAAGTCATTTTTAGATATCCCCATCATTCCTTAGCACCGAGCCCTCCCTGGTACCAAAGAAAAACAATTAAACAAAAACAATGTGAAAAGTGACTATTGAAGCACTGTTCTGTCCCTCAAGGCCCCCACTTTTCTGCTAAGAGGAAGGAGATAATGTTTCATTATTTATTCTCTGGGACTCAGACTGATCATTAGGAACAATCGAGAACTCAGGTTTCCTTTTCAGTGTTCATAATTGTCATTTTGTTTCCAGCACTGCTCTGCCGGGCTTGCGGCATGCATGCTGCTTTAGTAAATAGAGGTCTTAACATATTTCCCTGAATTTCTCATAATCATAACTTCTTACAGTGCAGATATTTTTAATGGCAAAAAGCACCACATTTTTGGGGCACTGTAATTATTGTTGTTGTTATTGTTATAACCTGAGGTGTCTGGCCCTTGATCAGGATTTGAATCCTACTTTTGCCACTTACTGCCTTGTGAACCCTGGCCAAGTCACTTCAGCTGCTTTGTTCCTCAGTTTCTTCATTGGTAAAATGAGGGATTTGGCTTAGAAAATCTTTAAAGTCCCTTCTAGCTCCAAACACTTATGACTACAGCCTTTAAAAACACAGGCTACCTTACAAATGCAGACAGTTCTCCTTTCCCTCCTCTCCCTCCCTCCCTCCCCTCTACCTCCTCCGCCCCCCCCCCCAATATTTCTCTGTTCATTCCCCTACTCTCTTTTGCTGTCTGACACATTCCACCAGTACACTCATCCGGCACCAGATTCCTCTCGTTGTCTGTTTCATCACCCACCTGGGGAGCTCCATCCCCCGCATTGCTCCACCTGTTTTGCTTTCTGTTACCATCACGTGGCTCGGCCTCCATTCCCCTCCTTTTGATTTCTATCCCCGCGTTATGGAGGGAGCCTTTGGTGACAAGGCCCAACAGAAAAGGGAAAAAGAGAAGTCCTTTCCCCGATTTTGTGGAGGTGAGAGAAGAGAAAGAAGCCTGCCGAAGCCCTGCTCACCTACAGGTGCCTGCTTGGGACCTAGGCTAGGAAAATTCGGAAGGGATACGGATTAGAATCTTGCATACACTTTACAATTAACCCCAACATTTCTTCCCTCGCCTCCTCCAGCTCAGGAAGGGTTAATAACGATGAAGATTTTTCTCCAAAACCTGTGATATTATTGCCGCAGGCAACTCTTGGTAATGAAACAACTGTTCTGAAATTTCTAATCTGGGAGATTAGGTGACCAGTCCAAGGCCACACAGCATTATAGCACGGGCAGGAATTTAAATCCAGATATCCATCAAACCAAACTAATAAACTCGATGACAAAAAGAATAACAAAATACTTACAGGTGTCAATTAGCTGTTGCAGTGGGTAGAATGTTGTACTTGGAGCAGGAAAGACCTGAATTCAAAACCTTAGTCATCTCCTAACTGCATCACCTTGGGAAAATACTTTGACTCCTCTCTGCCTCAGTTTCCCCATCTGTAAAATGGAGATAATAATAGTACCCATTTCATAGAATGATTATGAGGATCAAACAAGGCGATGTGTAAAGCGTTTTTGCAAGCCTCCAAAGCGCTATATAAATGCTAGTTATTATTTATACTGATTGCAAAGTGCTTTAAACCCATTATCTCGAGTAACACACACTTGTCCCCACAACCAAAAACAGTGGACATGTAACGCTTAAAGTTTGCAACATACTTTTCTAGGATACATCTCGAAGGCACCTTGGCCTCCACAACTAATAATAATTAATAATAATTTTGTAATTTCTTGATTAATGTCAGTCCTAAGCAATAGTCTGGAGAACATTATAAACAAAGGAATACTAGCAGGATAGGGATTTGTCCCGGGACTCTTTGGAGCCAGGGGTCATTGAATTAGATAAGCAGAAAGCTAATAGCTGCAACCATTGACATGGACCGAAGGTCCTCAGGTTTTCGAGCTTCTTTGCCTTGGTTATCTCAAGTCCACTCCCCCAGCTGCCTCTCTACCCCCGGCCGGAGGGTCAACAGGAGCCGTGCACGAAGGGCCCCGGAGGCCTCTGGCTGAAGAGCCTCGGCCCCTCGGCAGCCTCCGTTCCTGCTGCTCCACCCAAGGCCCTTAGTCCATATGGCCTGGCAGACTCACAATGTGCCAGGTCCAAGTACCCTCGGAGGTAAGCAAGCTGGCTCCTGCTAGCGTGAGCCGGCCCTGCTGCAGCCTCTCCCTGCATCCGCAGACAGCCCTAGTGATGCTCCCGGTCCTTGCGACAGCACTGCGCCACCTGAACAGGGCAGAGCTCGGTGGAATAAAGGGAACTGATTTTTAAAAGCTGTTAACACTAATAACAACCTCCCCTCTCTCCCCCCCGCCCTTATTTTTGTAAAGAGAAGCCTCTGCTTTGTGAGGCCGCCTCGGAGCTCTGATACATAATTAAAGACTGTGAAAGAAGCCAGAGAAATCCCGCCGAGTCCTACGGACCTATTATGGTTCAGTATTCCGAAATTTTCCCTTCACAGACTGGTGCCCTTGATATTCTGTAATCTTCCACTGGGTCAGAGATAGTGCCAGGTGGGGTGATGCCATTGAATTCACAGGCCCAAAGCCCTTAGGACATTTTCAAAGGAGTGGGGGTGGGGAATCTCATTGAACGTTTTTCTCTCTACTGCCTCCTGTCCCCACCCTGTTTTCACCTCTGGAATGTAAGAATCGTGTTCTTCTTACATTCATTTCAAATCTTGGAGTTGAAATGTTTTCCTTATGCGGAATAATAATAGCTTGCATTTCGGTAGTTCGTTAAGGTTTAGAAAACTCCCTCCTCATTGCAAACCTAAAGAGAAGCAGTTTGTATGGTACCCTACCCAAGGTGTGAGGGGTTGCTGAGCGTGATGGACGTGGTCCAAACCTTCGATTTCCCCTGGTAGGGAGCTCTCAGTTTTGAAACTCTCTTTGAGGATTTAGAATAGTAGCTAGCCTTCAAATTATGGTCAGAGAGACTACCTACGTGGCCCCGCCACTGGCATATGCATAGACCTCGAACCCAGGTCTGACCTGATCCAATCCACTAAACCATACGACCTCTTATCAACTTCTACCCACCCTACACCCCTTTTCTCTACACACTTCACCGAGGAAGAAATAGAGGACAAAGGAGGGAAAGTGACTTTTCACACTAGTAAATGTTAGAACAAGGTCTCAAATCCTGGTCAATCAACTCCAAATCCAGGGCTTTTCCCACCACCCCGTATTGTTCCTCATAAAAACAGCTAGAAGGGAGGTTTTGGTAACTCCCTCTATATCCTGAACATTATTCTCTGACCAAAACAAAGAGTACCACACCCCTTCTAGCTCTATATCTCTATTCCTTTATGATCTGTATATTAGTTCTAACCTTTTAATTTTAGATGAGGTTAATCAAAAAGAATTGCTCTTTAATAAATTGTTCTCAGTTATCTTATCCATCTCCCGGAGTTTGCAAAAAGAAAGTTTATTCTCCACAGAACACATAGAGACATAGTATGCAAATCCTGGATTATTTGACATTTCCTCTAAGAAATAATGGTTATGATGAACACAGAGAACCATGAAAAGATTTGCATAAACTGATGCAGAGTCCAGCAAAGAAAGGCTACAAAACCTCACACACAATGATTACCAAAAGGTAAAAGAAAAGAATAACCACAAAATATTCAAAAGTGAATGCTACAGAATAACAAAGATCAAGCATGGTTCCAAAGAAGAGATATGAGAAGACACCCTGATCCCCCTCTTTTGCAGAGGTGGGAATGTGGTAAATTGCACAAATTTTCAGACCTTTTTTTTTTAACGTATTGATCAGTTTTGCTGATTTTTTTTCTCTTTTATTTGTTCTTTAAAAAATATTATTTGTCCTATCAATGGTTCTCTGGAATGGGGGAAGGATACTAGGGGAAATTTTGGTGATGAAAAAGAATGTTTTGAGAAAGAATACCATGTTGATACATAATGTCATTTACAAGGCACTTTACCATACATATGTCATCTTCTTTCATAAACATAAGAACCATGAAAAAGGATGGTGGTCTGTATCTTTTCACAAATTCCATGAAGTGTTCATGACTTATCTTGAAATAAATGCTTGTTGACTTGACTAAATTGCAGAAAGAATGGAATGAATTACTCTCCCCACCACCACCCTACTGAGACACAACGACTTTCCCAAGGTCACACAATAAATCAGTGGTGGATCTGAGACTAAAGCCCAAATTTGCCTACTCATTGTCCTCTCAGTAGTCTTTCCATAGCACCTCTGGTGTGAGCACTTTTCAGGGCTGCTCATCCACCTTTGGTGTCTACCTAGAACTCAATTCTCACCTGTGGCTCCAAGAAGCTGTAGCATGTACAATGACCACACCCTGGCAGATGAGTTAAACCAGGTTGAAGGCAACTGACCGGCCTTGAATTCATCAGTGAGTTAGTGGGGTATCAGCTCCAAGCTTGTGAAAACTTCTCATAGTGGAATGAACAGATAAGCACAATTTGTTCCAGTGGCCATGAAGGTGGCAGACGCAGACACTGTGGAGTGCTTAGAATTTGGATAGATACTGAAGACACAAATGTCATCTACTACATGCCAGGTCTTTGGTCATTTTGACTTTTGTCTTGCCACTGGACTTTGATGACTCAAGAAGAGAGTGAGACTGATGATTTTGTCCAACTCTATCTCTCCTAAATCCAATTCCCATGAGTCCAAGATATCACCCCTTCTCTCTCAAGCACACACATGTCTTTTAGCTATAATTCATAGTCATCTATTCTGTGCTCTCCCTTCTTTGGGTTTACCATGGAACCCATTCAAGATACTCTTCATTGATTCACATTTTGAAATCAGTATCCCCCAGTTCCACTGTGCCTGTTAGGTCTATATTGTCCAAAGTGAAACAGAAAGTTACCCTGTGTATTTGAATTCTATACTATCAGCCCATCTAGATTAGTTTGGATTCTAAACCTATTATTTCCACCCCCTACCTCCTGTTTCTCCTCCCTTTCCCACCTATGCACAGGAAACGTATTTTGGTCATTTGAGCAAAAGGGAGAGTGGGTTCCCCTCCACCCCCAACATTCTCTTTCTGAATTTTCCAAGTAACTGTGGTTACTGAAAACTCCTTCTTCTTAGACTAGAGAGTGGAATTGACATTGGGTTTTATAGTTTCTCAATTCTTGATTTAAGAAAGATTTGGGGGCAACTAGGCAGTGCAGTGAACAGAGCCCTGGAGTCGGGAGGACCTGAGTTCAAACTCAGCCTCAGACACTTGACACTTAACTAGCTGTGTGACCTTGGGCAATTCTCTTAACCCCAATTGCCTTGCCTTCCCCCCTCTAAAACAAAAAAGAGCAAGATTTAGATATTTCATGGGTTGTAGATCCATAATGGACCATGGAAAATAAGAATGCTTAGAATATTTTCATTATGTTTCGGTTGTGTCTGACTTTTCATGACCCTACTTGGAGTTTTCTTGCCAAAGCTGCTGGAGTGGTTTGCCATTTCTCTCTCTGGTTCATTTGACAGATGAGGAAACTGAGGCAAACAGGATCACACAGGTAGTAAATGTCCGAGGCCAGATTTAAACTCAGGTCTTCCTGATTCCAGGCCTAGCACTCTATCCACTATGCCACCTAGCTACCCAACTTAATTTAATGACATTTTAAATGACCTGTGAGGTGTTTCTACTCCCTGGACCTTCATTTCCTCTTCTGTGAAATGAGGGGGTTGAATTAAATGGCCTTTGAGATCCCTTTGAACTCTAAATATATGAGCCTATGATCCCACAGTAAGCACTTCATAAATATTTTTCAAATTGAATTACTTCCTGGGCTCTCAAATTCCTGGTTTGGTTGGCCTTTTCAGGCAAAGTGAGTTTCTCACAGTATACGTAGCCAGTACTGCCTAAAATCACAAGCGTATTCTGAAGGCTGAGTGACCTGGATCAATACGTGGTATCTTTGGTCCAAAGAGAGACCCAAGCTAATATAACAAGTATAAGAGGGAAAAAGTGCCTCTGTACTCAATAACCTGTACTCTCTCAATTAACTACTAGGATATGAGAGACAGAAAACCAATGAGTTTTATGAACTGTGAAGATTGATATTATGCTTCCATTTTATTTGAAAGACTTTAAAGCACTTATTTCAGAGACACAGCATGTTGTAGTGGATAGAGTATGAACTAGGAGCCAGAACACCAGGGCCCTGGTTCCAACTTTACTGCCAACTTACTATGTAGTCTTAGTATCGCTCAGGTGGAAGGGACCCAAGAAGCCCCGTCTTCCAACTTCCTTATTTGTGGATAAGTATCTTAGTTTCTTCATATGTATAAATCAACACTAGAATCAAGGGTTGGCAAACTATGGAATATTTTCTAGGTTGGTTGATGATTGCTCTCAACTCCTTTCAACCTAAATTCATAGAATCACAGAACCTCAGATGCAGACATGACCACAATCAATTCCATATCTGAGCAGGAATTCCTTCTATAATATCATATAATTATCATCTAAACTCCACCTGAAGACTTCTCATGATGGGAAGCCCACCACCTCCTGAGATAGGCCATAATCTTTTGTGACAGCTGTAATTTTTAGGAAGCTGCTTTAAACCATGCAGAAATTTGCCTCTCTGAAACTATACCCATCATTCTTAATTCTGCCCTCTGTGGACAATAAAACAAATCAAATCCCTCTGCCTCCTGAAACCTCTTTAGGTCTGCAAACTATCATGTCCCTCCTAAGTCTTATCATCTTCACTCTCTCTTCCCCCTCAAAGATTCATGTTCTGTTTGATTTCCAGCCTAAATTTAACAAGTATTTACCTCTGCACATGTTCCCACTTGTCAATGGCTTTCACTAAATATAGATCCCAGAACTAAATGGAATATTCCAATAAGTTCTGAGTTAGGTAGTGTAAATCATATTAGTATCTCTCTCATTGTGGACACCATACATCTATTAATTTAGTCTAAGCTCAATTTAGCTCATTTGGCTGCTCCATCACCATGTTGACCACTGCTGATGTTGGTTCATGAATTCCTCCAGGAGTCATATAAATTATTCACATAAATTATTGCCTAGCCACATATTCCCCAATCCTGTATTTAGTCAGTTGGTTTTTTTTTAGTTTACTTTTAGTTTACAAGATTCAGTTCCACAATCCCTTGAGTTTCAGATTTTCTCCCCTCTCTTCCTCCCCCCCATGGTGGCATGCAATCATGTATAGGATCTGCAAATACTTTCACATTGTACAATAGTCTGGTTGTATAGAAGGGTTGTAACCAATGAGTGATTACTGGGAAAAAAGAAGCAAAACCAAACATGACAAAGAACTTTAGCATGTATTGCTTCAGTCTCCATTTAAACTCTAGTCTTTCTAGATCTTTCTCTAAATGTAGATATCTCCTTCCATCCTGAGACTTGTAGAATTGTCTTTTAGCTGTGCGTTATTGAGGAGAATCCAGTTTATCAAGGTTGGTCATCACACATACGATGTGTCTGTGATTGTGTACAAATTTTTCCTGGTTCTGCTCCTCTCACTTAGCATCAGTTTGTATAAGCGTCTCCAGGTAATTATGAAGTTCATCTCCTTCCCATTTCTTATAGCACAATAGTATTCCATTACATTCATATACCATAACTTGTTCAGCCATTCCCCAATTGACGGACATCCCCTATATTTCCAGTTTTTTGCAACCACAAAGACAGCTGCAATAAATATTTTTGTACATATGGGTCTTTTTCCCACTTCTGTGATGTCTTTGGGATATAACCCCATGAGTGGTATTGCTGGGTCGAAGGGTATGCAATTATTTATAGCCCTTTGGGCATAGTTCCAGATTGCTCTCCAGAATGGTTGTATCAGTTCACAACTCCACCAACAATGCATTAGTGTTCCAATTTTTCCACATCCTCTCCAGCATTTGTCATTTTCCTGTTTTGTCATCTTAGCCAATCAGTCAGTTGGGCTTTTTACCCAGGGTGTAGGATTTTACATTCATCTTTGATCAGTTTCATCTTATTAAATATGTCCTATTATGCTAGCCTGTCAAGTTATTTTTGGATCAATTAAAAAAATGATTATTTGATATTAACTTAGCAGAATATATCTTCAAATAACATACTATTTTGCTTTCTTCTACCATTGAGTGTCTCTATTGAAAGTTAGTTGCTGATGCAAAATGAAGTGAGTAGAACCAGGAGAACAATTTATACAATGATTACAATAATGTCAAGGAAAACTACTATGAAAGATTTAAGAATTCAAGTCAAGGCAATGACCAATCACAATTCTAGAAAGTTGATGATGCTTCCTACCTCTTGACCAGAAAGTGATGTACTAGAGGTGCAGAATGGGACACATTTTCAGATGTAGTCAATATATGAATTTCTTTTATTTAACTAGACTTACTCATTGTAAGGAAAGACTTTTATTTTTAAGGAGAAGTTATTAGGGGGTGACAATCATAAGCGCAAAAAGAAGAAAAGAAAGAAAAGAACATGAATGAAATCTTAAAAACTACATGAGAGATGAGAGAGGCAGGAAGAAGAAAAAGTAAGATGAGGGAAGGAAGGAAGAAAGGGAAGAAGAAAGGAAGAAAGAGAAGAAGGAAGGAAGAGAAGGAAGGGAAAAAGAAAGGAAGGAAGAAAGGAAGAACCAAAGGGAACATAGACTCATCAGGGCAGTGTTGGTAATATATCCTGTTAAATTTAACATACACAAAGGAAAAAAAAAAACTACCACAAACTGTAATTGAGTTTCATATATGGTTTCACCTACAGTCCTTTTATGTTCTTTGAATATGGGAAGGTTCATGTTTGTCAATATTTGTTAAGATCATAAAGAAAGGGAAAAAAATTTAAAGAGCGAGTCAGCTAACCACAGTGACATTCTACAAAGGCCCTGGAGAATTTGTGAAGAAAAGTTTGTGCCTAAGGTATCTCCAACAAAAGATAGTACATGCACCAATTTTATCTCCATGTGATGATGTCTTGTATCACAGCAATTTTTTCAATCACACATTAAAATATTTGCATTTTCCCCATATGTTAATGACCTTCCAAACCAGGTTCAAGTGACTGGTGAGAAACCCAGCATATATTAGCATTAGTAATTCGATAACCACTCAGGTCTTCCACTTACCATATGGAAACTTCACTTTTAAACTGTTTAATAAAGGCAAATCTGTTTTTATGGTATCTTTCATGTACATGATGAGCTATAATGTTGCCCATTCTAAGTAATACTGCCAAGGATGAAACAGATCCTCTCAGGTGGAGAGACTTGCCTTTGGTCACACAGTTTATAAGTGTCTGAGGCAAGATTTGAACTTGGTTCTACTGATCTCAAGTCCATCAGTCTTTCCATTATCCCTGCTGCCATCATGCCTAAGTGTGCATGCTGGAGAGAAGTGAAAACTTCTTAGATTGGTCATGTATTGATTCAATTTGTGTTATGTAACTTGAAGCTTCAGCTATATTGATTTTTCAGCCTTGGTAATCATAAATTACAAATAGAATATAAACTCGAGACTGGGATTGTTTTGTTTTGTTTTTCCTTTGTATCTCTCTAGCACCATGTCTTGTATACTGTAGGCCCTTAATAAATGTCTGCTGAATAATGTTTACAAAGTAATTTTAGTGGCAAGGTGTGGAACAAATGCTAGATTTGTAATCAGAGGGCTTGGGTTCGAATCCTTGCTGACATTTGTTGTTACCTGTGTGACTTTGGGTAAGTCACCTCATTTCTTTGGGACTCAGTTTCCTCATCTATAAAATGAGGGGAAATCAGGTTATCTACTCTTTATGGTACCACCAGCTGTAAGTTTTTGATCATTCTGATTACAGTCATAAAGCATTTTATTTGATCACTACAATCAACCTATGAAGTAAATAGTGCAAGTTTAATTATGCCCATTTTTCATATGAGAAAACTGAGACTCAGAATGCACAAATCTAGGGCTTCTGACTTGGATCCAATGGTCCTTCTACTACATCTGCCTCTGATATCATGCGTTTAGAAATATCTATTGGCCAATTGTAACATAGCTGTTTAACCTTATTAGACTGTAAATACACAGACAAACAAAAGAAGACTATAAGATTCCGGCAGTCCATGAATTTGGAATGAAGTGAGTATCAAGCCTGAGAGAAAGCCCTATAGTCTGGCATGGAAGTGAAGTGGTGACTAATGGTGATGGAGATCCCACAGAGTTGGAAAAGTATTGGAAATTAGTAGAACTTTAAACTCAGTCTAATGAAGACTTCCCTTCCTACCACCTTCTTATTTGGAAATACGTCCCTAATTAAAGAATACGATTAATAGTCTGATATGAATTGTTCCCCTTCCCTAATGTTTCTTTTTCTTTTTATTCATACCCTTTTCATACCCATATTTATTTTATAACATCAGCTGCCCCATAGTCCCCCTACTGAACCCTCTCTTGTAGCAAATAAAACTGGCAAAATACTGAGAGCTGGAGCATCCTACTCTTGTAGTGCCCTGACTTCTCCAGCAAGAGGAGAGGAGGGGAAAGTGCTTCATCTCTTCTCCAAGACCAAGATTGGACATTGTAGTAATCAGAATCCAGTTACTATTTATCATCACTTTTGTTTATATTATTGCAATCGTTTTGTATATTGTTCTCCTGGTTTTGCTTTCTTTTCCCGGTATCAGTTATAGAATCTTCCCATATTTCTCTAAATTCCCAATACTCATCACTTCCTAGAATGCAATAATATTCTATTACATTCATGTAATAAACTTTATGTAGCTACTCCCTAATCCCCAGTATTTTTCCACTAGTTACTGGTTAAAATGAACACTTAGGGCAACCTAAGAAAGAAGAGAAAGGGATGTAAAAAAACAGTAACACATATAGCCTAAGGGAGATTGTAGAAGGGAAGGGAGAGTTATTGTTGTCCCGATGTCATTGGCCATTATTCACTCTTGTCTTTTTTCATGGTCTCCTATGGGAGCATCACTTCCTTCTCCCCCTCCTTGCATTTCTTCTCTGTATTTCCAGCTCCTTGCTCCTCATAGCAGCAAAGGATTCAGGACAACTACCCTCATTTACTGAACTTTAGAAAAAGCTCTGTTACAGTGTCCAGTCCTAGACCACCTTTTGGAGCTCTACCCAGTGAATTCCCACCAAGCAAAATAGCATTGTTTCATCTAATATTGTTATGATTTGATAGCAATAATGGTTGCATCATTACCTACATTGTAAGCAATAGTCTAGGTGCTACAAGTATCCCCAAGGACTTGCTCTTTTAGCTGGTTTGGAGTCAACTTTGGCAAATAATTTGGGGCAGTTGTTTTCAGTAACCCACTGAGGTAAGTAACTATTACAGCCTCAAACCTTGAAGATCTTTCTGCTAGGCATTAAGGACAATAGATTCTGATGAAATTTGACATGCCTATGGTTTGACATCTCAGTTTGCAAATGGCAAATCCTCATTGTTGTTTGTGACATAGAGAATAGGGGGATTTCCTCCTGGGAAGTGAAGCACCATTAAAGTCCAAAGATTAAAATTGTGTTGACTGATACTGAAATGTTTAATGTGATCAAAGATAATCAAATCACTGACACTCCCAAACAGACCTGACAAGAGCTGCTTAGCTTTAACTTTGGGCTCCTACAAATTCGTAGTGATGGGTGGGACCTGAGACATGATATTTAGAGATGACCTAGTGTTTTCCTTGTTTCAGCAGTGGGCCAGATAGGACATTCATGTGTATTTGGGTGGTATGATTTCTTTTTAAATTGTGCCTGATAACTCTGAGTGCCTCAAAAATGTGAATTCTTCTTAGCCTGTGGGAAGAAATCAATCCTCTAAGCAGTCTAACTCATGATAAAAATATAGTTATAGCACTTGTTCTATTCATTGAGCTATTTTGAACAAGTCAGTGATGTCTGATATCTAACAGATTGTCAGTTTTTTTTTTTTATTACTGCAGGCTGTCTTCAGTTAAGGTGACATTGAAATTCTGACTACGGGTTCACACCCTTGATAGTATATCCCAGCTTCAATTTTGGCAGCTTCCTGAGCCTTTAACAGAGCTAAGTGGCTCCAAATCTTGTCTAGAGTATGGCCACAGTCAGAAATTTCAGATGATTGGGCACTAACTACTATGTAGAGGGAGCAACACCTTCATATGTGCTAGCTCAATAGAGAAACCTTTTCTTTTCCTCTTCAATCTTAAGCTGCCTGTATCTTAGGGGTCAGGTAGATGACCCTGGCTTGTTGGTTACCCAGGACCAAATCCCACTTTTTCATTTTTAAGATGATGAAACAGAAGTCAAGAGAGATGAAATGGTTTGTCCAATGTCATATTACTAATTAGTGGGAGAGCTAGAATCCTGGTTCACTGGATTTAATATCCAATGGTCCTTCCACTACATAGTGTGGCTTTCATTTTCCCTTGCCTACACAAGCCCTCCTCTTGCTTCTTCTCCCCTTCATGACTCCCCTTTGATATATCCAGGTTCATTTCAGTAAAGCAGAGAGAATCTACAGAATATGCTTTGATCCCAGCACTGAATCTCCTGAGGATGGCTCTGAGTGGTCCTTAGGACTAAAGATCATGCTGAACCCTGACCTAGGGCATAGGCAGCATCCATGGCCATGGTAATCTCGAGGGCATGAAAAACTGGCATATTAATCAGTAGATAAATGTTGAATCGGGAAGGTCTAAGAACACATAACTAAAGAGTTGAGTGTCCTTGAACTAGTCACTTACAATACCAGAATTATTATCTGGGAAGGGCCTTAGAAATTAACTAATTCAAACAGACTCAGAGGGTATAGATGACTTTTCTAAGGTCATATGAGTAGGAGGGAACCAAACCCAAGTCTTCCAAGTATAAATTTGGTGTATTTTTCATGCTATCATTCTTTTACTCTTACCTAGCCTCTGCCTCAATTTCATCATCTGTAAAATAATGGTTTTAATGGGAGGAGCTTCAGGTGAGCGGATTAGCAGCAGCTGCGAGTGGGATTTGTGAAAGGGGGAGATAAGCAGTCCTGCCAGAAGGCCTCCAGAGCAGAAAAGCAAAAGGCAGAGGTTTTGCACCC
>CM053581.1:514143646-514167240 GCA_028627135.1 Pseudochirops cupreus | reverse complement strand
TGTGTTTGCATTCTCTGAAGTTCAGGGTGCTGACTTTTTCCCCCCGGAACTAGGTAAATGATATATGTTTGATTGATTAAAGTGAGACTGTTAACCCTTTTTGAGCTGCTTTCCTTTAAAAAAGCAGATCTAGGAACCTGTGCTAGCAGCCATCCTGGGTGTGCTAGGGTGCTTGCTGACACAACAGGGAGAGTTAGAAAACCAGCCACACTGCAATGCAGTCTCTGTATGCTGTAGTTGTGGGTAACTCAGTCTGGATAAGCAAAGCCAGTTGATGTCAAGCCTTAAATGCCACTGTAGGAAACTTGAACTTGACCGGATACTCAATAGGATTTTTGCCATAAACTTTTATTAAGAGGAGTGGCATGATGATAGTAGTGTTTTAAGAAGTTTAGTCTGGCAGCAGCAGGGAGCAACGTTCCAAATCGCCTAGCCCAGAGAGAAGCTAGGGATAACAAGATTAGTTAGGAGGTTGTCTTGATAATGCAGATTAATGTTGGGAGGGCCTAGACTAGAAGGGCAGCAGAGGGAATGAAGAAAAAAGGGCCAGGTAAAGATGCTAAGTTTTCCCAATTGATAAATTGGTCAAAGGATATGAATAGGCAGTTTTCGAAGGAAGAAATACAAATTATCAACAGCCATAAGAAAGAATGCTCTAACTAATAATTAGAAAAGCACAAATTAAAACAACCCAGAGATTTAACCTTACAACCTTCAGTTTGGTAAAGTCGACATCAACCCCTCCCTGCCAAAAAAGGAAAAATTAATCATTTCAAAGGGGAAGTAGGGAAAGCACTGGTGGGTGGATCTGAGAAGTCATACAGACATTCTGGAAAGCAATTCGGAAAGATGGCCAAAAAGCTATTAAAATGTGCAAATCTGACCCAGCAATAATACTATTAGGCCTCAAAGAGATGAAAGAAAGAGGAAAAGGACCCATATGTACAAAAATATTTATAGCAGCACTTTTTGTGATGGCAAAGAACTGAAAACTGAGGGGGTCTCTATCAATTGGGGAATGGCTGAACAAGCTATGCTACATAACTATGGTAGAATATTATTATGCTAGAAGAAATGAATATGATAGTTTCTGAGAAACCTAGGATTATTTGTATGAATTCATACAGAGTGAAGTGAGTAGGACAATTTGTACAATGATAACGGATAGGTGAGCAATGGATAGAGCACTAGGCCTGCAGTCAGGAAGGCCTGAGTTCAAATCCAGCTTCAGATACTCACTAACTGTGTGACCCTGGACAAGTCACTTGACCTTATTTGCCTCAGTTTCCTCATCTGTAAAGTGAGTTGGAGAAAGAAACGGCAAACCACTCCTGTATCTTTGCCAAGAAAACCCCAAATGGGGTCTTGAAGAGTCATACACAACTAAACAACCACAACAATTTTATAAAGATAAACAATTTTGAGAGATTTAGGAGCTCTATTCAGCCTAATAAACAACTATGGTTTCAGAGGAGTCACAATAAAGCATGCTACCCCACTCCTGGCAGAAAGGTGATGGATCCAGGGTATGGATCGAGATTTTGTGTTTTTGCACATGGACAACATGGGAATTTCCTGGATAGATTTTTGGAGAATAAAAAAATTTAAAGATACAATGAAAGAATGGGTGGGACTTGGATATGGGTAGCAGAAAAAATAGAAAGGAAGAGTGATGCTTGATTTCAAGCCTCTGGGCTTGCACTGACATTGGCAGTTGGCTGAGGGCAGCTGATTTGGAGATGATGTGTTGGATTCGAGGTGACAGCAGAACATCTCTCCTGTTCCCCTCTAGCAACAGGACTGAACTGGGCGGGGGGCGGGGGGAGGCAGAAAAAGACTGAGCTGGAGTCTGGGAAGTCATCAACACAAAAGTGACTGAACTAGCTAGTGGAGAGGAATAAAAGCAGAAGACTGGAAGAAGGAATGGTCCAGGGACTGAGGAGGAAGAGGAGCTAGCAGATTGTGCCAAGAACTTTATAATTATTACCTCGTTTGATCCTCACAACAGCCTGGAGAGGCAGCTGAGGAGTCGGAGGCAGACAGCAGTCAAGTGATTTACCCAGGGTCACACAGCTAGTAAGTGTCAAGGTCACATCTGAACTCGGATCTTGCTGACTCCAGGCCCAGTGCTCTGCCCACTGCACCACCACTATTCCTCTAGAATCCTCTGCTGGGGATGGACAAAAACCAAGCCTTCAAGAGATTCACATTCCACTGGAGGAAGAGAGCTGGGTCTACATGTGCTCACATAGATAAGTACAAACCATGTACTGAGTAAATCTAAAGTAGTCTGAGGGTGGGGGCAGGGGACCGGCTAGAGAAGGCTTTGTGGATTAGAGTTAGGCCCTCAGTGCAGGATAGGATTAGGACTCAGAATGGGACAGGGTGGGAAAAGCATTTACAATTGTTTATTCCACCTTCAGCACCATGTCTCTTGGGCTCTTCTCCACTCTTAGGACTTCCACTGAAATTCAAGCCCTTATTGCCTTTCATCTGGACTCCTGTAACAATCTACTAATTGTCTCGCAGCCCTCCAGTCTCCCCTCCCTAATCCATTCTCCACACAGCTGCCGAACGGATGCTGCTGCACAGACCTGAACAGAGCTGCCGTGGGTCCCTATCGCCTTTAGGATAAAAAAAATTTCAATTGCATCTATTCGATATTGAAAACTTGCTGATGTCACTCTGACCTGTCTATCCAGACTAGTTTGCCATTGTTCTGTCTCATCCACTCTACGGTCAACTCTCTCCTGTAGATATGGCATTCCACCTCTGCATAGGCTGTTCTCCATGTCTCTCCTCTACCCCAGCCCAAAATTCATGCCCCCTTGGAATCAATCTCGATTGTTCCAAAGTTTAGATCGCGTCCTCTTCCCATCCCCCACTACTGAAGGTCTTCCCGATCCCTCCAGCTCAATTCACCAAGTGTTTATTATTAAGTTCCTATTTTGAATCAGACACAGGGGTTACAAAGACAAAAGCTAAAACATTTCTTTTCCTCCAGAAACTTACGTAACTCAGAAATAAACAAATAAAAACCACACACTGTTTAAGTACAAAATTATGGAAATGAGAAGAAGTGCGAACAACTGGGGCAGAATCGAGAGATGTGTAATTAAGACTTGTCAACTGATTGGGTTGCTATTGTTGTTCATCCTTTGTTCTTTTTTGGGGGGAGGGGGAGAAGGCAGAGCAATTGAGGTTAAGTGACTTGCCCAAGGTTGCATAGCTAGTAAGTGTTTAAGTGTCTGAGGTCATACTTGAACTCAAGTCCTCCTGACTCCAGGGCCAGTGCTCTATTCACTGCCCCACCTAGCTGCCCCCTTCCTTAGTTCTTAATGAGAATCAATGACATCAGGAAAGTGCTATCTTGACTTGCAAGTGAATTGAATTTAAGTGAGGCAGTGCTGTGCAAAGTCATCAGCCTCACTCTCTCCTCCAAGAGTCAATGGAGTCTAGCGATGAGACGTTGAGTCCAGATGACTGGCGATGGCCCCAGCTTCAGTGAGAGACCTTGGCCTTTTAGGCCTAAGGTCTTTCCCAGATCTCAGTCTGTCTGAGGCAACCCTCATTCAGTAAATTAAAGGCTAGGTAAGAACTGGGGCAAAATATGGCCTAGTTTGCCTTCATAAAAGAATCAGTCTGGGAGGGGAAGAGTTTCTGGATAAAACAAACAGTTGCTGTTTACATACTCTAAACCATCAAAACCCAAACACTGAGCAAGTGAGGCTTGGCTTGGGACCTGGTATTGTCCATCATCTGATTGAATATGGGGAAGGCAAGACTAGGAGAAGAAAGAGTTGAAGGCACAGAAGAGAAGCATCAGAAAATTAGCAAGAAAACTTGCTGCGGCATTTTCTAGAAGTCAAGAGAAAAGAACATTTCAAGAAGGATGGATGGGGTAGGAGTAGGATGGGGTCAACACCATCAAAATTGGAATCAAATTCAAGAAGGATAAGTACTTATAGACTTTTGCATTTAACCAATGGTAAAGTACGTCCTTTTAAACACTTGTCTGGTGACCCAGAATTTGAGTTTCATCTCTCTGCCCTTATGAAGACCTGCAGGCAGCAGAATGGGCGCTTGCTTTAGGAAGACAAGGAAGTTGCTCCTAGTCCCAATTTCCCTTAGACGTTCATAGGTATTTTAAGAGTCCTTTATGGTTAATTGGAAATTTCATCATCCTGGTAAGAAGTAGTTGGCTCAGGGGTTGAAGTTCATCTTTACAGGCCTCAGTTCTTAAGTGAACTGCACCAAAGCTCTTCCCCTGGGCTAAGGCTCAGGGGTGAGATTCACAGGGACTGAAGAGGTGGAGGAGGGGAGTTGAAGGAGAGGGAGGTGTGTCTTTTAAATGTAACTGGAGAGATTTCTTATCCCTGAGGAAGGTTTATTTTTAAAACACATCCTTTACTCCATATTCCTGCAGTGCTGTTAAATGTCACCTTAGCAGCTTATCCTTCCAAAACCATGCCTTCATCCCTTCTCCAGGGCTCCTTAGGGCTCCTTTCCCACTTGCTTCAGCTAAGAACTGAGAGAGGTTACCCATAAGACCCTGAAGGAGTGCAGCTTTGATAAATATATCAGCTCTAACAATTGGGATTGGGGCTGCTTCTCAAATGAGTGGCAAATCTGTCATAAAGTACTTATGGTGGATCTGGCAGTGAACTTGAGGGTAAGCCCTGGGTATCTATTAAACTGGCTGCCTTTCAGAGGGATGGCATCAATTTTTTTAATGCAATAAATTTCTTTTAAAAAGAAAACAGTCGGCAAAAAATCTTCTGTCCTGCTTTGCTGAGTTGCTGAAGACATATGGTTAAGACTTCCATATGTAGCTACTCATATTCGGGTGCTCAGCCCCTCAAAACCAGTTACAGCCACTTTAGCAAACACTTTGGGCTCTATTCCAGACTTTTTAAAATCTGTGTCTTCATATCTTTGCTTTTGTTCTCTTTTTTCTTTTCTCCCCTACCCTCTTTGCTTCTCTTGACTATTTTGTTCTGTGTGAAATAAAAACGAAATATATTGAATGCATAAATATTTGTCTCAAAGGGCATCCCCACCTGCATATTCCACTCTCACCCTGCAGAGATTCCTTCATGCAAATCCGATTAGTGCTAATGGGATCAGGATGCACAAGTCTCCATAGGTCCATATGGGAATAGATGCTCTCTTGCCCCTTCTCTTCCCACTCCCTCAAACCTCATGACCATGTATTTCTCTTGGGATGAGAATAAGCTAGTTGGCATCATTTTGTTGGTGGATTTCAAAACCAGGTAAGAAGGATTCCTACCTTGGGTTGAATGAATACTGCCTGCTATGATCTCTGGAATGCAAATAGAGTTAGGCTGGTTACACACATAGGGAGAGTAAGTGGCAATACAGTTTATATAATTTAAGAGACCCTGTTAAGGTCATTCGGTCAAAAAAAAGTCTCTCCCAGCTGGCTGTTGAAACCTGAAATTTCACTGTTAATGACTCATTTCTTCAGGTTAAATCTTATTAACTCTTAAAATGCCAGTATTTCTGGGAGGACAGAGGCTGTCTTATTTGTCCTTGAATCTTCCCAAGTAACTAGCACAGTGAATTGCACATAGTAGGGTCATTGATCATAGAATGTTAGAGCTAAAAGGAAGCTGTGTGACTTTAGAGCAATCTTCTTCACGTAAGACCAAGAGCAGTGACCTATCTTGTCCAAGGTCACACAGGCAGTAAGTGGCAGAACAGGTATTCCAATGTAGATTCTCTGACTCCCAGTCCAGTGTTTATTCAACTGTAGTGTGAGAGCTCTGGGTACCAATGGGTGAGCTTTTAAAATTGGACATAAACAGCTTATAAAGTTAAGGGGCACCAAAGACAAACCTCACTAATTTCCCTGTTTTGTCCATGTCGAGGACTGGGTTATTAGAGCTAAGGTGTGGCTTTCATAAACTGAGTTAGTCAATAAGCATTTGTTAAGGGCCTACTATGTGCCAGACTCTGTGCTAAGCCCTGGTGATACAAAGAAAGGCAAAAGCCAATCCCTGCCCTCAAGAAGCTCACAATCTAACAGGGGAGACAATAACATACAAACAACTCTGTACAAACAAGCCAATGTACAGGAAAAATCAGAAATAATCAGTAGAGGGAAGGCACGTATAATGAAGAGAGACTGGGAGAGGCTTTCTGTAGAAGGTGGGATTTGGGGGGCACTAGATGGCACAGTGAACAGAGCACCAACCCCAGAGTCAGGAGGATCTGAGTTCAAATCCAGTGTCAGACACTTAACACTTACTAGCTGTGTGACCTTGGGCAAGTCACTTAACCTCAACTGCCCTGCCTTCCCCCTTCCAAAAAAATAACAAAAAAAAAAGGTGGGATTTTAGCAAAATGCAAGATAAAAGTGTGGGGGATCAGTAGGGAGAGAGAAGAAATCCAAGGGGACAAGTTATGCGTTTATTCATGAGAGAAATTTAGCATTTAAGGCCATGCTTATTCAAACTCAGATTGAATACAGGCATAGTACCCAGCACATGTCTTTCCAACTGCAGATTTCCTAAATCCAAATGCTAAGAGAGTCATAAACAAAACACCCAGGACTCTGGCCCGATGACTCATTCTGCCCAACAGGGTTCCTTCTGTCCTTGTATGCTGACATTCTACCTCCAATGAATCCTGAAAGTCAAGTCCATCATATAACATACCCAGAAAAGCATCATGCCCTGCATGTGTGATTACTCACTGGAGCAGAAGGTCCTGGGGGTGGGGGTGGGGAAGGAACAAAGACAATGCTTTATAATAATAGTTATTCATTCGTAAGATCTAGAGCAAGAAGGAATACCATTTATTTATTTGTTTCAAATCTCTTCTCTCCTAAAAACACTTACACAGCCTAGATACACCTACCTGCTCCCCTCCACCCCTTTAAGCAGAGGATTTGGCCACATCATCCCCTGGGGAAACAAATGCAGTCATATGATGAATGAAGTTTCCTTGACTCCCCAATACTTCAAATCACCTCAGCATCATTCCCCATTCTCTCCTTTGTTACAGTCAGAGGATGAGATAGCCCTTCTCCTTGCCAATGCCAACCCTTTTGACTGTGCCCCTGATCCCATTCCCTTCCAGCCCCTCTGCTAGCAGCTAGTCCCTTCCATCATCTTTCTTCACCTAATTTGTAATCTCTTCTTAGGTGCTCTCTCCTTCCTTGCCTAGAAATGTGCCTAAATCTCCCCCTATCGTAAAGAAATCTCCATTTAACCCAACTATTGACTGCTGCTCTCAAACTATCATTGTACATCTCTTCTTCATCTCACAGTTATTTTTAAAAGACAAAACTGTCTATACTCATTACCTCCATTTTCTTCACTCCTATTCACTTCTCAACCCTTTGCAAAATAGCCTAATCTCCATCATGGGACTTAAGATGTTCTTTCTGATGTATCTTATTGCTAAATCAAATAGACTTTTCTCGGGTCTCATACTTGACCTCTCTGCAGCCTTTGACACAGTAGACTATACCCTCCTCTCTGGGTTTTCATGATACTGTGGTTGTTTTCTTCCTACCTGTCTGAGAGAGCTTATTCAGTCTCCTTTGCAAGACCAGCATCTTTTAGGGATTGTTATCTACATCTATCTGTGTGTATACCCCACAACTATGTCTTGTGCCCTCTCCCTTTCTCTGCATCCTCTCTAGGGAATCTTAGCAGTCTCTACAGATTCAACTATTATCTCTGTGTAGATGGCTCCCTCATATTTCTTCTGAGTTCTTGTCCTACATCTCCAAATACCTGCTGCCTATCTATCCCTAGGCTGCATGTCCCATAAGCATTCATCAACCTATCCAAACTAAATCTCATTGTCTCTCTCTCTAAACCCACTTCTCTTCTGAATTTCCCCATCTCCACCATTCTTATAGTTATCCAGATTCCCAGCCTCCGAGTCAACCCTAACTCTTCAGTTTTACCCATCCCTCACATTCTTATCAGTTGCCAAGCCTCATCAATTCCACCTCCTCAACACCCTCCCCCAACTGTTCTCTTCTCTTCACTCCTAAGATCTGCAGTGTTTGGAACTCTCTTCACCTCCAGCTCTTGGAACCCTGCGTACCTCAAAGACTACCTCCTTCAAGGGGTATCTCTTGAGTCCTCCAGCTATTAACGCCTCTCCCCCTACTGAAACAAGTCATTTTGTGTTTGTTTTGTATATTGCATTTTAATGAACTGTTGTACCTCTTCCCTCCCTCAGCAGAACGTAAGCTCTTTGAGGGCAGGAACTGTTTAACTTTTTAATTTGTATCCTCAGTGCCTAGCACACAGACTGGCACATAGTGGGTGCCTGGTAAGTACTTGTTGCATGATGTATTTGGTTTGGCTTCCTAATTTTATAGATTGGGAAATTAGTTTTGTTTTTGTTTTTTTTTTTGCTTTTTGGAGGGGGGAGGGCAGGGCAATTGGGGTTAAGTGACTTGCCCAAGGTCACATAGCTAGTAAGTGTGTCAAGTGTCTGAGGCCGGATTTGAACTCAGGTCCTCCTGACTCTAGGGCTGGTGCTCTTTTCACTTTGCCCCCTAACGACCCCTGGGAAATTAGTTTTAAAGAAGAAGTCAAGAGACTGACCCAAGATCACATAACTAGTGTTTGAAAGAGCTGTGTTTCACACCCAGGTCTTTTGAACTTCAGAGTCAATTTCCCCCCCACTACACCACATTGCCTCTATTCAACAAGTACTCATTGAACTCCCACTATGTGTTCAACACTGCAGTAATTACTGTTTGATATGTAAGGGAGGTAGAAGGTGTAGTTCCTGCCCTCGAGAAATTTTCAATCTAGTTGGAGAGTCAAAACATACCAGAAACATGTAAATAACTCCAAGGAAAGGATATGATTATGTAAAAGAAAAGGTTGGTCTGGGATTCAGCTAAATAAATTCTCCAGTCAACAGGATGAGATTATGGAACACCACTCCTTGTTTGGAGGTAGGTGAGGGACCATTTGGTATGAAGATTATACACATGCACCAGCATCTTACTTAGAGGACACTGAGAACCCTCCTAATTGGTTTCCAATGACTCAGGATGAGGATTAGAGATTGAATATCAGCGAAACACACTCTTATCTGGAAGGTAATGGGGGAGCCATTGAAAGTTTTTGAGCAATGGAGTGACATAATATACATGTAGTCCATGGGTCCCATCACTTCTGGACCACTACAGACACAGGTTCAATTTGTGGAGACTTTTAATGTTCATTTACCTATTCTGGCTCACTTGCCTCCACTTAGTTAAAAATTGAGAATTTATGAATTTGATCTAGGTCTAGGAATACTGTTGCTCATTACACTAACATACCTAGGCAAGGAACAGTTTTGAAGTGATGAAATACCTAATCCAGACAGAAATAAATAGACTGGCAATGAAAACAATGTTAACACTTATTCTGGATGGAAAAACTGTCATATTGAATTGTACATAATAGGGTCATTAAACATAGAATATTAAAGATAGAAGGAGGGGTTTTCTGGTAAATGTTTAACAATCAGCTCTCCAGAAGAAACAAGGAGGACATGACATGTTTTAAAATTTAATCTTCATTATCAATATTTTCCCTGCTTTCTCAAGTCTAGACAATCAACAGAACAATAGATCAAGACCTGACTTTTAGCATTTGCTGATTTCCAGAGGTTAAACACTCACATTGAAAATTTAACAATCAGCTTTGGGGAGTGGTTCTAGCTGGTTCTAGCACATACTTTAGTATAAGGAAACTGTGAAACTTTAAAACAACCCTTCATTTCATAGATCATGAGTACAGTGTCCTCCTCTTCTCCCCCCTTCCCCAGGGCAGCTTGAGAAACAAACTCCTCCAAAATTCTGATGGTTGTCATAAGACTTGAATTGAATCTCATGAATCTCATTATTCAATATGGCAAGATGTAGGCTGGGTCTCGCTGTGGCTAGGGTGAGGAACAGGACATTCACCCAAAGTCCAGTGCCAACTAACCTTGTTTGACATCATGTTTTGACTTGCCTCAGACAATACTCATTATTCTCACTCTTTGTCAATGCCACTGGAGTTTCAGATGCTCCTTAAGTCTCTCCTCATGGTCGAAACTTCCCCAAAGACTTCCATAACTCCTCCATCTTCTTACAGAGAAAATTGCTTTGGTGGAATCACCTGAAAATCAAAAACGGGATACGGGAAGAGAGTCAAACATAGGCTGGCCCCACCCTCTGACTCACCAACTACCTAAGTAGTGTTTTCTATGTGCAGGACAGATTGACAGAGGAAAGAAACTGGAGACAAGGAGGTCAGTCGGGAGATTATCGATATAATCCAGGCATATTCATTCATAGCACCTAGCATCATGCTGGTTGCAAGCAAATGCTTAATAAATACTTTTTTTTATTGATTTTTATATTATTTCCTGAGGTTGTGTGGAAAGAAAAATAAGCACGACATGAGGGCACAAATAAATTTGTTGTTTAATTTTTTCCAATCCTCCACTAAAATCCTACCTACCTCTGTGTCTCATCACGGTTTGAAGGTTATCCTTGATTCTTGGAAATAGTGTACAGACTCTGGAAGGTCTTGCTAAACTGAAAAGGCTTTGAGCTCTGACCTGGTAATGAACTGTAGGCCTGTCTTCTGAGGACCAGCCCAGCTAGGTTTGTGGAGATTTATCATGGGGTTGGCTCAAGGGGAGGACGTTCGGTTTCGGGGGGGTTTTTTGGACACAACAACTCCTGAATTGGATCCACTAAGAAAAATAAAGGTGGTAAATGTGTCTGTAGAGAGATTACTAACATTAATGAAACATCCTTGAAATACTAAGGCAATATCTTCTTCTACATTTGAGATTCATTAACCCTTTAAGGTTTTTCTAACAATGAGAAATGCTAGTTCTTGTTGGGGGGAGGGAATATCTGTTCACAATAAGAAATGTACCCTTTTACTACTGATCCGTTGTCAATTATGCATGTACAGTGAGGCCTCTATGAGACCTTTAGGAGGATAATAGGCAATATGGTGTGCAGTGGACAGGAGAGGTCAAGACAATGCCATCAGGTCAATAATTACCCAGTATGGGCCAAGCACTGTGATAAGGACTGGGAGATTCAAGAAGTAAAATACATTCTCGACTTTCAAGGAGCTCACAGACTAATGGCGGAAACGACATGCAAACCACTATGTACAAACAAGATACATACAGGATAAATTGAAGATGGTCACCAAGAGAAGGTGTTAGAATTAAGCAGGATCAGAAAAGGCTTCTGGTAGAAGGTAGGATTTCAGCTGAGATGTGAAGGAAGCCAGAGAGGCAGAGAAGACAAGGAAGAGAATTCCAGGCATGGGGGAAATCCAGTGAAAATGGAGATGGATTCTCTTGTTTGAGCAACAGCAAGGACACCAGTGTCACTGGATTTCACTAAGATCAGTTTGACTGCTGAGTAGAGAATGGACTGGAACCGAGAGAGACTGGAGGTAGGCTGCCCCACCAGCAGACTGTTGGAATAGTCCAGGCATGAGGTAATGAGGCCTTCACTAGAGTGGTGGTGATGGTGATGGGGGGGGGAGGGAGGGAGGGCATGTGAGAGGAGAGAAGGGGGCGTATTCAAGATGTGTTACAATGGTAAAATCAACAGGCCTTGGCAATAGCATGGTTATGAGAAATGAGATAGAGTGAAGAGTCAAGGATGAGATCTAGACTGTGGGCCTGAGAAGATGGGAGGATGGTGATGCTCTCTATAATAAAAGATTAGGAAAAGATATTGAGTTCAGTCTTAGACATGTTGATTTAAGCTATCTCAAAGACATCCAAGTTTGAGATGTCCAATAGGCAGTTGGTAATGTGAGACTGAAGGTCAGGAAAGAGGACAAGGCTGGAAAGCAGATCTGAGAGTCATATGTGGAGAGATGATAAGTGAATCCATGGGGGCTGATGGAATAGTGAGAGAGCAAAATGGTATAATGGAAGATAAGAAGAGGACCCAAGGCATATACTTGGGGAACATCCACAACTGTGGTGTATGAGCTGGAAGAAGACCCAGCAAATGAGACTGAGAAGGATCAGTCAGATAATTAGGAGTAGAACCAGGAGAGTGCAATGTTGAGGAACCTAGAGAGAACAGAACATCATCAAGGAGAAGACAGTGAGGAACATGTGAAAGAGAGAGGTCAAGAAGGATGAGGATTGAGAAAAGGCCATACATAAGATTGGGTAACAAAGATAACATCTGTAACTTTGGACTAGGTATCAAGAAAATTAATTTATATATAGTTAGAGATATAAAAGGTCTAGAAAGCGTAAAACCATGGAACAAAGCAATTTTACTAATTTTTACTGATTAAAATAAATAATTCTATTACTAATAGACAATGAAAGTTAGGAAAAATAAATTAAAAATAAATAAGACAATTTTGTTTTAAGGCACTGCCTAGGAATATAAAAAATGTATTGTAGAACTTAGTTTGCTAATGAAATGATCGTGTTTGGTCTTTCAATAAAGAAGTATACATTTATTATCTACTTTGTGGACAAGACCCCAGGGCCAAGAAGAATCAAGTTTCGATTTCCTTTCAACTCATAATACCTTTAGGCTTGTACTTATTCCATTCTGTCGTCAGCTTTTTAAAGAAGCAGAGCAAAGAGGTCTTTGTTTTTTATCCTTCTGGGAATAAATGGATGCTACTTCCAATGTCCACTCCACTCTCAGTCCTTTGAGATCTAGCCAGGAATAGAGGAATTATGTATCAATTTCTGTGTCAAATAAAAATAAGAGAATCCGAATGCATTGAAACCTTTTTTTTCTCTTGTGAAAATGGCAATGCCCTAGAGACAGAACACATCTTCTTTTTATATTTGAGATCGTCCTATACCATTTATCTTTCAGATACAAGAATCAAAATAATCTCATACTATAGTTATGTATATATATACACACATATATAGATACATATATGTATATATATAAGTATATATACATACATATATATGTGTGTGTATATGTATATATATGTATGTATGTATATATGTATATATAAACAGTACCAACTTGGTAGTTCTTTAGAAGGTAAAAGAAAGAAAAATGTAGTAATATAGCATTACTTTATCTAAATTTTTTGTTGAGGGGGGAGGGGAGGAAGGGGGAAATTTAGAACTTAAAATCTTACAAAAGTGAGTGTTGAAAACTAAAAATGAATAAATAAAGGTCTTTAAAAGTCTTTTGTTCATCCTCCTAAAACATCTAAAACTTCTCCATTGGGCAGGCACAGAAACAAAAAAAAAAAAGTCTTTGGAAAGACATAGGGTATAAGAACAGTTTTCCCTAAATTTTTACATTTTCCTCCATTTTCATAGTTTGTTCTAGACTTTATGAAGTCAACAACTAGTTTGTTTCCCTTCCACCTACCCCAGACAAGTCAACGAATATCTCTAGAACTCAGTTTCTTTATCTGTGAAATGGACCTGTCATGACAGTATTTGTCCCACCTTATTTCCTACGTGATCTTGAGCGAGTCACATTTCTCTGGACCTGAGTTCCTCGTCTACAAAATGAGATGGTTGGACTAAATTTCCTTCTAGCTCCATATCTATGATCTTATAGTCCTATCTTGCAGGATTGTTAAGAAAATGAAATCATGTAATGGGCACAAAAGTTCTTTAACAAGTATAAGGTGCCATACAAATGAGTGGTGTATTAAAATTCAAAGGGGTGCTGCCCCTGGCCTTCAATGATTTTACTGTCCAGTTGGGTGTGTACAATGTAGCCAGATGGTGACTTTTCCAGTGAAAAGCACTGAACTTGGAGTCGGGAGATGTGACCTTGAGTTCTGACTCTTTTACTCAGTAGCTGTGGGATTTTAGGACTTAGCCACCTAGAAGCATGGAGGCGGCATAACGGTTGGAGCACTGGACCTTGAGTCAGGAAGTTCAAATCTGCCCTCGGATACTTACTAGCTATATGACCCTGGGCAAGTCACTTAAACTCTGCCTCAGTTGCCTCAACTGTAAAATGGAAATCATGATAGATTCTACATCCCAAGGTTGTTGTGATGATCAAATGGGATAGTATTTGTAAAGCACTTAGTGTGATGCCTAGCACATAGTAGGGGCTTAATTACCTTTTGTTTCCTTCCTGTCTCCTTCCTTTCCATTAAGTGGGAATAGTAACACTAACTCAAGCTACTTGAAAAGATTGAATATGATAATGCAAGTAGGATAGTTCACAAACTATAAAGTCATATAAATTTATTTCTAAGCTATTGTAATTATTACTTGCATAACCTCTGACCCACACTGTTATTATTCCCCAATGATAAAACAAAGGAAAATGTGTATAGTTTTTTGAGACCATGTTGTGACCAGTCTGAGTCTCAAAGGAGACCTTCCCTGAGCACTTCACCAAGGTAAGACAGATTTAAATTTACCATTATTGTTTATTTCTCTGACTTAACTTTCTGTCCCAATGCTTGTCATACTGGTTGGCAGCAGACTAGTGACCAGAATCCACAAAACCATAGGAGATTACTAAAGCTTGGGGGTTCCAGCTCCCTGATTTTACAGATAAGGAAACTGAAAGTTGGATAATAAAAAGGGACTAATGTAATGTCATGGAGCTACTTAGTGACATTGGACATAAGGAGGTGAGGGTAGGACTTGAGCCCATCTTCCATTTAGCGCTCTTTGTACTATCCTCAAGAAGCTGGGTCTCCTCAATACCCAGCCTTGTACTCTCTAAGCTGGACCAGGTAGCTCCTGAGTTCACTACTTTGTCCACCATCGATATTATCATTCATGGTAGACCAGAAAAAAAGGAAGTGAATAGCACTGCAAAATTCAATGCCTCCTAAGGCAATGAAGCTTGAATGATTTCATCTGAGCCAAATAGATGACCGAAGCTGGATACTCTGGGGCCCGGCTCCAAGTCCAGATAGATACCATCTGAGCAATTTCCTCCCCTTTTGTGGTCTTGGTAAATCATTGATGACTGATCCTTTGTTCCTCCTCAAAATCGTCTGGGTGTGTTTGGGGCCAGAGACAGGAATCATAGAAACATAGTAAGGAAGAGAACAAGTATTTATCAATCACTTACTATGCATGTGCCAAACACTGTGCTGGGCAATCTCAACTATTATCCTTACAACACTCTGACAGGTAGGTGCTATTATTATCTCTATTTTGCATTTGAGGAAACTGAGGCAGACCGCATGAGTCATAGCTCATAAGTGTCTGAGGCCAGATTTGAACTCAGGTTCTCCTGACTCTGGACCCAGTACTCTATGCATCGTGCCACCCAGCTACCTCTAAGATAACATAGAATATTAGCACTGGACAGAACCTTAGAGAGGTTCCAGCACACAGATTCTTACCCATTTTTGTCTGTCATGGACCTCTCTGACCATCTGTGAAACCAGCGGATTGTTTCTCAGAAGAATGTTTTCAAATTCATAAAATACATAGAATTACAAAGAAAACTAACATTAAAATAGTTATCATAATTGGAAGGAAAAAAAAACCTAAGTTAGTGAACCCCCAGGTTAGAAACCCAGAACTAGGGGTGGCTAGGTGGCACACTGAATAGAGCACAGGCCCTGGAATCAGGAGAAATGAGTTCAAATCCAGCCTCAGACACTTAACACTTACTAGCTGTATGGCCTTGGGCAAGTCAATTAACCCCAATTGCCCTGCCTTCCCCTCCAAAAAAAAAGACAAAAAAAGAAACCCAGAAATAGTCTAACTCCTCCATTCTCTAGATAAAAAAAAAAACTGAGGACAGACGAGGGAAAGGGCCCAGGTTGTATAATACAGAGAGTCTCCGTGTGAAGTCAAAAGAGCCACGCGCTGTTAGATGAGTCACTTGATTTCTCTGGGCCTGTTGTTGGACTAGATGACCTCTAAGGTCCCTCCCAGCTCCAACACTCCATGCCTCCATGTCCTGACCAAGGGTTGGCCACATGGTAAATGAGGGGACTAGCATCCGGCCATTCTGGCTTAACTCCACTATACAACCTACCTCCTTAACTAGAAGATTAGCAATATTTTAAGGAACAAAAATGACGAGGAAGGTTAGTTAATCAATAAGCATTTATTAATCACCTACTACACACTAGGCACTGTGCTAAGCACTGGGGATACAAAGAAAGGCAAAAAATCCAAAGAAAGAAACAAAACAAACAAAAAACAGTCAAGGAGACAACAGGCAAACTGCCATGTACAAAAAAAGAGAAATATATGAAATAAATTAGAGATAATCAATAGAGCGAAGGCAGTAGAATTAAGAAGAACTGGGAAAAGTTGCTCCCAGAGGATGAAATTTTGTCTGGGACTTGAAGGCAGCCAGGAAAGCCCAGAGTTGGAGATGAGGAGAGAGAATTTCAGCTTGGGCATCACCTACACATTTTTCCCTGACCAGGTTCTAGAACTTGGAACTCAATACTAGTTATCCTCTCCAAGAACTAGAATTCTCCTAGGACTATTTTGGGAGGAGATGACAAAACCAAATGTGCCATCCCTGATATTTAAGATAGTAGACCTATGACTCCTGGATGGAGAATGAGACCATGGATATAAACATATGAATAATAATCACAATAACTTCTGAATATACAGCCCCTTACAAAGTGCTTCACAGGGACCGCCCCATTTGACCCTCCCAATAACCCTGGGAGGGAGGTGTTTTTATCTTTGTTTTACAGGTGAGGAAACTGAGGCTCAGGTTCATAGAGATTAACTAAGTACCCAGATCCTCCTGATTTCAGGTCCAGCTCTCTATCTACCATGCCATGCTTTCTCTTAAGCATCTATGTGAGGGGAAGCTAGGTGGTTCAGTGAATAGAGCACCGGCCCTGAAGTCAGGAGGACCTGAGTTCAAATTTGGCCTCAGACACTTGACACTTAACTAGCTGTGTGTGACCTTAGGTAAGTCACTTAACCCCAATTGCCTTGCCTTCCTCCCTCCAAAAAAAAGCATATATGTATTATAAAACACTCTATACAAAGAAAAGGCATTAATTATATTTAAATGCTGCACTACAAACATAGATTAACTGGCAAAAAAACATCAAGATTCTTCAGTGGGGTAAGCAAAGTTGAGATGAAATCTGGAATGTCAGACTGGGCCTAGCAGGAGGAAAAGAACAGTAGGTATAAATGGTCTGTGAAATCCTCTGGGTACTCAGATGACCATGATCCTATACCTTCCTCAAAGACATCGAAGGGAGGGAATGATCTCATATGATCTGACCCTATTTATTAGGGGAGCAAACAGACATGTCCACCTGCTCCTGCCTCCCCCCCCAAATCCAATCAATGAGCCTGAAAGAGATTTCAGGTCCACAGGAAGATCAGAGCTTGGCAAATCGAGCCTGTCCAATACCTGCAGAACCCTCCTGTTTCACTGAAAGACCAATTCCCAGGAGCCTTAGAATTGTGAGACTCAAGCAAGAGGCTAGGAAATCTTCATTATCAGACACTGTTTGCCAAGCAGAGAAATGTCACCTGCATGCATGTGAATCTCTCTGTCTCTGTCTCTATCTCTCCCTCTCCCTCTTCTTCCTTCCTTCCCTGCCTCCCTCCTTTTCTTTCTCTTTTAATCAGAAAGTGCCCAGTAGCTCCGAGCTGCAATCCCAGCTCATTTTTCACTCCTGCTTAGAAAACTACATGATTAGCAGTATGCTTTAATATTCATATGAGTGCTGGCTCTGTTCTAAATACTGTGCAAACACAAAGGCAGATAACGTACCTGCTGGGGAGTTTAAAGCATGCCTTCAATAGTCAGCCGGGGAAATCACAGACTGACTCCTCAGCCAGGCCACTCAAGGCCTGAGGGGAAACAGGACTGAGTAGAAAACTGGCAAGTGCTGGAGAAAACAGGCCACGTGGAGAGGAGGAAGGAGAGGGATCGTCTCTCTTCTAAGCCTTAACAGAGCGCAGGGGCCTGGGCTCAGCATGGAGATGGGGATAGAAAAGTCAAGATACTGACTTAAAAATACTGCATAGTAGACTCTCTGCAGGGGCTGTCACAGGATCACATATTTAAATCTGTCAGGGACAGTGCTTATCTTGACCCATCATTTGACAGATGAGGAAATTGAGGTCCAGGGAGGTTAAAGGTCTTGACTAAGGTCTCACAGATGGTAAGAAGCAGAACTAACCCCTGAGCTCAGTTTTATGCACAAGGGAATCATCCAGGGACCTGACTGAAAAGAAATAGAGAGGGACCTCCTGCTATCTTACTCAAAGTAACCGATATGTACCACTCTTCCATTAACAATCTATTCTTTTGCCTTCAGGTCCCCTTTTAAAAATACAAATATGGGACAGCTAGGTGGCTCAGTGAATAGAGCACCAGTCCTGGAGTCAGGAGGACCTGAGTTCAAATCTGGCCTCAGAGACTTGACACACTTACTATCTGTGTGACCTTGGGCAAGTCACTTAACCCCAATTGCCTTGCCTTCCCCCCTCCAAAAAAAAATGCAAATATTTCTGGGAAAGACAACTTAAAACAGAGGGAAAAGAGCACCAGATTTATAGGTGGGGATCTGGGTTTGAATCTCAGATCTACCATTTAGCATCTCTGTTTCTTTAGGCAAATCACAAAACCTCTCTAGGCTTTGGTTTTCTCATCTCTCAAAAGTGTGTGTGTGTGTGTGCAGGGGGTAGGGGTGGTTTAGGCTGCATGCATGACCACTAGGGTCCCTTCCAATTGTAAAACCTATGATGCTAGGAAGCTACTTTTCACTGTGGTGTTAAATGACTTAACTGTTCTTATTTTCTTTCTAATTCTAGCAGCTGTCTATTCCTTACAGTGAGAGAACCCCATAACGTCACAATCATGAGCAACAAAAGCAGAATGAGTGCCAAAGAAAAACGTCACCCGTATAAAAATTTGGCTCTGTCCTTGGGGGGGGGGTAAAAAAAAAAGACAAGTTGACCAGAAGTGGAAGATTATTTTTTATTTTTTTGCAAGGCACTAGGGGTTAAATGATTTCCTCGGGGTCACACAGCTAGTACGTGTCTCTCTGAGGCCAAATTTGAACTCAGGCCCTCCTAACTCCAGGGCTGGTTCTCTACTCACTATCCACCCAGATGCCCTTCAAAGATTATTTTTAAAAGGAAATAGATTACCCTCTCCTTGGTAGAAGGTGTGTTTCCCATGTTCCTCAGATTTCCATCCATTGTCCTGGGGACCATCCATTAAGACAGTTGTAGCTCGGTCCACAGGGAATCCAGGTTGTCAGTGAAGTCCCCACCTGCCATACCTTTTGCAGGGAACTACTTTGTATATGGATTCCTGTATGAGCCGATGTGGCTAAAAACTCTACCCTACAACCATGGACTATGCCTCGCTTCAGCCAAATTGACTCACACCTACATGCTGTGGATCACTAGGAAGGAAATGCAGAGAAAGTATTAAAATAAACAAAAAAAAACCCTGACCCATGAGATTGAATATTTATATTTGTGGTATGTATTTGCATGTATTATGCATATTGCTTTGAAAATACCATTGCCTTTTTTCTTTTAAAAAAAATTCTTTTTGGAGGTGGGAAGGCAGGGCAATTGAGCTTAAGTGACTTGCCCAAGGTCACATGGCTAGTAAGTGTTAAGTGTCTGAGGTTGGATTTGAACTCAGGTCCTCCTGACTCCAAGGCTGGTGCTCTACTCACTGAGTCACCTAGCTGCTCCTATTTCCTTTATTCTATCATCTGCAATGGGAAAAAGTCAACGGTATTTTCAAAGCAATATGTACCCAGTGTATGCTGCCATTTTCTGCAATTCCGTCTAACAGTGTAACCAATCTATACCTGCATGCTGCTATTAAAGTTTTCTATACAGGATTTTACACATATTGATATGGTTCTTGTGGGGGTGGAATTGGAACCAACTATCAACTCACTTCTGAAAACATTGAAACTCAAACGTATCAGTCTTCCGAGATGAGAAGACTGAAAGAAAAGAGACATTGTAAGAGATGTAAAACAAATAATAAAGGGATAAACGTATTTTATTTTGGAAACCTACGAAAGTTTTTGTTTTGATTTTGATTTTATTTTGTTTTTGCCTTTGAGCAGAAACCAATGTTGCTGTGTGCCGAGAATAAAAACCCAAGCCCAGTTGTTAAAAAAAAAAAAAGGATAGAAGAATAAGACGTGAGCCCTCCAGGACTTTACTGACTTGTTGGGGAGAAAAGGCATAGACACATGAAAGAAATAACACTGAACAATGCAATAGACCTCAGTACTTCAGTGGGTCTGTGATCTCTTCAGTGTAGGTGATCTCACCATCATCGCAGAACCTATCCCGTTCAAGTCTTCTTAGCTTGTGCAATTCTTGTCCACATTCTTAAAAAAAAAAAAATCCTCCATAGACCATCCACTCAATAACTAAAGACATTCCTCTGGGAGTTTTTACCTTTTATGAGTACTAGTGTGACTGAGGCTGTCCATCTGTCATCTCTTTCTCTAGCTACCTCATTTCTCCATTATGTTATTCTATTTTCATTTTTTGTCTGTTTTTTGGAGATTGGCTCTCCCTATCTCAACTAATCTAAAATCCAAAGACCACTGACAAGTCCAATCCCAATCCTGACCATCATTAAAGTTTTGATTTGCTTCGTTTATGACCTGGCAGCCTGGTGGTTGGCTTTCTTACTTTATACATGAGTAATATAAGGAAAGATTTGATCTGGTCTTTGAAAGGTAGGACGGCTTTGAAGAAAAGATGGGCAAGAGAGTATATAGATCGGTAGAATAATAGAAGATGAGAATAAGTATAATACCATAGAATGATCTGGGTCTAAAATCAGAAGATTTGGCTGGATTGAATAGAGGATCTTCAACAATCCCAATGACACAAACTTTTCCCCCAAAGTTCTCTTCCACAACAATATTCTCCCAGTAATGCCATATGGTTGTAAATTATGGAACACAATGACTTCTGTCAGTCAACAAAGATTTTTGGGGGATGTATGGGGTTTTCAGGGAAGACTAGCACCTCTGATGTGAAGGTTTGCTGAGCCCTTTTCAGGACTGCACATCTACCTTTGGTGTCCACTTGATTCACCCAACTCTCATCTGTGGCTCCAAGAAATGTAGTATGCACAGTGGTCACACTCTGGTCCACTATCTTGGCAGACAGGCTAAACCAGGTTAGAGGTAACCAACAGGCTTCAAATCCATTGGTGAGTTAGAGGGATGGCTACCCCAAGCATGTGAAGACTTCCCCTGGTAGAATGGGCAGATTAGAACAATTTGTTCCAAAGGTCATGAAGACCGTTGAAGCAGGCTCTGTTGGAACACTTAGAACTTTGTTAGGCCTCAGAGACACCAAGGTCATCCATTGCATCCCAGACCATAGATATGTCCTGTCTTTTGTACTGCCACTGGACTTTGATGACTGTGCTATAAGAAATGATGACCTCACTGATCTTTAAAAAAAATAGAGACTTGCATGAAATAATGAAAAGCAAAATGAGCAGAACCAAGAGAATGTTGTATACAGCAACAGCAAGATTGTTTTAAGAGTGACTTGGAGAGCCCTCTCACTTCCCTCTCCGTGACCTTCCCCACCTTGGAAGAAAGGGCAACGCTTGCACATGAAAAGGCTACAGATGGATCCCTACAGAGTGAGGACTGGACTTTGAATATGGAGATCTGTGATATCATCAATGAGACAGAAGAGGGTCCCAAGGAGGCCATATGGGCCCTGAAGAAGAGGGTCAATGGAAACAGAAACTACAGAGAAGTGATGTTGGCATTAACAGAGCTAGAGACTTGTGTCAAGAACTGTGGCCATTGATTTCACATCCTCGTGGCAAACCGTGATTTCTTAGATGGTGTCCTTGTGAAAATCATCTCCCCTAAGAACAGTCCTCCTACTATCGTCCAGGACAAAGTTCTGGCTTGGATTCAGGCTTGGGCTGATGCATTTTGAAGTAGTCCTGATCTCACTGGAGTAGTGCATATTTATGAAGAACTGAAAAGAAAAGGGATTGAGTTTCCCGCGGCAGACTTAGACGCCCTGTCTCCAATACATGCACCACAGTGGAGTATCCCTGAAGTGGATCCAGCAGCGACTATGCATAAGTCTCAGTCGCAGCAAAGAATGAGCTCCACGTCCTCTTCTGCACCTGCTCCTACACCATACACTGCTCCTCAGGCCCCATCTTTGAATGTGACTGGACCAATCACCACCAACTCAGAACAGATTGCCAGGCTGCAGAGTGAACTTGATGTTGTCTGAGGAAACACTAAAGTCATGTCTGAGATATTAACAGAGATGGTTCCTGGGCAAGAAGACTCCTCTGACCTTGAGCTGCTACAGGAGTTGAACAGGACCTGTAGAGCGATGCAGCAGAGAATTGTGGAGCTGATCTCCAGGGTTTCTAATGAAGAGGTCACTGAGGAATTGCTGCACGTGAATGATGACTTAAATAATGTCTTCCTTAGATATGAGAGGTTCGAATGGTACAGGTCTGGTCGTTCTGCTCAAAATACCAGTAACAGAGTTCTGAATGAAGTAACTGAAGATAATTTAATAGATCTTGGTCCTGGTTCTCCAGCTGTAGTGGGCCCAATGGTGGGTAACACAGCACCACCATCTTCTCTGTCCTTGCAGCTAGCAGGCCTGGACTTGGGGACAGATAGTGTCAGTGGAACCCTCAGCTCTCTCCAGCACTGTAACCCCCAAGATGAATTTGATATGTTTGCCCAGACGAGAGGAAACTCCTTGGCTGAACAGCAGAAGACAGTCACTTATGAGGATCCACAAGCGGTGGGAGGACTGGCCTCTGCATTAGATGTTCGAAAACAGAGCACTGGAGTGAAAGGTGATGAGCCAGAGGAAGGAGTCACGAGTGAAGAATTTGACAAATTTCTCGAAGAAAGAGCCAAAGCTGCTGAAACGGTCCCCAATCTACCATCCCCCCCTGTGGAGGCACCAACACTACCCATAAATACATCTGGAAGAAAAAAACCAGAGCATTCTGAAGACACCCTCTTTGCCCTGTGATGCATTTTCTTGGTCTCCTTCCCTGTGCTGTGCAGAAGAACGCTGCTGTCTGGTCACACCATACTCTCCTCCATTGTGGCAAACACTGACCCCTCATCACCCTTCCTGTGTCTATCACCCTTATCCATTCCCCAGTCAGTCATACCACTCTCACTCACTAAAAAGGAAACTTCAGCCGTCAAAAAAAAAAAAGAATGCCTTGGAGAGAATAAGTTGTCTTGACTATCATAAATACCAAAATTAATTATAAAGGACATATGAAGGAATATACTGTCTGCATCCAGAGAAAGAACTGATCAATTGAAGTATGTATAGAATAATTATATATATACACACACACACACACACACACCTGTTTGCTTCTAATGGTGGTCATCTCTAGGGCAGGAGGGGAGTGAAAAAAAAAAGAAATTTATGTGATAACTTTGTTGCATATTTAAAAGGAATCCCAAGTTATACAGGCAGTATAACTTTGCCGTTTCATGTGCAATCATCTTTTTTATTTTACTATGTTATAGAAATGCTTGTTTAATTCCATAAATTAAAAATAAAATAAATTTTTTAGAAAAGACATCACCGGGGGCGGAGCCAAGATGGCGGCGTAG
>CM053581.1:514070685-514143146 GCA_028627135.1 Pseudochirops cupreus | reverse complement strand
GGGGAGGGGGGAAATACTGGGATGGCTGTTTTGGGGTGGTGGGCGGGGGAAAGATGGGGAGAAAAGATGTAACTCAAAAAAATTTAATAAAGAATCTCATATCAAAAAAAAAAAGACATCACCAGTGATGCTACTGGTTCTCTTTGACAATGAAGGATAAACAAAAAGCAACAACAAAGATTTATTAAACTTCTGCTAAACTAAACTTTCACTATATGATGTCAGGTATTATGCTAAGCACTGGGGATATAAAAAGAGAGAAAAAATAATCCCTCCTCCAGAAGCTACAATCTAATGGTGGAGACAGCAAGTAAACACATATGTACAAATAAGTTATATGCCAAATAAGTAGGAAATAATTAACAGAGGAGAAGTATTAGAATTAAGAGGGATTGGAAAAGGCTTCCTGTAAGGATGAGATTTTGGGTGGAACCTTTTAAAAAGTCTGGATACTTAAAATGACAAACAATGCAGAAGGAACCTGGAAGACATACGTAGGTGTCCATAGGCTTTAGCAAGTTATCACTGACCACAAAGACAATATTGACTGGACTGTAATATACCTAGAGGGTAGTGATGTGCAATATGATGAGAAAGTAGGGTGGGATTAAGTCATAAAGGGCTTGACCAGCCTGTTTAGAGTAAGGACATGGGAAGAGAAGCCATGAGACAGACATAGATGGGATAAGCGATGAAATAAGCAAATTATCACTTTTATGAAAGAGGTCAAGTGAAAAGTGTCATTAGAGAGATGGAATGAAAGATGGCGGATAGAATGCAATCCAATCCAACCAACATTTATTGAGCATCTACCATGTGCCAGGCACGGAGCTAGGTGCAGAGATACACAAAACCAAAACAGTCCCTGGCCTCAAGAAATTCACATTTTATTATTGGAGGGGAGGCAGGGTATGCAGAAAGTGGTATATGTACAAAGATAAGGGCTCTGCCTTCAATCCTCAGCTCTGCCTCTTTTGGGGTAGCAAAGTGGTATAGCCAAGAGTCTAGTTACTTGTAGTCAGGAAAGCCTGAGTTCAAATCCTCCCTCAGATTTTACTAGCTGTGTGACCCTGAGCAAGTCAATTCACTTCTTTCAGTCTTAGTTTCCTCATCTGTAAAAGGAAGATAATAATAATAATCCTTCCTCAGAGAGCGATTATGAGAATTAAAGAAAGCAATTTGTAAGCCTTAAAGTGAGACACAGATGTTATTTACCATCATCTTTATCAATCATCACTAGTTGGCATGACCTGGCTCTTCTTGGGTGATACACTGGCATGCTAAAGGAGAATAGGCAGGTCTCTAGTATGCAACTCCATGTGGGAGTTAGTTGCACAAAAGGAGAAGGATGAAAATCTGTCACTGAGGGGAGGCAGAACCAATACTGAGGAAATTGTTGATCAGTCCAGGTATCAAAGTATCAAAGTAAGCATTCAGTCAACTATCAACATCTATGAATACACACACACACACACACACACACACACACACACACACACACACACACACATATATATATATATTGTGGGGCATGGAGATCAGGAAAGGCTTTAGGTAGAAGTGGTGTTTAAACAGGACCTTTGGAAGCTCAAAGATTCTAAGAAGTCAACCAGAAGAGGATTTGCGTTCCAGGTATAGGGTACAGCTAGGGCAAAGCCACAGAGAAGGGAAATGGGATACCATGTGTGAGAACAGAACTCCAGGCCCGCTAGATACCAGGCTTGCTATTTTGTTGTTCTTCTAGAAGTTTAGCATTAGCTCAAAGGACTCCGGGTAACTTCGGTTTTGTAACCCTAGAGGAATCTGGAAAAGTTCTTGTCTCTACACAGAACAAGGAAAGGGTCGTTGATTAGTATGTGGTCATTTTTGATAATCCATTATCTTTCAAAACTTTAGATTTCTCTGAAAAGCCTGGAGGCTTCCACAGGGCTTGTTAGGCCCCAGCTGTTTGCTTTTGAAGTGGTCCATTGGTTTTGTGAACAGTTCTATAGATTTGCTAATCTACCTTCTGTCCTCTTTGTTCCTCTCACCATTTTATTCTGTTCTTCTCATTTTTTGATACAGTCTCTCCTAGCTCATAAAAAGTTTTGTTTTGCTCAACCATTTTAAGAGATTTTTGCTATCCAGACCCTCTTGGAGATTCTGCAGTGAGTCTCTCCCATATAGTCTATATCTATTAATTTTTTTAGAATTTCTTGGTCTTGCAATGAACAGAATGCTGATCTTTTCTTTGGTATTTGTGTGAGGTTGGCTGGATTGTAGTATGCCTAGAGGGTAGTGATGTGCAATAAAATGAGAAAGTAGGATGGTATTGAGTCATAAAGGACTTGACCAGCCTGTTTAGAGTAAGGACATGGGAAGAAAAGTCGTAAGACCAACATAGGTGCGATAAGTGATAGAATAAGTAATTTATTACTTGAAATACAGGTAGGACAGTTGACTTAATGTGGCAGGCAACAGAGAACCATAGAAAGTTGTCGAACAAAAAAATGGAATAGTGAAAACCTTTGAGAAAAAATGTTAGTAGTTTGCAAAGGTAGATTTGAACAGGGAGATCTGGGAGTCAGGAAGACTATCACTGGAAGCTGTTAAAATTTTGGGGGGTGAGAAAATGAGTCTGGACTCCTGATCCATAACTTGTCCAGAGAGACAGGTAAGAAAAAATATCAAAAAGGTTAGTTCATCCTCCATAAGATCTCCCTAAATCCCAAGGAGTCATTGTGCATACTCCCTAGAGGAATCCTTTCCTTCTGTTGAGAGTTGGAGATGGTCCCTCAAAGGTCAGGATGGATGAGCTGGTCTCAGCTCAGCCCCTAGTCCGGAATCTTTCGTTACCAGACTCTGCCCCCTTCCTGTAGGTCACTAGCAAACACCACACCATAGGCACCAAGATAGGAAAGATTTATTCCGGTGGGAAAGCTGTGGGGGGGTTTTGAGATGTTAAACTGCTTGGCAGCTTAAAAAAAAAATCAGTAATGTCTTTCAGAAGATAAACCTGTTTGAAGAATCACATTGTATTTCTAAATTTGGTGTTTTAAAAAAATTCTTTTATATGCTGTTTGCAAGTCGACTCTGATTTCCTTCCCACCTCCCTCTTTTTCTTTCCTTCAGTTTTTTTTTCCATTATAGAATAGGGGAGGGAGAATTTACTGAGGCCAAAGGTACTGTGACCAGAAGCATAATTTCCTCCCCAATGGAGACTTTATAAGCTTAGTTACTTAGCACCCACACCTCATTAAAGGATTTTTCCTTTTCCTTTAAACAAACAGGCTCAGAGCTCCCTCTTTGACTTCTCTGTCCAAGCCTTTAGACTAAGCATCTCCTGTGGTTGATGCTACCACCAACCAAAGCAGTCTTAAAGTAGGAAGGGCAAGGAAGGAGATAAACCAGAGCCAAGAAAGGCAAAAAATAAGTGTGCACTAAATGTATTTTGAATGAATGAATGAAAAGTGAGGTGGGATGGGAAGAATGAAGGGGAGAAATGGGAATTCAAGAAATGATAAGTTAAGCAAGTAAATACATTCAATGCAAAATTCCCCCAGAAAGTGTCACTAACTCCACCATGAAAATTCCAGAGAAAGATGTGGAACACACAATCTTGAAAAATTTTATTCAATTTTATTTTATTGTTAAGTCCTTCTTTTTCCCCTCCTACCTCTGCCTTCTCCCTCCTCTATTTGAGAAAGCAAAAAAACACACCCCAATTACAATTATATACAGTCATGCAAAATAAATTCCCACACTGGCCATGTTGAAAAGGAAAAAAAAATATGCCTCAATTTGTACTCTGAACCCATCACTTCTCTATCTGGAATTGTTTAGCATTTTCATTATGAACCCTCTGGAACTGAAACCACACAAGCTGTTTGCCTGAGTTTTCTTAACGGTAAAAAGGAGATAATCATAGCACCTTCCTCTCAGTGTTGTTGTGAGGAAAAATAAGATAAGATTTGTAAGGTGCTTAGCACAATGCCTGGCATATAGTAGATACTGTATAAATGCTAGCTATAATAGTAATTATATTATTAATTAACATATTATTATTATTAAATGGAGATTTGGTTTGTGGACCAACTGATTTCTGCTCAAGAAAGACCTGAATGAACTTTTAAGACTTTCAAACTAGCTTTTTCATAAAGGTCTTTGTTATTAAAGCAAATATCCACATTGTGGAAAGTACAGTGGGTTAGATCTAGGATTCAGTCCCACTTTCATCATTTTCTAGCCGTGTAACCTGGGGAAATTTACTTAATTTATCTGCAGTTCAGTTTCCTCATCTGTAAAATGGGGATAGTATTTACTTCACAGGGTAATTGTGAGACAAGTAACCTTTCAGGTACTATACAAATGTTATATACTATTATTGAATTAATTCACACCAATGTGTGAATGACTGGTAGCCTCTTAAAGTTTACAGAGGTATATGCATTTTTAACCTAAATGATTCTGTAATATATTGAATCTCAGGCAGGTGATTAAAGGTGACTAAATTCAGTAAAGAAGGGGCTGCCACCTCGTCACGTTTGGCTTTGGGGGCTGAGTCCAGCTTTCCTGCTTTCCAAAGGTCCTTCCCTCCTACTTCTGGACCTACACATGCTCAGAAAGACTCCAGTTTGTTCATTTCTCCACCCCAACCCCTTCTCTCAATAGTTCCATTGCAATGACAGTGGCATCAAAGCCTGAAAGTACCACTGGAAGGCAGTACTAATCTGTACTAGTCATTTATTAATCAGGAACTACATGGATAGGACTAAGTTGGATTGTGTTGTTAGTTTGGGATGGTGAGAGTTTAATTCATAATGCCTGGATAGTCGGCAAGTGTTATGTCAAGATCCACCAAAGTTAGTGGTGGTGAAGTAGTGAACACTGTGCTCCCCTTAGTACACCATCTTACATCTTCTTACATCTTCTTTTGTGACATTTCCGCCCCCTCCCCCCAATAATAGCTTTAAGAGCACATTCCACACTCAGCTATTCTTGGCATGACACTGCTGTCTTTGGCCCATGGTATATACCAGTTCAGTTCCCCAGGGAGCATTGGGGAGGGGATACTGAACAGTTTCACACTGAAGAATGATACCATCTTTGAGATTTTCTTGTTGAATCATTTTAGTTGTATTCGACTTTTTGTGACCCCATTTTGGGGTTTTCTTGGTGAAGATGCTGAAGTGGCTTGTCATTTCCTGCTCCAGCTCATTTTACAGATAAGGAACTGAGGCCAACAGGATTAAGTGACTTGCCCAGGGTCACACAGCTAATAAGTGTCTGAGGCCAAATTTGAGTTCATGAAGATAATTCTTCCTGGTTCCAAGCCCAGTGCTCTATCCACTTTGACATCTAGCTGCCCTTTGTATTTTAGAACTGATATAGTATAGTTTGAGCATCCCATCTTGGTTATAAGCCTTCCTTGAGAGCTTTCTTTGATACCCACTTCTCAATCTTCTCTTTGGACTTTCTTGTAGAGGAAGTATGATGGTACATGCTTTGAGATCGTTCACCTGACTGTAGTCTTGCTCATTAGATAATCCCTCAGTTTACCTCCTAGACCTGTATGAGTTTGGTAAAACTTCTTTCCTTAGCTGGCATGGAACCCTCTCAGAAATATCACCAGGCAAGAAAAAGCTTCACAGATACACACATTTCTGTTACTGGTAGATGGCAGATCTTCCAAATGGGGGTTTTTCCTTTGTAGTTGAACCAAACACAGAAAAACTTTCTTGATTTTCAAAATGTGATAGTGTGCAAATGCAAGTAGTGTTTATAGGAAACCTAAAAGGGTTAGGTTGAATGGGGATGCTCACCTGTTAGTTATAGGTGAACCATTCAAACCTTCCATTACTGGTTTAATTTAAGTCTTTCTTGGGACCTTAATTAACTATCCTAATATGTAAGTTCAAAGTGCTTTGGGAATTCAGAGGCAGGGGAGATCCAGAAAGAATTAATTTGAACTGGACTTTCAAAGATGGGGAAGAACTGAGGTGAAAAAGAATTGGGATGAGAAAATGAGGCATTCCATTTGGAGAAGACAGCTATGAGTGAAGGTATGGAGTTTCAAGGAGGCAGAATTCAATTGAATGTTGTCTAGTAAGAATCTTCCATATGTGCTAAGCACTGGGGATAGCAAGGCAAATCAAATAGTTCCTGCTTTCAAGGAGCTTACATTCAACTGAGGAGATCAAATTTGTATGCAGATTTTATTATACTACAATATTGTTATCCATCCTTCGGTTTTGAATAGGATAAGTGACATCATGGGGTAATGTCTTAACTTGCTTGTGAATTAGATTTAAGTGAGGCAGAGTTGCACAAAGTCCATCAATATCACTCTCTCTTCCTGAGTCATGGAAGTCCAGTGATAGAACAAAAGACAGGATGACTGGTGATGGTCCAGGATGCAGTGGATGACCTTGGCATCTTTAATATCTGACCAAACTTAAGCGCTCTACAGCACCTGCTTCAAATGCCTTCTTGGCCTTTGGAACAATTCTTCTCATCTACCCATTCCACCAAGGGAAGTCTTTCCATGCTTGGGACATCCCCTTAACTCACCAATGGGTTTAAGGCCCGCTGGTTACCCATATATATGGTCATCTGCCTTTGGTGTCCACCAGATTCACTTAGCTCTCACCTGTGGCACTAAGAAGCTATAGCATATACAGTGGTCACATCCTGATAATCATCTGGATGAATAGGCTAAACAAGGTTGAGGGTGCTACGGCAAGATGGAGTTGTTTTAGGAAGGATAAACCAATATAAATACTCAGTATGTACTGAAACGCAGTGCCTGGCTCATAGTAGATTCTTAATAAATGCTTTCTGATTTATGGTTGAAAGAGGAGATCAACTAAAAGGCACAAGATGATAAGGACCCAATTGGGTCACCATGGAGAGGAAAGACAAATCCAAGAGATATTTCAGAGAAGTGACAGAGCTTTTCACAGATTAGCTTTCCCTCATTCTTTTTTACACTTTCTTTTTTAAAAAACTGATTTATTTATTTACTTTTAGTTTACAAGATTCAGTTCCACAGTCCCTTGAGTTTCAAATTTTCTCCCCTCCCTCTTCCCCCTCCCCCACCATAACAGAATACAATCAAGTATAGGATCTGCAAATACTTTCACATTGGTCTGGTTGTATAGAAGAGTTGTAATCAATGGAGTGAGCAATGGGAAAAAGGAAAGAAAACCAAACATGAAAAAGAACGAGAGCATGTAGATCGCTTCAGGCTCCATTTAAACTCTGTTCTTTCTAGATCTTTCTCTGAATGTAGATATCTCCCTCCATCCTGAGACTTGTAGGGTTGTCTTACAGCTGTGCGTTGCTGAGAAGAGTCCAGTTTATCAAGGCTGGTCATCACACATACGATATGTCTGTGATTGTACAAATTTTTCCTGATTCTTCTCTTCTCACTTAGCATCAGTTTGCGTAAGCCTCTCCAGGTGAATATGAAGACCGTTCTCCTCCCCATTTTTTATAGCACAATAGTATTCCATTACATTCATACACCACAACTTGTTTAGCCATTCCCCAATTGATGGGCATCCCCTTAATTTCCAGTTTTTTGCCACCACAAAGAGAGCTGCAATAAATATTTTTGTACATATGGGTCCTTCCTCCCACTTCTATGATCTCTTTGGGATACAACCCCAGAAGTGGTATTACTGTTTCGCTCACTTTCAATTGTTTCATCTCTTACCAACTCCTAGCCCACTTTCTATGGTGTCATGCCATTGCAGAAATAGAGAAGCTAGAAAGGGGAGCCAGTCTGGAAGGTAGTTCAGTCTTGGTTATGAAAAACCCAAGGTACAGGTAGAACACACATGTTCTGTAGGCAGATGGAAAAAAATGAGGCAGGAGTAAAATTGAGAGGGCAAAGCTGGAAGAACAGATTTCAGTCATCAGGATAGAAGGTGAAGCCAGGAGAGAGAATGAAATGCTTTAGAATAATGATAGTAGCTAGTACTGACATTGGTGCTTTGGGGTTTGCATAGTGCTTACAAATATGCACCGTTATCCTCACAACAGCCCTGGGAGGTAGGCACTATCATTAGCCACTTTTTACAAATGAGGAAATGCAAGCATACAGCGCTTAAGTGACTTGCCCAGGGTCAAGTTTAAATGACTTGCCCAGGCTGGGTTTGAATTTAGCTCTTCCTGATGCCAGGCTCAGCACCATATGCACTTTGGCACCTAAACACTTCTCCATCTTTCCAACCTTCTTACAGCTTACCCTGTACCCTGAACCTTCCTCTGGTTACATGATCTTTGATCCAGTGACATTGACCCGCTCCTTGCTGTTCCACAAACATGACACTGAATCTCTTGGTTCTGGGCATTTTCTTCTGCGGTCCTCTATGCCTGAAATACTTCCCTTCTGCATCTCTGACTCATGGTTTCCTTCAAGTCTCAGCTAAAATCCCACCTTCTACTGGGAGTTTCTCCCAATTCCTCTTATTCCTAGTGCCTTATCTGTTCATTATTTCTATTTATCCTGTATATAGCTTGTTTGTACATATTTGCTTATGTGTTATCTCCACCCCCACCCATAAGATTGTGAGGATAGGTACTGATTTTTGCCACTGTTTTGTGCTTATCACAGTGTCTGGCGCATAATAGTAAGTGCTTAATGAATGTTTACTGACTGACTGACCAGAATGTAAAAGAGAAGAGTTAAGACCCAATGGCTGAGGAACAAAGAGGGAACTTTGGGGCACACCAAGAATTAGGAGTAGAAAGAAAAAGAAGAGTCAGAGAAAGATGGAGAAAGGAAGAGTAAGGGAGATCATTGGGAAGTGGTACTGGTGTATTTGGAAATTCAAAAACAAGGAAATGATATAATGATATGCAATGTCAAATACTATAGAAAGAATAAGAAGCACAGAAACTAAGAAGACACCATTGCCTTCAGTAGTTATGAGGTTCTTGGAAAACTTTGAGACTACTGTCTCAGTAAAGTGGGGTGGACAGAGGACAGAATGCGGGAGGTTATTATTTTAGGAATGAGGAAATAGAGGCTCAGAAATGTTAAGTGATTTCTCTAAGGTCACATTGGTGCCGTGAGCCAAGTGGTAGGCAGGAAGGTAGACGGGCAGAAGCCCACATCTTCCAACTTTTAATCCAATATTCTTTCCATTTAGTGGGTGTAGATCATATCTTAGGAGCAGCTGTGTAGAGGTTGGATTGGAGTGGGGGCAAATGAGGCAGGGAGACCAACCAGAAAGGTATTTCAATAGTCCAAGTGAGAGGTGACAAGGGCTTGCTCCTAGGTGAGTAGACAGTAGTTGTGCTGAAACATTGTGAAGACAGAAAAAACAACAACATTTAGTAGCTGATTGGACATGTAGGGTGATGTGGAGGATGATGCCAAGGGAGCAAGCCTGGGTGATGGAGATATCTTGCAGAATAATGCTGCCTTCTCAACCTGGAAATCTGGAAAAGACTAAAAATCATTCAATTTCCCAAGAGATTATTAAATCAATTTTGTAACCTTAGAGCTTTTTAGATCTTTAAAGGCTTAACTGGATTGAACCCCCAAGCTTGTTGTAGTAGCCTTGGATAGACAGAGAGCTGGACTTGGAGCCAGGGAGGCTTGAATTAGATCCTGTGCACACACTAGCTGTGTGACCCTGGACAAGTCGCTTAACCTCTTTCAGACTGTTTCCTCATCTATAAAATGGGAGTGATAACCACAACAATTTTGCAGGGTTGTTGTGAGAATAGAGTGAAATAATACATGTAAAGCATTTTGCAACCCTTAAGTGACAGAGCTAATATTATTTCCTACAGATAATAAAAAATGGAGCAATTAGTGTACCATTCCTGATTTTGGTCCTCTGACCTATTGCTGGTACATACTCCTTTTTTCCTCCACTGTCTTTCCCTTTTATCTTCTCTATCTCTTTCCTCTTGCTTTCTGTCCTCTCCTGACCCCCCTCCACAGCCACCTTCTTCTGTTCTCACTCTCTTTAACTCTTTTAAAGACAGATCTTCCAGCCTTTCCCCCCTACCTCTCTCTTTTGACTTTCCCCTTCTCTGCCTCTCTATTCCACCGTGATCCCAGCACTACAGATCTCTAAACCTCGTATGAAGTTATGTACTTGAGTAGCTGACAGCAGCCTCCGGGCTAAACTTTTGATCCGCCTGTATGCTGACATCTTCAAAACAGTATGGATTTCTGGATCTCCCTGTTCCCTTAGTTGGTGGTGGCAGATCTCCTACAGGGGTGTGGTGCAGGTGATAACTTTACAGATGTAAGTAAACAAATACAGAAGAACATGACAATTGTCATACTGGGTCAGCCCCATGGTCCATTCAGTTTAGAGTTCTGTCCCTGACAGGGACCCCAGGGGATATTTTATGAAAGGGAAGATAGACTACAGCCTCAAAAGGTCTGGCCCTAGGCAAAATAGCCTGGCAGACTCCCACCTCCTCTTTTTGTGACCGCCCTCTTCCCTGTCCCCACTCCCCTCCCCCATTCCCAATCCAGCACCTAAACTAATCTCACACACAGGAGCTAATGAGTTATCAGGTACCATTCCTCAAACCATGTTCCTTTATGTGAAAAAAAGGCTTTTGTGAGACAACTTCCATGCTGACAGTATTTCCTCTCTAAAATATTTACTAGTAAATGATGTGTTCATAAAAAATGGCTAAGTGTAACAAGTTTCACTGATGAAAGGAGGCTTCATTTCCTCTACTTTGCTCCAAAACATCCCTGATATACACCTTCTCTCCCATCATCTGTGTATAGCATAATTGTTACTGGAATGGGAACACTGAGACTTTTGCACTTGGGTATGGACCAGGGTCTGGAGTTAACGTCCTCCTGGTGGTGGGGGAGGATGTACTTCTTCTCACCAACCATCTATCTGTATACGGCTGGTCCCTTGGGCAGAAGTTTGTTTTTGGTCAGTCATTTTTTTCAGTCGTGTCCAACTTTTGGTGACCCCCTTTGGGATTTTCTTGGCATAGATACTACAATGGCTTGCCATTTCCTTCTCCAGCTCATTTTACAGATGAGGAAATTGAGGCAGACAGGGTTAAGTGACTTGCCCAAGGTCACACAGCTAGTAAGGGTCTGAGGCCAAATTTGAAATCACTAAGATGAGTCTTTCTGGTTCCAAGCCCAGTGTTCTATTCACTATGCCACCTAGCTGCCCTGGGCAGAAGATCTAGGTTCTAATTCTGTCTCCATCTGTTTGACCTTTAGTAAATACTACAAGCTCTCTGAAACCACACCTTTCAACATGACTCAATTCTTTTGCCCACTTATGACTGTGGTCCAAAGACCACACATGCCAATTTAGGAAAAGATCTGTCAAGATACTATTAGGAGACACCTTGTTTTCCAGAGCTAAGGCCCAGCAAGCAGGCTGGGCCCTGAACTTGGCATAACAACAATCCTTTGCCCTCACCCTCTGGATGATCTCACCCTTTGGCAAAAATCACTTAATTATTGTATTGCCTTGACCAGCACCAGGTGTCCTGTGAGCTTGGACAAGCACTGGCCAAGCTCAGACAGTATTCATGTTCTAATCATGAAGCCCCGCTATGAATCAAGTTTGTCTCATTGTTGCTGTTACCCCTAATTGCCAGGGCTACAGCTCACATTGTAGCCAGCGGTATAAGTATTCAGATTTGGCCGCACAAAATCAGGTTCCTTCCCCTCGCCCACACTATGGTCCGGGTCTCAGCACATGTATCTAATCTGCCTCCTTACTTGCAAGCAATTTCTCCCACTTTGAAATTAAATTTCTGTTTGATTCCTGACCTCCTATCTCTAACCTGCTCTGTTCTGCTCTGGCCATCCACAGGTTAGAGGCCAATTCTGTCCTGTTGACATTGACATCAGAAGTGGGACTGGCCAGACCAGACTTCAGGAGAATGTATCACTGGCAGCTGTGGTGGTTCCCAGAATTCTCAACCCATAAATACCAAAGAGAAAGTAAAAGGTCAGTGGGGAACCCTGTTGATCCAGGGTGAGAGAAGAGCACAGTCCAGTCCCTGCCCCCAGGGCAGCAGAGGTGATGGTGGCTGCAGTGGCTTCAACTGCTGCTTCTACTACTTACGGCTCCTGGCCTACAGATTGTAGGGAAACCATGTGACTGTCCAGAGGGCACTTGCAGGAATCTCTCTGCTGGCACTGAGGCAAGATTCTCTTGCTTTATCCTGCTTGGATCTGGGTCACAGACTTGGGTGGTGGTCCTGGGGTGAGGAGTGTTGGCATGGCAGAGTTCGTTGAGGCTGTGGAGAGAAAGCTCTTCTCACAGTTCTGAGGCAGGTGCCAGGAAAAAACTCTCAGACAACAGATGCACAAAACTCCACCAATTTGGGACACAGCACTCTCCACTCTGGAAGCAGAGTTTTACCATGGCAAAGAGCTCAAAAGTCAAGTAATTGTCTGGCAAGATGAGCAAACAGAGGAAGCGAAATCAGACTACAGAATCCTTTTTTGGGGACAAAGAGGATCAAAAACATAGAACCAGAAGAAGACAACAAAGTCAAAAGTCCTGTATCAAAAGCCTCCAAGAAAAATATGAACTGGTCACAGGCCATGGAGAAGCTCAAGAAAGATTTTGAAAATCTAGTAAGAGAAGTAGAGGAAAAATTGGGAAGAGAAATGAGAATGATGCAAGAAAATAATGAAAAATGAATCAACATCCTGATGGAAGAAAATAATACCTTAAAAAATACACTAACTCAAATGGCAAAAGAGGTCCAAAATGTCAATAAGGAGAAGAATGCCTTAAAAAGCAGAATTGGTTGGATAGTAAAGGAAATTCAAAAATTCACTGAAGAGAATAATTCCTTCAAAATTAGATTGGAGCAAATGGAAGCTAATGACTTTATTAGAGGAGAGGAGAAGAGAGTAGTAGTAGGAGGAGAGTAGAGTAGTAGTAGAGGAGAGGAGAGCAGAGAAAAGAAGAGGAGAGGAGAGGAGGAGAAGGGAGAAATTTCAAGAGAAATCAAGATACTATAAAACAAATCCAAACAAGTGAAAAAACAGAAGGCAATGTGAAATATCTCACTGGGAAAAAAAATTAGTGACCCAGAAAATAGATCCAGGAGAGATAATTTAAAAACTGTTGGACTACCTAAACGCCATGATTTTAAAAAGAGCCTAGACATCATTTTTCAAAAAATGATGATCAAGGAAAATTTTCCTGATATTCTAGAACCAGAGGGCAAAATAGAAATTGAAAGAATTCACCAATTGCCTCTTGAAAAAGATCCCAAAAAAGAAGACTCCTAGGAATATTATTGTCAAATTCCAGAATTCCCAGGTCAAGGAGAAAAATATTACAAGCAGTCAGGAAGAAACAATTTGAGTACTGTGGAAACACAATCAGGATAATACAAGACCTAGCAGTTTCTACATTAAGGGATCTAAGGGCTTAGAATATGATATTCCGAAGGCCAAAGGAGCTAGGATTGAAACCAAGAATCACCTACCCACGAAAACTGAGTATATTGCTTCAGGGGAAATTACAGTCCATTAATGAAATAAAATATTTTCAGGCATTCTTGATGAAAAGACCAGAGTTGAACAGAAAATTTGACTTTCAAATACAAGAAGCAAGAGAAGCATGAGAAGGTAAACAGGAAAAAGACATCATAAGGAACTTATTAAAGACGAACTATTTACATTCTTACATGGAAAAATGATAATTGTAACTCATGAGACTTTTCTCAGTATCAGGATAGTTGAAAGGAATATATATGTGTATACATACATAGATGTATGTGTAGGAGGGTATATGTGTGTGTGTACATGTATACATAGACAGAGGGCACAGGAGGAGTTGAATACGAAGGGATATCTAAAATATAAAATTAAGAGGTGAGAGAGGAATATATTGGGAGAAGGAGAAAGGGAGAGATAGAATAGGGAAACTGTCTCACATAAAAGGGGCAAGAGAAAACTGTTACAATGGAGGGGAAGAGCAGAAAGATGAAAAGGAATGAATCAACCTTACTCTCTTTGGATTTGGCTTAAGGAGGGAATAATATACACACTCAATTGGGTATTTTACTCTACAAGAAAGTAGGGGGGGGAAAGGATAAGAGGGGGGATGATAGAAGGGAGGGCAGATTGGTGGAGAGGGTAGAAGCAAACACTTTTGATAAGGGACATGGTCAAAGGAGAAAATAGAATAGATGGGGGGGGCAGTATAGGATGGAGGGAAATATAGTTAGTGTTTCACAATATAACTACTATGGAAAGGTTTTGCTTAACTATACATGTACAATCTATATTGAATTGCTTGTCTTCCCAGTGGGGGTGGGTGAGGAAGAGAAGAAGGGAAAGAATCTGGAAATCAAAGTTTTAAAAACAAATGTTAAAAATTGTTTTTTACATGCAACAGTCAATAGGGTATAGAAATCCATCTTGCCCTACAAGAAAGTAAGGGGGCATGGGGGAGGACATAAGAGAGAACTGATTGGGGAAGAGGTGTTCAGTATGCTTGCTATATTGGGGTGGGGGATAGGAAAGAGATGGGGAGAAATTTTGTAACTCAAAATCTTGTGGAAGTGAATGTAGAAAACTAAAAAATAAATAAATTTATTTTAAAAAATAAAGTAAAAAAGAATCCTGAAAAAAAAAAGAAAGTGGGATTGGACACATAACTGGGTCACTGAACTTTTTGGTACCAGTGGAAAAGGGCTAGGCACCACGAGAGATTTATTTCTCTGGAGTTCTGACCCCCAAGTCATGTGGTGATCCTCTACCCTTGTCCCTGCTCCAGTGTTCTGAGCTCCTATCTTGGTCAAACTTGCCATTCTTTGTGAGGAAAACTCCAGGGTTGCTCCAGCGACCTGATGTGTCTTGGATCAGTTTGGTTAGGCTATCCTTACTAAAACTTCACTTCTCTGTTAATTGGCCTCTTCCTGACTCTGCTGTTTTTAAACTGAACACCTCCATAAAATTATAACTGCCTACTTCTGTTAGTTCTTAAACTGCATGCTTCAGCAACAGTGTGCCTCTGTCAAACTGCTTAAAATTAGAATTGTAATTGTGCAATTTGTTAGAATTGTTTGTGTCAGGGCAGAGCCAAGATGGCAGAGTAGAAACAGGGCTTCCACGCAGCTCTGGCTTCCACCTCCTCCAATAACATGTAAAAAAATTACTCTAAACAAACTTTAGATATACAGAACCCACAAAGCAACAGAGAGAAACAACTCTCCAGCTGAAGGAAGCTTGGCAGGCCAGCAGGAACGGTCCATTGCAGCATGTTGGGAGCTGAGCCCAGTCCCAACTGAGCTGAGGTTTTAGTCCCAGGGCAGCCCTGAGGAGCAGCAGTTGGAGCAGACTTCATGAGAGTAAATCACCAGCAGCTACAGCAGTTTCCGTACTTCTCAATCCACAAATGCCAAAGACAAAGTAAAAGGTCAATGTGGAACTTTGTTGGAACAGGGGCAGCACAGTCTGGCTACTACCCTCCGAGCAAGAAGTAGAGGAGGCACGGTGACTTCAGCCACTGCTGTGTAGCTGCTTCAGAGCTCCTGGCCTGCAGATTGTAGGGGGACCAAGCAACCATTCAGAGGGTAATCGCTCTTGCTTTGACCTGCTGGGATCCAGATTGCGGTCTTGGGTGGTGGTCGTGGGGTGTGTGACCAGTGAGCCAGAGTGTGTGGGGGCTGTAGAGAAGGCACCCATCTAATAGCTCCAGCAGCTGCAAAACCCCCAGAAATCTGGGACATAGCCCTCCCCATTCTTGAAGCAGAGTTCTACCATGGTAAAGAGCTCAAAAGTCAAGTAATTGGCTGCCAATATGAGCAAAAAATGGAGGCACAAACCAATAATAGAATCCTTTGGGGGAGGCAAAAAGGATCAAGGCATAGAGTGAGAGAAAGCCAGCAAAGTCCAAACTCCTGCATCAAAAGCCTCCAAGAAAAATATGAATGGGCTACAGGCTATGGAAGAGCTCAAGAAGGATTTTGAAAATCAAGTAAGAGAAGTGGAGGAAAAACTTGGGAGAGAAATGAGAATGCTGCAAGAAAATCATGAAAAGCAAGTCAATAGCCTGCTAAAGGAGACTCAAAAATACATTGAAAAAAAATAACACCTTAAAAAATAGACTAACTCAAATGGCAAAAGAGGCCCAAAAAGCCAATGAGGAGAAGAATGCTTTAAAAAAGCCAAATTTGCCAGATGGAAAAGAAATTTCAAAAACTCACTGAAAAGAATAACTCCTTCAAAATTAGATTGGAGCAATTGGAAACTAATGACTTTATGAGAAATCAAGGTACTATACAACAGATTTAAACAAATGAAAAAATAGAAGGCAATGTGAAATATCTCATTGGAAAAACCACTGACCTGGAAAATAGATCTAGGAGAGGGAATTTAAAAATTATTGGTCTACGTGAAGGCCATGATGAAAAAAAGAGTCTAGACACCATCTTTCAAGAAATTGTCAAGCAAAATTGCCCTGATATTCTAGAACCAGAGGGCAAAATAGAAATTGAAAGAATTCACCAATCGCCTCTTGAAAAAAGATCTCAAATTGAATTGAGTCTGTTTGTAACTGTCTCATCATCTTGTCTGTATTTGTATCTTTGTAAAATGTAAAATGTCTGTGTCATGTTTGTATTGTGAGCTAGATTCTGTTACCTTGAAAGATTTAAAATGCAGCCAACCAGAAAAATGTTTAAGGATTGTAGCCAAAAAATTTAGAATGTTGGGAAAGATTAATGAACTTTCATACCTGAAGCAACTGTCCCAGTAAGGAGGACTAACTCCCACTTTGGGCTTTCTAAGGGAGATTAAGTTATAAGAAAAGATAAAAAGAAAAAAAAACCCTGCAAGACACTCTTTCTTTTCCCTGTCATTTCAGCTTTGGCTATGTTGGAACAACAGAGATAAAGTTGGATAATCAAAGTTTGGGAAACTACAGAAACATCTTAGCAGATGAAGGAGTTTGAATATTAATCATTTTAAGCTTGCAGGGGAGAACTCCTGAGACTTTGGGGTAATTCCAGGAAATCACTCTCTTCTGAAATATCTTTGTAAGTTTTTGGGTACCACTCTGTAGAATTTGTTTTAAGGAAAAATAAAAATTAAATTTTATAAAAGTTAAAAGTAGATGGCACTTCCTCTGGAGATTGATAGTTTCATTGTTCTAGGGCACTGAAGGAAAGCAGTTAGTTTGGAAGTAATCCCAGAGTGAAGTAATAAAAAAATAATTAGGTAAATGGTTTACACCTTATAGCCACCTCAGTGCCTGGGAAAAATTTTGGGGATGACTTTGGCATGGCCAACGTAGGATCCTCCTGATTCTATTTCTCTATTGTGCTATTTCCTTTCTGAAAAGGAAAATACCCACTTAGTTAATCCTGAACCTTGCTTTTAACACACTGGGACTACATGATTGACTGCCAAACAAATCTCATGCCTGGAATCAAACAGAACCAAGGGAGTTTTCCCTACTGTTATGATATATAACATTGTTATAACTATTTCTCTCCTTTTCCTTTTATAACAAATCTCTATAATCAAGAAATTTTGTAAGTACAATACTAAATCTATTAAATAATAGATTGATACTGGAACATCTCTGAATTACTATAACAGGATACAAGTATGAACATTTTACAATTTTAACCTATATTTGTGGTCAAATTATAATATAGGGATGATATCCTCTTAAGGTGGAAATGATAAGACAAAGTAAAAAGACACATATGTAATGTAAAAGTTTTCTAAATAAATGGAATAGTAAATTTTGAGAAAGCAATGGAATTATATGATTGACTTTCAAATTTATCTATCATGGAAATTCAGGCTTTGAGTATGTTTTAGTAATAAGTTCCCAAAATTGGATTAAGATTTTACACATAAATTAAATGAATACTACTAAAGGAAATGAAATTATTTTCCCATTACTAAAGTATCTGACAATTTTAAAAAGCATAAGAGTTAATTTTATGGTTGGGCCTTCATAAATTTTTAAAAGATTCTTGTATCAAGTACAGGATTTAGATAAGGATAGAAATAGCGAATGTCATATAAATTGAAATTCTCTGAAGTTTCAGGATAGGGGAACCAAATTTACTAAATTGAATTAAGTCTTCTTACTAGCAGAATTATCTAGGAACCTCTAACTTAGGAACTATGGAAGCAGAGTCCCTTTTAGAACTGTGATGAGAATAACATTTATTGTCCAAGAAAAGATATCTAGGGACCATATAATTACATGAGATATCTGGGACTCAAAATATGCTGATTAAATGGATATTGAGAAAGGGTTACTAGGATACTAGGAGACTTGATGTTAGTTAACACTGGCAATAATTATTGTATTACTTTGCATGATTTATGTTTGAGTTTTCTTGGTTACCTTGGTGACATGTAATCTCCCTTCTCAAAACTAGTCCACTGTAGTTTGATCTATACCTGACTTAATGTGACTATGCAATTATGGGAATTATGAGAAAAACCTTATTGCATTGTTTGAACCTAGCTGGGAAAATGAACCATTTCTATGTGCTGTTTAGAGATGCTGATCAGAAACTCAGATCTGAAGATTGATGCAAGGAGTTTTCTCACAATTGTCAATCAATCATTGCTTCTAAGGGCCCCTACCAGGTCCTTCTAACTACTCCCACAGCTGCCAGACTTGTGAGTGTGTATTCCTGGATCATCTGAAGAAACCTCCATGCTTGAATAAACAGCAGACCCCTCTGGAGACCTTAAGGTCCATCTAGTATGGATCCAGAAGCAGATGACACAAGCTTCTAGGTGAGGGCTGAGCATACTGTCCTAGTTTTTTTTTCCTCCTTCCTTTTGTCTTGTGTCCAGCCACCAAGGCCCTAATTCAAGCATCTGTTGGCATTTTCTCCCTCTATATTCTTGCCCTGTTCCCCTCTTTTCTGCTCACACGCAAATGGTGACTAGCAGTGCTACCTGAGACATACTTCCCCGATAGGTGCCCTTAAGGAACTGACCTCCTGGGATACGCATTCTCATCCTGGACCAACTGGCCTCTTGTAGCACCTTAGTTTATACCTGCCTCTCATTTACTGACCAAAAGGGTAGGGTTTCTTTCAGACCCCCTACCCTTGACCAAAAAGGGGAAAGGTCAAAATATTATTAGGAGACATCCTGTTTTCTAAAGCTAAAGCCCAGCAAACAGGCTGGGCCCTGCCTGAGCTTGGTATAACAACAATCCTTTTCACTCATCTGCTGGATGACCTCACCCTCTAGCAAAATCACATAATTATTGCATTGCTTTGACCAGCATTAGGTATTCTCTGGGCTTGGATAAATACTGGAGAAACTCAAACAAGTACCCATGTTTCAGTCATGAAGCCCCCCTAAGAATCAAACTTGTCTCACTGTTGCTGTTACCCCTCATTGTCAGGGCTACAACTCAGTGTGTAGCCACTGGTGTTAAATATTGAGATTCCCACACACTGCCTCAGGTCTCCCCACTAGAAGCAGTGCCCTGGTACATGTGTCCTTGCTTTTAAATCATTTTCCTCACTTTGAAATAAAGTTTCTGTTTGATTCCTGACTCTCCTGTCTCTAGCCTGCTTTGTTAGGCTCCAGCCAGTTGAGTCTAGTTGACTTACTAGAAAGTTAAGCCATCAGATAATAATTTTTTTCAGTAACAGCAACTCATGCAAATCATATGCTAAGACATAAAGGGGTGGCAGTCTACAGTCATTCTCCCCATTGAGGAAAGTAGGATCCTTGAAGTATATACTATAAGCAAAACATCACTTAGTTCCTGATTGAGTCAGTAGGGTACTTTCTTCTCTGCCTGAGGGCTCTCAGGCACCATAAGGGAAATGGGTGCTTGGGGCAGGTATAGTGAAGCTGAAAGTGGTCAAAGGCAAAGAAAGAAGGGGCAGGAGATAACTGTACTTGAGATAGGCCCTGGTTAGGGGCCTAATATTCACCATCCCTTCATGCTTCATGGGCAACCCAGCTAGAGAGATCTATGGACTATAGAAAGAGCTGAACACTGGAGTGGAGACCAGACCTGAGAAGTCAGGGCAGCTCAGCTTGATGGTTGCTGTCCCACTGTCTTGGGAGTTTCCACGCTATTCAAACCAGACAAGTTTCCATATGGAGGTGAGTAGAGCTGCATCTATCCAAGTCAATGTTATATGTTTGCTAAGTATGCTTTCTTGCTACAGATAAGTAAAGCTCCTTTTGTTAAGTGTAGGATGATCTCATGTTGTTCCAACCACAAACCTGAATTACTAGACTGGCCCAAGGCCTGACTTACCATAGAAAGAAAAGAGATATACTAGATGGTAGTTAGATGAGCTAAGGAAAGGCAAAAGATGTTAGATATGGTCACTTCCCACAAAGACCTTGCAGTCTAGTTTGGGGACACAAAATATATACATAAAACCCCAACTAACAGTACAAGAGGGGCAGCTAGGTGATGCAGTGGATAGAATACTGAGCTTGAAACTAGGAAGACTCAACTTTCTGAGTTCAAATCCAGTCTCAGACACTTGCTCTGGGCAAGACACAGACTCTGGGCAAGTCACTTAACTCTCTTTGTCTCAGTTCCTCATCCATAAAATGAGCTGGAGAAGGAAATGGCAAACTGCTCTAGTATCTTTGCCAAGAAAACCCTAAATGAGGTCATGAAAAGTCAAACATGACTAAAAAAAAAAACCCAACTTTATAGCAACAATACAAGATGGGAGAAGATAAACGCCAAACCACTGTTGGGATGTTAACTCTGTACAAAGCACTTACTAACAGAGAAGAAATTGGACCCAGGAGCTTAAAGGAACCTCATTATCAGACACACATCTTCTACCTAAGGTGATTTCACTTAATTAACTTTGTGGATCTGGCTTCCAGAGGTTAGTTTAGACTTGCATGGGGCCAAAGCTGCAAAGTTAAGGCAAAAAAAAAAAAACAAACCAGTTCTAAATACAGGAGTCAGGGGCAAGGAATTTAATTCTAGTCACCTTTTGGCAGCCCAATTGCTGTCATTATAGGACAGTCTTGCTAAGGACCTGGCCTTGACCCATAGGCTAGCCAGTGCACATGAATATGGCATGTTATCAGGTTTTGTTTGGAGGTCAACCTGTAGTGGAAGTGTGTATTGGAGAGTAGCAGGAGATAAAGTTGGAGAAGTAGGTAGATCCTGATTATGGAGGGCCTTGAATCTCAGATCCTCCATAATGTCAAGGTTTAGGGACTTAACCTATAAGTAATGAGAAGCAATTGGAAATTTTTGAGCTTGGCAAAGCAGTATTTTATAAAAGTTAACCCAGAAGCCATATATAGGGTAATCTGAAAAGGGAAAGAGAAGAGATTGGAGGCAGAAAGGAAAGACTGGAGAGCCATCAACTCGTGGATTTTGCTATTTCTCTTGTAGGTAAATCCATTTTCCCACCCATTGCTTCAAAGTCTTTTCTTCTTCAGTCCTTGGAGCACAAGTCGAAAATCGGTATCAGCTCAGAGCTGTCACTTCTCAGCTCTGAGAGCTTGGCATTGCTGGCTTGACAGGGGGTGGGTGAGTAGTGCTGTTGAAATCTGGCTGGCCCAGCCTACATGCCTTTCTTGGGGTGTGTTAATCTGGCTCCCAGAATGGTGCCAGCTTTTTATGGAAGGCTTGAGGTCCTCCTCCTCTAGCTTCAGGGAAAGTTCAACCTGATTTAGACTTCTGCAGTGGTGCAAAGAATTTCTGAATGCAGGAGTTTACTCCAGGCTGGATTAAAAGATCCACTTTCATGCCAGCTGGGTTTCTGACAGAAATGCCACGAGCTGGCATCTAGCAGTGTTACTTGGCTGGCAAAAGTCAGAAAACTTTTGATTTTTGCAGTTCACACCGTGTAGCCTTCAGCATTTTGCAGACTTCCCCAAGTGACTCGAGGATTCTGAATAGGGGAGGAGGGAAAGGTGTGGATAGGCAGATAAGATTGCCTTTTTAAGATTAGGAATCCTAGGTGTTCCAGTGATTTGTAGCTCCAGGGCAAAGTGGCTAATCACCTGATATTAGAATCCCCCACTAATTATGTATATCACAACTAAAGCCCAATTGGCTATTGTCCATTAATTAGCAGCGAGTTAGTAGACTGTGCCTCGGTTGACAGTTCAGTCCTCAGACTAACGATTTGTTTATTTAACTGTGGGCTACTTTCTCAATAGGACTTTTCTTAGCACAACAAAAGTGGGTTTAAAAATAATTAGTCCTTCAGAAAAAAAGGGTAAAACACAAACCAATTTATCACTTTGTTAGGCTCAACAAATACTGTTTTGATATGCTAACAATCCCTAAGGGCAGACTTCAGTTAAATGAACAAACCATTAAGTTGGGGACTGAAGTATCAGCACAAAGACAATCTAATGATTTGTTGATGGACATGACTTAATTAATGGGCATTAGCTATGGCATGTAAATAAATCGTATATACCAATCCTTGCCCAGAATGCTGTAGAAAAAAAGCAGAATTATCAAATGGAATCATAAATGGATAAGCACAACATCTGAAGGAAGTGGAACAATTATGTACATAAAATAAAATTAAAATGGAAAACTAAGTATTTATATTATAAACAGGGATGAAGCACAAAAGAATTTGCAGGGAAGTGCTTATAGTCCCACACTTTGCTTTTACTTACACTAATCTCTCAAGGTAAATATTACTTTCAAGTTCTTAATACACGCACAAACAAAAGCGATTATAAAATCATCTTATTTTACTCCCCTCTTCACCCTGCTTCTAGATTACAAATCAACAGGCATCTTTCAAGCCAAAATACCTAATTTCCTTCTTCCTAACTAGAAAACAACAACAGAAGTCTGAGGAAAAAAACACAAGCAAGCATTAACTTCTTAGGCTGGTGCTCAGTATGAGTCTAACAGCTGATGCTGTCAGTCTCTAGCATAGAATCTATAGAAAAGTTATAAGCAGGGGTGGGGTAATTATAAGACTTCCCAACTACTTGTTTTATTTGAAGTATTAAGAATTCTCAGAATAAATCCCATATTCTAATGTAAGTGCCAAATATTCCTAACATAAATCACTCAAGAAGCATTTAATCAAGACCTACTAAGTGCCTAAAACTACTAAGCCCAAGCGCTGATTTAATGAAACAGGCAGAAAGTCATCGTTACCTAAGCATCTCTGGGAGCCTGTATCTCTTAAGTTCTGACTCCACTGTATTTACTGGGATTTAGTCTGATTTCTTTAGCCTGTCTTGTTAGAGATATTTTAGCAATCTCTACTATCATTTCTAGTTTTCACTATTGACCTTAACCAAACTATGGGTTCATTTTAATCACTTAGCATCATTCCTTGCTAATGGATATAAATATACGTATGTGTGTATGTATGTATGTGTATGTGTGTGTATGTGTATGTTTGTGTACCTGATTCATCCAACTCTCATCTGTGGCTCCAAGAAGCTGTAGCATGCACTGGGGCCACACCCCAGTTAAACCATCTGCCTAGATGGGCTAAACCAGGTTAGGGGATGTCTGCCTCAAGGATGTGAAGATTTTCCCTAACAGAATAATGGATAAGGACAATGGTTACAATAGCCACGAATGTGGCTGAAGCAGACACTGTGGAGGGCTGCCTCAGAGCCTTGTCAGACATCAAAGATGCCACTGTGTCCTGGGCCTTCGTAAGTCCTCTTGACTTTTGACGTGACTCGGGAAGAGAAAGTGAGTCTGATACTTTGTACACTCTGCCTCACTTAAATCCAATTTATGATCAAGACATCATCCATGACACACCATGATATACCAGATCACAGCATGGTCCTTTTGGAAAATGAAGGAAAAAGAAAGGGAGAGAGAGAGAGAGAGAGAGAGAGAGAGAGAGAGAGAGAGAGAGGAAGGAAGGAAGAAAGAACATGAAAGACAAACAAGTACATGGGACCACAGTGACTTCTACCCAGAGTGAGCTTATAGTCTGGAGTCAGAATTCCAGAATACCTTCTAGAGGTAGAATTGGAACACAGGAAGTGATAACCAGGAAGATAGTACATATATGAAAACAATTTGCAAACTATTAAATGCCATTTAAGTGTGAAGCTGCTAGGCTTGCTATATAGATGCAGTACTCAACTTCGCGTTCTTTCTCACCCTCCCTGCCATATCCAATCAGTTGCCAAGGCCCATTGATTTTACTTTCATAACAATTCTCTCCTCTAACACTGTCACCACTCTAGGTTGGACCCTCATCACCTCATAATTAGATTGTTGCAATAACCTCCTGGTGAGTCTGCCTGCCCCAAGTCTCTATCCACTCCCATCCATCCTCCATTCAACCACTAAAGTAATTTTCCTAAATCACAAGTCTAATCTTATCACCCCCTACTCAATAAACTGTAGAGGTTCCCTATTGCCTCCTGGATCAATTACAAAATGTTCTGTTTGACATTTAAAGCACCTTGCAACCTAGCTCCCTCCTGTCTTTTCAGTCTTCTTAAACCTCACTCTTCGACTAATACTCTTCAGTTCAGTAACTCTGGCATCCTGGCTGTTCCTTCAACAAGACAATCCTCTCCTGACTTTGGGCATTTTCTCTGATTGTCCACCATGCCTGGAATGTACTCAAGCTTTCATTGACTTCCTTTATGCCCCAACTTAAATCCCACCTTCTACAGGAAATCTTCAACACCTCTTAATTCCATCACTTTCCCTCTCTTATTTATTTCCTATTAATCTTGTATACAGCTTGCATTGTATACTCATTTGATGTCATCTCCTCCATTAGATTGTAAGATTCTTGAGGGCAGGGCTTGTCTTTGACCTCTTTCTATATTCCCATCACTTAGCACAGATCCTGGCACATGGTAGACCTTTAATAAATGTTTATGGCTTGGTTGGTCAATTGGTCTCCCTGCCTCAAGTCTCTCCTCTCTCTAGTCCATCTTCCTCTTGGCTGCCTAAGTGATCTTCTGACCATGTCACCCCTATTTAATATTTATTTAATAAACTCCATTGACTTCCTCTGGCATTCAGAGTCTTTCACCTTCTGGCTCCTTCTTAGCTTTTCAGTCTTCCTACATCTTACACCACCCCTCTCTCATCTACTCTGCGATCCAGTGACCATGGCCTCCTTGCTGAAGAAGACGCTCTATCTCCTGACCCCGGGAATTTTCACCGACTGTTCCCTACGCTTGAAATGCTCTTCCTCGCATCTCTGCCTGTAGCTTCCCTGGATTCCTTCAGATTCCAGCTAAAATCTCACCTCCTACAGAAGGCCTTTCCTGGTCCTCCTTAATGCTCCTTCCTTTCCTCTGCTGACTCCCTCCAATTTATCCTGCATAGAGTTTGGCTGTATGTAGCTGTTTGCACATTGTCTCCCCCATTAGACTGTGCACTCCTTGAGAGAATAAGTGCCTTTTGCCCCTTTTTGCATCCTCAGCACTTAGCACAGGAGCATGGCACATAGTATGTCTTCGATAAATCTTTATTGACTGACTGATGTGCAGTTTATGAGAGCCAGACCTTAGCTCTTAGGCCAGCCCTTGCTGCAAACAAAATAAGGAAATTAGTGAGGTTTGTCTTTGGAGCTTACTAAATGTTTACTCACTGATGTTAAGCTGTAAGAGTTCAGAAAGGCAAGATTAGTCAGAGAAAGCTTCAAGGAAGAAGTAGTCATTGAAGTGGACAGGATTAGGAAGCACCAAGGGGAGAAGAAAGGGCATTTGAGCAGAAGGAGATGTTCAGAGGTGAACACCAATCTGGTGAATTCCATATCTCTGCCTGCTTCTCTATGGCAAATAGACTATTTTTGTGTCTTCCTTTATCTGCGCCTGCATGGTCAAATGAGAGCTGCTTATAACTGGGGGAAACTGAGGCAAGGGAGGTAAGTTTTAGTTAGATTTTAAGGAAGGGAAAAAGAAACACAGAGGAAGCCTGGAGGACATTTCAAGGTTGAAATATTATCAGCTTTCAGAAAATACAACTGACTTGTTGAGTCTATTTCCAATTCAATTCAGTCAACAAGCAGTAATTAAATGCTTACTGTGTACGGGGAATAAACTCTGGGGGACAGAAAGAAAGGCAAAAATAATCCCTGCTCTTAATTTGAATGAAGGAGACAATGCATAAATTACTAGGTATGTATAAAATGTATACAGGATTGACAAAGTCATCTTCCAGGGAAGGTACTAGCTGCTGGAGAGGTGGGGGAGGGAACAGGAAAGGGATCTTACTGAAAGTGAGAGTTGAGTCTGGAAGGAAGCCAGGGAAGAGAAGAGGTGGAACTAAGAGAATGGGGGAGGTAAGGGAATAAGTCTTTATACAGCACTTACTGTGTGCCGCCACTGTGCTAAGGGCTTTACAAATATTCAGTCTGATCCCTACAACAACCCTTCCAAGTAGAATTCAACTTGGACAAAACTGGGGTGGGGATGTCAGTCATTATCCCCATCTTCCAGCTGAGGAATCTGAGTATTCCCCCACATTCTGAACAGTCAGTGCAAAGGAACAGAGATAGATGGTGCCCTGTTCAAGGAATATCAAACTGTCCAGCATGGCTGCATCATAGATTTCATAACAGAGAAAAGGGGGGCCAAGTTAGGAAGAGCTTTAAATGCCAAACAGGAGACTCGTTGGTGTTTATTGAGTGGAGAGGGGCAGGAGATAGGGAGGAGGGTGACATAAGCAGATCAATGCTTTAGGAAAATTACTTTGGCAGCTGAATGGAGGATGGATTGGAGCAAGTAGTGACCTGACGCAGGGAGACCAGTTAGAAGGTTGTTGGAATGGTCCGGGTAAGATGATGACAGACTGAATCAGAGTGGTGATGGTTGAGTGAATGTAGAGAAGGGGATGTGGTGCAGCTTGAAATGACAAGATCCATCAATGCTTTGGATGTGTAGGATAGCTGAGAGTGAAGAACTGAAGCACCTGGGTGACAAAGGGAATAGTGGGGTCTTCAACAGTAATAAGAAAATTTTTTAAAGGGGAGAGGAGGGGGGAGGGGGAAGGTGATGAGTTTGGTTTGAACATTTTGAGTTTGAGATGCCTACAAACATTTGTTAAGCACCAACTGGATAGATGGTACTGTGGTAGATGTGTGTATACATAACCCTATATATTTAATGTGCAATTCATTCCAATTTGCCACACCTCTTACCACAACCCTAATTCACACTCTGGTTATCTCTAACATGAACTTAAAAAAAAAAGTCTTCTAACCCCTTGTGAAGATGTCAAATCTGCCTCTCAGACTTTGCTAACCTAAAGCAGTTTCTTAGGATGATAGCTAGAAATCTTCCACACTCAGCCTAATTCCTTGTACTCCTTTCTCTTCTGTGCCCACTGCCATTATGTTTTATTATTATTACTGATAGTAATAGCTAGCATTTATATATCATGTGAAGGTTTGCAATGCACTTTACAAATGTTAACTTATTTAACTTATTTAAATGTTAACACAATCCTCACGACAACCCTGGGAAGCGGGAACACTATATACCTATTTTGTAGATGAGGAAACTGAGGTATAGAGAGACTGGGTGACTTGTCTGAGGTGGGATTTGAACTCGGGTCTTCTTGACTCCAAGTTCTGCTCTCTGGTCTGTCGCCTCCTAGTTCTGGCATCCACTTTCCTTGTTTTTTTTTTATTCTTCTTAAGAATGTACCAATTTAGGGGCAGCTAGGTTGTGCAGTGAATAGAGCACCAGCCTTGGAGTAGAGAGGACCTGAGTATAAATCCAGTCTCAAAACACTTGACACACTTACCTTGGGCAAGTCACTTAATCCCAATTGCCTTGCCTTCCCCCCTCTAAAAAAAGTACCAATTTTTAAAATTATGAACTAAAAATCACCAAAAAAAAATGAACATTTTCATATACAAAGAACACCAAAACAAAGAGGATTCTGTATGAAACCATGAATATTACACATACTCATATAGCTTGAGGTGTGCGTATTTGTGTGTATAAACACACATAACATATATACATACATGTACATACACATATACATATGTGTGTACATGTATGTATGTATATGTGTGTGTATATATATGTATATATGTGTGTGTATATATACATATATATATACACACATATATATATATGAAATAAACAAACAGGAGTACCAACATTACTTTGCTTTTGTCTCCTGGATTTTCTTCTGCTCTTTTTTGTATTTTCTAAATATTTCATCAGTGTTTTTCTCTTTCTTTTTTCTTTCTTTTCGCATCATGAGCACTACTCCCCAAATTCTGTACCCCCAAGTACAAGCCCTCCCTTGTAACAAGTATAGTCAAACAAAGCAAATTTGCATTATCTCGGTCATGTCTGAAAATGTATGCTTCATTTTGCACCCACAGTGCATCACTTCAACAAGGAGAGCAATGTATGCTTCAGCAGCAACCTTTTAGAGATCTGCATGCCTCTTACCCTGCTAACCCCAGGTCTCCACACACTCCTGACCACAAGAGTGTATCTTTAGGGTATTATTTTCTGAGGGAAAACAAACTATAAAATTCAGAAATAAGACGACAGAGTAAGGCCATTAACAAAGATAAAAGAAAACTCTCTAGTCCCCACAAAGGGGGGACTAGGCGCAGTTGTCAAAACTCAGACACGTGGCTCTTGGGTTCATCTGCAGGATGCTGGGCACATCTCCAAGACTCAGATGAGCTCTTAGATGAAATCTATGCTCTGGTTCTTAAGCAGCACAGAATCAGACTTGTGTAACCTGACCTGAGCCACCCAGGAAAACACAGGTGCACTACATGTGCGTCTGACCTCCCTCTGCAGAGCTGCACAGACCTGGGCCACACACCACAAAATCAAAGGAGACAGAAGGGGAAAATATGAACCACTGCCAAATTAATCTCTCTAATGCACAGCTTGATCATTTCACTGATCAAAAATTGTTAGCAGCTCCCCGTTCTTTCACATCGCACACAGGGGTTGATGGGGATGATAAAAGCAACTTACATTTCTAGAGCATAATAAGGTTCACAAAGCATTTTTCTACCTACCATCCTGACAAGGAGGCAATGCAAGTCATTGTTATTCCCACTTTACAGATATGGAAACTGAGGACCAGAAATGTTGAAATGAGCTGCCTAGTGCCAAAGAGGCTAATAACTGTCAGTCAGGATTTGAACTCAAATATCCTGACTCTAGGACAAGTGCTCCATACGGAGAAGTCTGAACCAATGATTAAGGGTATTATAGCTCGTCATCTCACTTTATTTGTTTCTTTAGAGTTCTACTGATGGCATCCCCAACATCAACCAGGAGAGGTTTGGACTGAGTCCAAAGACATTTGTTCTGTAAAGTTTGGGTTCAGTCATAGGGTCACACTTGAGGACCTGAGGGTCACATGTGGCCTCCAGACTGCAGGTTGCCCACCCCTGGGCTCTGTTGCTAATGGGAATCTCAGAAGAGATCCTTACTAGTGTCCTTTTGGCTCTGCCCCCAGTTGGTCTGTGGCTTCAGTACTAAAAAGCAGGTGGAAAGAGGGTTTAGTATCCCCCCAAAAAACAGTCTATACCTCCATTATTTTTGGGGGGGAGGCAACCAGGGTTAAGTGACTTGCCCAAGGTCACACAGCTAGTAAGTGTGTCAAGTGTCTGAAGTCAGATTTGAACTCAGGTTCTCTTGACTCCAGGGCTGGTGCTCTATTTACTGTGCACCTAGTTTACCCTTGTACCTCCATTATCTTTAACAATTTCCTTTGAAGCAAATCACTTTGCTGAGTGCTAGAGATAAACAACAGAAACAAGACATAGTGTCAAGTGTTCACAATCTAATAGGGGAGAAATGGCTGCATAAATAACTATGACTGATACAAAGTAGAATGCCACGGGGACAAAGGCATCTAGACAATATTCTGGAGAAAAAAAATGTTGAATTCATTTAAAACTTAATAACCACCAAAAAAGTAAAAACACAACATAACAATACAATCTCATAAACAAAACATTTTAGCAAAGTAGGACAAAACAAATGAACCAACAACAGTCTAAAACTGGGTTTCCTTTGTGCCCCTTCAAGGCCTTCTGAAGTTCCACTACCTTTGATTTTGTGTGTGTGCTAGGTGGCTCAGTGGATAGAGCACTAGGCCTAGAGTCAGGAAGACAAGTTCAAATTCAGCCTTAGATACTTCCTAGCTGTGTGACCCTGGGCAAGTCACCTAACCTTGTTTGCCTCAGTTTCCCCATCTGCAAAATGAATTGGAAAAGGAAATGGCGAACCACTCCATTATCTTTACCAAGAAAACCTCAAATGGAGTCATGAAGAGTTGAAACAATTGAACAACAACATGTGTGTGTATACATGTATATGTATATGTATGTGTGTATATAAATATATATATATACATATATATATGTATGTACATACAAATAGATCCATAATTGTAGATAAAATGTTTTCAGTTTGCTGATCTTGCTTTGCATCATTTCACATATTTCCTTGTATTTTTCACGATATTCTTTTTCCTTTTATGCTAAGAAGCATGATATAGTGCAGAGTTTACCAAACTTATTTGGTCTACCGCCCCCTTTAAAAAAAATTATTCAGTGCCCCCTGGAAATCTGCTTTCTTTAATCCTTTAAATTTTAAAAATTTGCATCATTTCAAATATATATGTATATATATTAAAATGATGCATCTTAAATTTAATAATTTATTGTAAGTTTGTGGAGGTTTTCCCGCATTGAAATTTTGATATCACAATATTGAGTCACATAACTGCCTAGCACCATATTGTAAACAAGTCATTACATGCACATATTCCTGCTGATGCATGCCAGACTTCCTGACAATGGGCAACATGCTCACCTGCCAACACTTGCTTATTAAGACCTGTTGGTGGACTTGACCACTGATCAGTTATAACTTGCATTTTGTGTGTTTACTTGGAAAATAATGTAATTGCTATGACTTCAACTCTATTACACAACAGATGAAACATGTATAGTTTTTCAAAATTTTCTTATGCTTCCCCTGCCCCCTTATCTTTATTCAATGCCCTCCAATTATACCCAAGGCTACTACTGCCCCCCTGGGTCATTCCAGGGCCCACCAAAGGGCAGTATCACCCACTTTCAGAACCTATGTTAGAGAATCAAAGCCAGGAAGGTCTGGATTCAAGTCCTACTTCTGGGGAATACATTCTAGTTATATGACCTGGGCAAGTCACTTAACCCACTTAGGGCTCTACTTTCTAAGGCTATTACAATTTGTAGTTTAAATTTAATTTTTATTCTGAACCTAAGAAACAAAAAAATAAAATGATCATTTCCACAACTATTGTTAAATAGGAGAGGATTATACACAAAACTGCGAATCTCAATTATGTAAAGTTTTCTAAAAAAGTAGATAATAAACTTAACGTGTAACTTTCAAAGGTGTCCTGCGTATCTTTGATTCCATCTTCTGTCTAAACTTCCTTCTGTTCCCTCTTTATTGGGAAGAGGGGAGACAGAGAAGCCTATCCTCACACCTCCTTCTTCTTCTCATCCCCGCTGAAAACAGAAAAAGTAGGTTTCCATCTGCAGCCAGACTCCATTAGTCCTTTCTCTGGATGTGGATAGCATTTTCCGTCATAAGTGGGGACAATTCTTGATTATGGACAGTGGAATAAGTTCTGTGTCTTCCCTGATCAGTTGTCTGTCACCTTTTAGGGGTTTTAACCCTTATAATTGTTTCCCATTTTCGGCTATTCCAGATTAAGTATCTATGAATATTGCGCTTTCCTCCTCCTCCATCAGTTCTGTGACTCTTATTTATATAATATCGTACTTCTCTCAAAAAGAAATTTTGCATCAGTTTGCAATTTACAATTCCACCAATAATGTAATAGAGTGCTGATTCCCCCCCAAAAAACACCCACGTTTAGTTGTGCCATCTTAATGAGTGTAAAATGTATAAAATTATCTTTATTTGCACTTCTTTGAAAGAAATTTGAAAAGAGAGAACACTTTGGGGAGGACAGAGAGGAGTCAGAAAGCACTTCTTTCATAAGCCAGATCCTAAAGAAGCAGAAGGATATCACTGGACAAAGAACTGAAGGAAGTATGTTCCAGATACTGGAGATGACCTGACTAAATCCACAGAAATGGCAGAGGATGGATGAAACTGGATAATGCTGAGTAGTTCAGTTTGGTTTCACTAGTAAAGGGAAAACTAACCCTCACTTATATATCTCCTACTATGAAAACCTTCAGAAACTAAATTTCCCTTCGTTGTCTAAGGTCCCATTCAATATACATTTATATTAGCAAATTTAAAACAACCAGAATTTATTAAGCATCTACTATGGAGACAGGCAATATGCTAGGTGCTGGAAATAAGAAAAGATAGCTACAGTGAAGTCCCTTTCCTCAAGGAGTTTACAGTCAAGCTGGGGATTGGAGGAGAAGCAACATGTGTATATAAACAGAAATGATACAGGAGAGAAGTGATTAGTTCAAAGGATAAGTCAAAGCAAGTGGAATAAGAAATTGGAAAGAAAAGAAACTCCCAAATTTAAAAAATTAAGTCTTTTTCTGGAGGGAGGAAGGCAAGGCAATTGGGGTTAAGTGACTTGCCCAAGGTCACACAGCTAGTTAAGTGTGTCCAGTGTCTGAGGCTGGATTTGAACTCAGGTTCTCCTGACTCCAGGGCTGGAGCACTGTGCCAGCTAGCTACCTAAATCTTTAGGGGCTATGACTAAGATGGTTATAATTGGTTCTACTCTCTGTAATCCAAGGGCATAGTAACTAATTTGGAATTCATTCACGGTCTCTACTTCCATTACTTTTACCACTCATCATCTATCCTTTTCATCATTTATTCAAATACTCTTTGAGGTGGAAAAAAGGTTGATCAGGAAAAACTGAGTTAGCTCATCTCGTAGATGAGAAGAAAGGGTCTGAAAATAAAAGTAAATAAAAAATAAAATTTAATTTAAAAAGAAGAATGGGTCGATGAAAACAATACCAGAAGCAGAGACCTAGATTCTATTTCTGTTTCTGCCATTAACTAGTTGTGTAACTGTGGACAAATTCCGCCTCTCAAATGAGATATTAATATATGAATATATTTTGCCAAGTAGTCCACAGGTATTTATAAACTGGTAAGTATGGATCTGTTGGCGGCTCAAAGCATCTTGTTAGTTGGTTTTTGGTCCCAGGTAAATTAGCAATGTCTATCATAAAGGGGTAGCTTGGTGGTACAGTGGATAGAATGCCCAGCCTGGGGTCAGGAAGACTCAGACGCTTCCTAGCTTGTGACCCTGGGCAAGTCATTTAACCCTGTTTGTCTCAATTTCATCATGTGTGCAAGGAGTTGGAAAAGGCAAAATGCTCCAGTATCTTTGCCAAGGAAACCCCAAATGGGGTCACCAAGAGTCAGATATGACTGAAAAACAGCTGAATAACAACATAAATGGGAGACACCAATCATGGAGACCAGTCTTGAATCTGATTATAAATATCTAGGATTGCACACAACTCTATTCACTATGTTGGAAAGAACCAGGACCCTTTATAGGGCGTTTAGATCAATTCTCAGGAAAATTTCTAGACTGCTAAAAATAAAACTGCTGATCTAAATACTGCACTTCCAAGGTTTTGGTGATTTCTTTTTTGTTGTGGTTGGTTTTTTGGTTTTTTTGTTTTGCAGAGAGTGATATAAAGGAGGTGAGGTTGGGGGAAAATAGTGACAGAAAGAGCTATTTCTACTGCATATTTTTAAACTTGCTCACTTTAGGTGTTAGGAATGTACCTCAGTATCTAACTGAAGGTTTCATGTCTGGTAGTGCTGTAATACACTTATTCCTGAGGGCCTTCCCACCTCTGGATTCAACATAACTATAGGTAAAACCAAAGGAAGATCCCTCCCTCACCTACACTTAATCCAAGCATTAGAGTTTATATTAAACACACAACCAACTGGAAATTCCTTCCACAAGGTTTTTTCCCCATCTCATTACATGTTGACCCCTAAGGCTAAGTAAGAGGTCTCAGCAACTGCCTGGGGCTTTTTCCAAGCCCTTACTAAGTATTATTACATAATTCTCTTAACCATTTAGTTATTAGTATTTGATTACCTACTTCCTGCTAAGAAAAAAAAAAGGAATTATTTTTTAACTATATCCCTAAAAAAAAAACCCTAGTGATGATATGGAGCTTGTAACTGTCTTCTTGAAGTGGGCTCCAGAGTGAGGGTAGCTATAACATTTTGCAAGAAAGGACAAGAGAAGAGATGAGATCTCTCTATAAACAATTGCTCTTACAAAGTGTATGCACCTCCTTCATCTTTATCCCCTTTATCAAGATGCTTCTTGATTTAGGGAATGGCAGGCATTTATGCTTTTCTGCCTGATTTGCCAGAGCCAAAACTATTCAGCACAGAAAAGTATTTACTGAGTGTAATGCCTTCTCTTGGAACCAGACCTAGCCTCTCTTTTCACATGACTGGAAAAGGCATTGTGTGGGAGAGAGAAACGCCACTCTATTGTCTCCAGAGTACAACTCCAGAAAGAAGACCTGTATTGTTCAGCCCCACTAAACAAGAATGAGCCTTAAATGATCTCCAGCATTCCAATCCATCCACCCCACATCCAAATAATTCCCTTTTAAAGCTGGAATACAAAACCAGGGCCTGCCATTTGCAGGTTAAATTGACTTCTCCATTCTCCTTCTACTCTTCAGCTACGTTAATCTTCTTCCTCTTCATCCTGCCATCCCTCTCATTATGGGGGGGGGGGGGAGAGGGAAGCAACACAGAGGCCAGATGGATTATGTACAGTGTGTGTGTGTGTGTACATGCAAACACACATACGTTTTCTGGTTAAAAAATTTAAATCGAGTGAGGCTTTATTCCTTAATTAACTGCAAGAGACAGATTTCTTCACAGAGGGATACAGGTAATAGGCAATGTCTTTAAAATGGTTTCCAGTATTTCTGTCCTTTGGCAAATTGTCTTATGAAAGAGATGTGGGTTAGGGATTCCCCAGTGAGATCAGCCCATAATCTTGAAGAATATCATAATGTTAAACTGGAACTTTCCAAAACTAATTTATGAAACTATATAAGCCTGAGCATACGAGATTTTAAAATGTTCTTTTTTTCACCCCTTTGCAACCAACAACACCAACAAAATGGCTGCCATCAGAGGAAAATGGTAAAGAAGGCAAAGAGACACCAGTGTATTAAGGCGCAGGGTCCAGGCCAAAGTGGTTACAGAAAGCATAGTCTTCCAACCAAGGAAAGCTTTGGGTTCCTGCTTAGCACATTTTTCTTCACATGGAAGGAAATCCAGACTAGCTTCTCCTAAACATAGTGTTTCCAGCTTCACTTAATATACCATCCTGTCAATAAAAAGCTAATGCTAGTGACCCACTCTTACCAAATAAAGCTAAGAGTGTATCCTCAAGTATAATAAACAAAAATCACAGAAGAGAAATCCAGTCAGGATACAGAATCAGTCAGCTAAAATCTTTAAACGATAATATTCATGTGCTTTGCAAATTCAGCAAATTTTAACTATTTTTTTAAAACATTTCCATCACAAACAAATGGAAAAGATGCTCACTCCCTCTGAGCTTTACATATTTCTGCTTTAAAAACTATACAATTCTACTCCTGTGCGTTGGAAAAGAAATGGACCTCTTTTGAAGGCGCAATGGGAAATTTCAATATCCTGGCTTATCTTCACGATTACCATCAGATATGCAGTCTCTTGTAATTGAAAACCAAACAGGCTTTCTGCAGTGAAATCCAGGCCGTGTTGGAAAGTGGCATTTTAGGTTACATTTGTGCAACTTTGAATTTTCTATAAGGTGTCCAACGCTCATTCAACTGTAAGACCTATCCATGGCAAGTTTATGGTGTTAGAAAAATTTGTCTTCATTTCACTTTTCATCCCTTTCAGTATTTCCCTTGCCTGCTTACTGTCAGTTTGCACCCTCTCTCCCCCATTTGTCTTCTCTCTCCTCTGATTGCTCCAATTAGCTGACCCGATAAACTCTGTTGTACTGCTAGCATTCCCTCCTGAGGCTATTTGTATTCTAAATTAAGACTTCCAGTCCAGCCAGAACCATAGGAGTGAAAAGCAACAGAATTAGTTTAGTAGAAAGAGAATTGTACCCGAATTCGGGGTACAGGAGACTCTGCCACTCACTGTGTAACTCTGAGCAGTCCCTTAACGTGTCTGGAATTTGGTTTCCTCTTCTTCAGGATGATAATATTCGATTTTGTAATACGCATAAAGTTCTTTCTAATTCTGTTTTCTGCCATCTGTAGCGATGGAATTTTAAGCCTCAGTGAAGGAGTGGTTTTGGGGGGGCCAGATCATTCCAGTAGATAGTCATCTACTATGCCTACACATAAGCCAGTTTGGTTCAATTCATTCTGGAAATTGAGTGACAAAGGTAATATTTTGAACAGACATGAAAATGATTAATGATAACAATGATTTTGTTGTTCATTCATATTCAGTTGTGTCTGACTTCTTGTGACCCTATTTGGAGTTTTCTTGACAAAGATACTGAAGTGGTTTGCCATTCATCTTACAGATGAGGAAACTGAGGTAAACAGGGTTAAGTGACTTGCCCAGGGTCACACAGCTAGGAAGTGACTGAGGCCAGAGTTGTTCACAAGTAGGGCAATCTATCTACAGCACCACCCAGCTGCCCTGACAATAATAATAGTCAACATTTATATAGGTTTGCAAAGTACTACTTCCACAACCCTACATATAGACAAAAGTGTAATCACTAGGCAATACTTTGAGTCTGTAAGTCTATTACTTCAGGTTGTACAACACTATATTTTGCTAACTTCACCAATTTCTTATTCTGCAACATCATACACAGCGATAGAACCTTGAGTTGCAAAGGAGAATGCATTATTAATTCCATGTCCCTGAGTGCACACAGTGAAACTAGCTTTCTGACTTTGAAATACCCTGATAATCTCAGGTACTTCAAAAGGAATGGTAAGATTTTTGTATATTGTATTTGAGATATGAACCCTTAGCTCTACTTGCTTAGAATACCCATAACTCCCCCACTTCCTGGCCAGCAGCGTTATCTTCTTATCGAGAGGACAACACAGTCAGATTTTTAAATGAAATTGGAAATAGTGTATTTCACACACTTTTTTTTCTTATAACATTTTTTAGGAGATGCCATATATTATGACAGTTTTGCTGGTTTTACACACACACACACACACACACACACACACACACACACATGCACACTCACAGAGTCAATATGGTGATATTTACACTCCCCATCTCACAGCATTGTTGTAAAGACAGTGCACATGTTTATTTCCCCTAACCTCACCCTACCAACACGCACCCATGTTATCGTACATGATAAGCAGATGTGGCTCAGCCTCGTGGGTGAAAAATGCCATTTCATTTTTTGTAATTCTGTGTTGCCAGCACTTTGTACAATGCCTGGCACATAGCAGGCACTTTAAAAGCCTGCAGATTGATTGAAAGGGATTTAGAAACTCTAGGTTCAAGATTAAGCTCTCCCACTAAATAATCATATAACCTTGTAGAAGTCAATGAACAACTCCCCAGTTTCCCCATCTGCAAAATGGAAATGATAAAAACCTACTCTACCTACCTTATGGTTGATGTCAGGATGTGAAGTACGCTGTCACTTACAAAGCCAGATACAAATGATGAGCCCGTGAATCATTATTTAATGCTAAAACAATCCCCCCACTCCAACCTGAGGCATCTGGGTGGTAGTGAGTGGAGCCTTGGATCTTGAATCTGTAAGACCTACAACGTTCAAATCAGGCCTCCGTCACTTATTAGCTGTGTGACGCTGGACAAATCACTCAACTTCTGACTCTCAGTTTATTCAACTGTAATATGGGAATAATAATAGCGCCTTCATCCCAGGACTGTGAGAGCCAAATGATGTATTTGTAAAGCACTTAATGCTTGACACATAGTAGGCGTTTAATGAATGCTTGTTTCTGCCCCCCAAAACCCCTCAATCCAACTCTCCCTAATTGATACAGTATCATAGAATGAGTTTAGTTCTGACTTCATATACATGGCATAGCCAGTAATGGAGAACTGGGTGTGAGTATGCTGAAAGTACTGCTTATTCTTGGGTTCTGTCCATGATGCCTTGACTTATAGCCACCCTTGTTATTTAACAATCCCCATAACAAAAAAAATGGCTGACTGAATTCCACTAATCTCCCCTATTTAGTAGAGCATCAGTTAGCTGGGATTTCATAGACAAAGACTTAAGTATATGCAAATCACATGCAAATCACTGCTACCTTCCAGTGGATGGCACTTTTTTTTCTGCTCAGTCCTGCCGTACTGACTTTTGAAAAACGAAAAAAAACCAGAGACTTCCTTGATTAAAAAAAAAATCCTGATAGGTGCTATGCAGTACTATCTTTATAATGTGATATATATTCTCCCGCAGAGTCTGATCCATTTTTCAGGAACTAAGAATCATGTTTTACTAACCAGTAAAATAATACTTGACAGGAATGAGGGCATCAGGTCACAGGATCTTAGGTCTGGAACTGGAAGGAACCACAGAGGTAATCTAGCTCAACATGCCCCCTTCCCAGATGAGAAAACTGAGTCCCATAAGGGGGAAGTGGTGTACCCACTTTCATACAGGATGTAAGTGGCAGAGTTTGGATTGAACTCAAATGCTTTGGTTCTAAGTTTAATGCTGTTTCCATTGCAGAGTTGAGGATGTGTGCCATGTTTTTTTCCTAAACTAAAAGCTCTTCATATACATGAATTCTCTCAGATATGAATATGTTTCATTTTTAAAAGTCTTAAATGGGACATCTCTTAGAGGATGTCAATCCTCACAACTACTGATGAAAATTATTAGTCTATAAACTCATTACCTCTCCAAACCAAGTATTACTCTCCTCCATGTTGCAGAAAGATAAATCAAAGCAGAGAGGTCATATAGATAATGGATATCAAGCTGAAAGGGGCTTTGGAACGCATCTAATAAGGAAATGGAGGCTCAGAAGTAACTTGCCATGGTCACAGAGGTAATAAAAGGCACTGGGGCTAGGATTTAAACTTAAATTCTCTGAATCCAAATTCAGTCTTCTTTCTAATACATTATGCTGACTTCTCCAAGATCACAGATATTTACATAAGGTAAATCTTCTAAAATGTGGCCTCCCCCTGCAAAGTCCATACTCCTGCATCAAAGAGCCCTCAAATTCAGCTTCGTGCACCTTTAAAAAAAACTCACTGAAGAGATCTCTGCTTGATTGAATACCAGACTCCCAACCATGGCCTTGCAATTGACTCTGATTTAGATGCATTAACAGAATTTTAAATTCAAGGCCCTCAAACAAATCTTTGAGGAACCTTCCTTTGTCATTCTATCTCTTGCCCCTTCCCAGCTTCACCCCTTCAGAACAAGCTTGTTGATGGAAAGACACCTCCTTTCATGACCTTTATGTACTGTAGGGATTTCTGGGACAATAACAACTGGGCAGCAACTGAATTTCTCATCCTTACTCCCTAAGACCATCTACCTCAGTAACGTTGTTGATCTCAGTTCTTGGTCCATCAGATCCTACCTCTCCAAATTGGTGTTAATAAAATTCTTTCATCCAGTTATACCTCTGTTTATGTGTTTTGTATCTCTCTTGAACTCTTCAGTCACTGTACATGCATTGATTTAGAAAAGCAGAATTCAGAGCGGGAAGGGACCTCCAACTCAATACAATATTGGATTCAATACACATTTCATTAACAAAGGATGCTAATAATACTGAAAATGATTTTGATGGTCAATTTTAATATGAAAGTTCCCATCACACTTTAGATACAGGGACTCTTTCTTTCTTGGTCCCCCAGGCACTACAGGGACTTCTTGTGCAGTGACTATGCCTATGAAAGCAAATTGTGTAGTTCAGAGGTTCCCTAAATGTAAGGTTAAAGTTCCACAAAAACCTTCCTCCATCTTGGGAATTAGGAACAAAATGGCATTCCTCTTGGCGCCTGACATCTCAAACCAAGATCTGGAAGTTTATTTACAAAAAGAGTGCTTAAGCTTTTTTTGTGACACAGATCCCTTTGGCAATCTGGTAAAACCTATGGACCTCCTCTCAGAATATTTTTCAGTGCATAAAATAAAATGCATAGGATTACAAAGAAAATCAATTATATTAAAATACAATTATGGAAACATTTTAAAAAACAAATTCATGGACCCCAGGTTAAAAATCCCTGATTTAGGGGCTCTCCTAGGACCAAAGTAATAATCAAGAAGGGACAGAAGAATGCCAAGGGTTGAGTATGTATATATATGTGTGTGTGTGTGTGTGTGTGTGTGTGTGTGTGTGTGTATGTATATGTATATATGTATGCATGTATATGTATATATATGTATGTATGTATATATGATTATGTGGCTCTAGAATTCATAAAACATAGAAACACTGAATTAGAAGAAAACCTAGAAGTCTTTCAGTCCTAACACCCACTGGATAGAGCCACCTTTTCTATAATAATCCTGAGAGGGTCATCCAGATTTTGGTTGAATATTCATAGTGACAGGTAACTCACAACCTTACAGAGCAGCTCACTTAGTTTTTTGACAGCTCTGAATGTTAGAAACTTTTTCCCTCCTGGATATGTTTCAACATGTCTCCTTGTGGAACTTGTACACGCTATTCCTAGTTTTACCTTCAAATCCTTCTTCCAGTTGACAAACCCCAAATATTAAAAGATCACTATTATGTCCCTCCTAAATCTTTTCTTCTCTAAGCTATACATGACAAGTTCCTTCCATTTTTCTTCATATGAATGGTTTTGTGTCACCCCTGATCTGAGCAGGTTTCATTTAAGTGTGTTGCCTCAAACTAACCCCAATCCAGACGTGGTATGGCCAATACACACAGAGTACAGTGGTTCTCTTACCTTATTCTGTTCTGATGTGTATATACATACATACATAAACACATATATAGTTATATATTCTTATTCTGGACACTATTTTTCAACGACTGTAACTTAAGATGGAATTAGCTATTTTGGCATCTGTATCCCACTGTTGACTCAACTCACTTTTGTTTTGGAGGGGGAAGGATGGAGCAATTGGGGTTAAGTGACTTGCCCAAGATCACACAGCTAGTAAGTGTTAAGTGTCTAAGGCCAAATTTGAACTCAGGTCCTCCTGACTCCAGGGCCAGTGTACTGTTCACTGTGCCACCTAGCCGCCCCTCAACTCACTTTTGATCAACTAAAGCCCTGTCTTTTTTCTATGTGAACATCTGTTAACCCACAGCTCCCCATCTTATGAACTGATTTATTTTTAAACTATGTGCAAGATTTTCTATTTCATAGAATTCTAGAATCTAGGAGCTGGGGAGAATTTCAGAGATCACCTGGCTTGACTCCTAATCAATCACCAAGCATTGTATTAAGCACCTCTTACATGTTAGGCTCTGTGCCAAGGACTAGAGACTTAAGTACTAGAGTTTCTACCTTCAAGGAGCTTATTAATGGAGATGACACATACATATAATGTATAATATATGCAAAATGAATGGTAATTATTTGGGGAGGGAGTGTATTGGTAGGTGGGAGGATCAGGAAGGAAGTCACCTGGAAGGTGGTGCTTAAGCTGAGTCTTGAAGGAAGCTAGTGACTCTGAAAGGCAAAGAAAAGGAGGGAATTGATTCCCAATCATGAGGGACAGCTGGTACAAGAGCACAGAGACTAAGTATGCCTTATCATGCCTTTAACATTTCACCATGTTAATTTTGACCCATGGATTCACCCTGTCGAATCTTTGGGACTTTTGTTTTTTTGTCAAACAAATGCACAATATGAAGCATTCTAGATTCTCAAAGGCACAGTAACCCTTAGAAATCAACTAGTCTAGGCACCTCACTTTAGAAATGAGCAAATTAGAGCACAATGATGTTAAGTGATCTGCAAAAGGGAACTAACATAATCCAATGTCCTTCCAGCTTGATGTTATCTGAAACTTTTCTAAGCATTATATCTATTGTCTTTATACAACATTTCAATACTCCAAAAGATCTGACTGAATCAATAAGTACTCTCTTCACTGATACAGATTACAACTATCCTAGGGGATAGCTTCATAACTTGTAGTAGCCGAACATTTCATCACCTAGTGGCCAACCTTCTGATAATGAGCCTCTCTGGGCTTAGCTAAACTAGCAACAAACTGAGAGCTCCTGACTGGGCCTGTTCTCAAAGGCTACCTGACTTGGTAGGATGTCAGAACTTATTCAATTCAACAAACATTTATTATTTATTTTAAAATTCCATTTTATTTTCACTTCTGCATTCTCTCCTTTCCACCTCTCCACAAACCCCCATTGACAAAGCAAGAAAAAACCCCAACCCTGTTGCAAACATATATAATCAAGCATAGCAAATTTTTGCACTAGCTATGTCCAAAACAACAACAACAAAATAACTATGTCTTAATATGTACTCTGATCACCTCTCTATCAGAAGGTGGGTAGCATGTTTCGTCATGAGTTCTCTGGAATGCTGGTTGGTCATTGTGCTGATCAGAGTTCCTAAGTCTTTTAAAGTGGTTTGACTTTATAGTATTACTGTTACTATATAAGTTGTTCTCATGGTTCTGCTCATTTCACTTTATATCAGTTCATATAAATCTTCATAGGTTTCTTTGAAACCATGCTCTTCATCATTTCTCATAACACAATAGTATTCCATCACCTTTACATAACATTCCTCAATTGCTGAACATCCTCTTGGTTCCAGTTCTTTACCACCACCAAAAGAACTGTAATAAATATATTTGCATATATGGGTTCGTTCTCTCTTTCTTTAATATCTTTGAGATATATAATCTTAGCAGTGGTGTTGCTGGGTCAAAGAATATGCACAGTTTAATAGCCTTTTGGAGCATTGTTCAAATTGCTTTCCAGAATGGCTGGATCAGTTTTCATTTCCTCTACCAATGCATTAATTCAATAAAATTTATTAAGTGCCTATTATATGCAAGCTAATATGCTAAGTACTGGGAATACAAAGACAAAAAACAACATGTTCTGACTTTAAGGTGTTTAAATATCTTCAAACACCCAGGAGTCCCTGCCAAGCCATTTTGAGGCATCTGAGTAGGACTTCAGCAGAAGCTGAAGTTATTTATATGATGGTTGAACAGAACAAGGAAGAATCCCTCTAAGTGGACATTGAGTGACTAAACAACACCACTGGATGTAATTTTTCAGTCAATCAGCTATGAATCTACTTATCCGTAGTGGCATATTTCAAACCATATTGTCAAGCCACATTTCTCCATCTTGACCACAAGCCTATCATGAAAGACTGTCAAGTATCTTGTGGAGAAACCAGGTGAAGAGGCTACACCTAACACCTGATCTGTCAGCTTTGTAACCCCATATAAAAGGCATAAGGTTACTCTCATGTGACTTGTCCTTAGTGAATTAGTTCTGAGTCTCTTCAGGAACACTGATTCCCTTTCAAAGTGCTCATGAAATGATGTCTATTTTCCTCATACAGCATTTCAATACTCCAAAAGTTCTGACCAAATCAACAAGTATACTCTAATCCTAAATCAACAACCAGCTCTCTGACAATCTGCCATTAAATTTTTCTCACCAGTTTATAAAGTGTGAAATATACCTGTTTGGAAAACCAAACCTTTGCCCCAAATGCTACAGACAGCACCAAAGCCTTTCGAAGTTGTTATGTCAAGTCTTCTAAGAACTTCTCCCATTCTTCACAATTCCTCAAACATCTCATCTATAAAGTTTTTCAATGCTCTGAGATAGAACTCTCCTGGGCCAAAAGACTTGACTTTATTCTGAGCAGTTAAATCTTTTGCCATCTTCTTGTCTTCCACGGCTTTCGATTTCTTCGTAAGATGTTTGTTCTGCTCTTTCCAGCCTAAAGCTCATTCTTAGTTCCACACACTCCCTCTGTTGTCTGTTAACATACACCATCAGCCCCAAGCACTAGACCTTTCCCTTTCTTATTCTTTTACTTCATTCAAACTTAAGTTTAAAAGTCTTGCAGTTGTCCATAGCACTTCACAAATCCTCAGTTCATTCTGAAGTTCAGCCTTCTTGACACTACTCTTAAAAGTTCATATCAGACCATGGTTTTGGTTTGTTTTTTGGTTAGCCCCTCTAATCATTTTTTATATATATTTTAAAATTTTACTTTCCTTGGAGTGCTTCTTGTGAAAGCACATTGGTCTCCTTTAATTTCTTCCTAGTTTCTTTTACATAAAGATTATATTTTTAGAGCCCTTTGCCATTCCTTTTGCACCATTCCCCCCCCCCGAATAAAATGTTTGTTGTTTCTCTGAATCTTTTAAAAATCTGCTTTACTTAAGTTTAAAGTACATTACTGACAATGTCCAATACTTCCTTCCTTGGTTAGCACAAACTCTGATAGTAATGGTCTCTTTTTCCAAAGTTTCAATCGCTTCCATTTCTCCAATTATTTCCTCTTTGCTGGAATTTTAATTCCGAGTATATATTTATCAGATGCTCCACTTTCAGCAGAATGTGGTTTCGTGCAAATGTCGATGAAATCTCAAATGACTACTTTATCTTGCCTCTGTGCCATTTTTGATGCTATGCATCAGAGAAGCATAATGCCTATTTTTACTGTATACAATGTTCTCCTGATTCTTCTCATTTCACTTTGTGTCAGTTCATGTAAGACTTTGCAGGTTTTTCTGAGAACATCCTGATTTTCATTTCTTATAGCACAATAATATTTCATCACAATCATATACAACAACTTGTTCAGCCTTTCCCCAATTGATGGACATCCCCTCAATTTCCAATTCTTTGCCACCACTAAAAGAGCTGCTATAAACACTTTTGTCCATATAGATCCTTTTCCTTTTTTTTTTTTTTTAATCTCTTTGGATTACAGAACTAGTAGTGGTATTGCTTGGTGAAAGGATATACATGGTTTTATAGACTTTTGGGCATAGTTCCTAATTGCTCTTCAGAATGGTTGAATCAGTATACAACCTCACCAACAGTGCATTAATGTCTCAATTTTTTTTCCCACATGCCCTCCAACATTTGTCATTTCCCTTTTCTGTTATTTTAGCCAAGCTGATATGTGTAGGGTGATGGCTCAGAGTTGCTTTAATTAGCATTATTCTAATCAATAGAGATTTAGAGCATTTTTTCATATGACTATAGGTAGCTTTGATTACTTTGTCTGAAAACTTCCTGTTCATATCTTTTGACCATTTATCAATTGAAGAATGGTTCTTATTTCTATAAATTTGACTCAGTTCCCTATATATTTGAGAAATGAGGTCTTTATCAGAGGAACTCATAATGTCTTTTCTTTATCTGGCCATGCATGAGAAATGGTTGCAGTAATTCTTTTTTGTGCAGCTTTCTTTTAGAGAGGCTGCTTTAGTTTCTCTGTTTCACAAATACAAAATGATGGTTTTTTCCCCAGTGATCTTGAATGGGTCCTAACTAGGATATACTTGAGAGTCTTTACCTCAAACAAAAGTTAATAATAGATGGCATTTATATGGAGCATTGAAGGCAGTTTACAACTATTATCTCATTTTATCTTTGAAGCAACTCTAGGAAGTAGGTGTTATTTATTATCCCGATTTTCCAATTGAGAAAATTGAAACATACAGAAGTTAAGTGCTTTGCCCAGGATCACACAGCTAGTAACTACCTGAGTCCACATTTGAACTCAGATCTTCTGATTTCCTGGCTAGCCCTCTGTCCACTATTAGATTGTTTTCACAATCTCACATTCATTACCAGAACTTGAATGAATCCAAGTTGGAGCAGTCAAATCACACAATGATTTGAAGAATATTTTTGAATTCTTCTTGTTGAAATGTTACTTTGTATGTGTTTTGAAAAAGCTTATTTCCTTTGTGATGTTGTTTCCCAAAGTAAAGAGTGAATTCCTACAATGTATTTCACATCTCTCCCCATACTGAATACAATGATGTTCTGTATCTGGTCTGCCTTCAGTAAATATAATTGATTATCCTGAAATGAGGCTTCCATAGTACAAGTTACTCCTTATGGATAGTCACCCAATTGAAGAAAATATTCAGAGTTCCCTGAATTAAAGTTTATCATAGCAATAATAATTACAATGATGGTAATAGTGTCTTAAGGCTTTACAAGTTCCTTGTAGAGCTACAACTAAGAAAAAAAGTGTTATGGGGGAGGGGGGAGAGGTGATGCATAGAATTGCAGAATACCTATCCAAGTCCAATGTCATCCATGTGTCTGCATTTCTTTGTTGTTCAGTCATTTCAGTCATGTCTGACTTTTTGTGACCCCATTTACGGTTTTCTTGGCAAAGCTACTGGAGTGGTTTGCCATTTTCTTCTCCAGCTCATTTTACAGATGACAAACTAAGGCAAAAAGGGTTAAGTGATCTGTCCAGGGTCACACAGCTAGTGTCTAAGACTGGATTTGAACTCAGGAAGATGTCTTCCAGATTGCAGTTTCATCACTCTATCCACTGCACCATCTATGTTCCAGCTAAGCTAAAACTTCAAATAGTTGAGTAAAAGGTATAGTTCATCAATATTAGAACAATGTTCTCTCCCCTACTCCCACTTCCATTTAGCAAAATTGTAAAATGGGCAAAGTAATCTTGCCCCTATAATACATATTATAGCATTACCAGAAAAATCTTTCTTAAATATAGCTCTAACCATGTTACTTTTCTACTTAAAAAAAAAATAATATCCCATGGCTCTCTATTCCCTCCAAACTTTCTTGCTGTCATTCAAGGTCATTTGGCACTGCCCTACCTTACCAGACATATCATATTAACCATCTCCATGCAGATCTTCTATTTTAGCCAAACTAGATAACCAGAAACATGCAATATGTTCTCATGCCTTTACTTGGGCTCTTCCCTAAACCTAGAATATCTATGCCTGTCAGTATCTTAAGCCCATTCAATTAAATTTACATTGAGATATAAATGATGCAAGCAGGTTTTACCAGAAGGATAGGATAAGAAAAAAAAAAAGAAACTCCCTAGTCTAGTGACTTCTCTGCATTTTAGTTTTTTCAACTCTAAAATGGGTATAACTTTATTTTCACTACCTACCTCAATAAGATATTGTGGGAGACAGCTCTACTACAAAAATAGAATTTTTCAGCACCTACACAGCATGTAGCAGAATCCAGCAGAAAGAGAACTCATATTGATTTAGGAGGGTCAAGGAGGATTTTATGGAGGATAAAGAATTTGAACTGGTCCTTGAAAGAGAGAGATTAATTTTTTAAACCAGAGAAGAGAATAAAGAGAGGGAAGGGGAGATATCCCAAACATAGGGAAATGGAACAGAACATGAAAACCCAGGTCTTCTTCAGGTGGAAACTGGATGACCACTTGTTGGGGACATTATAGGAGAGATTCTTGAGCAGGTAAAGGTTGAAGTGGATGGAATCTGAGGTGCCTTCCATAGCTGAGATGATGATTCTATGAATTTACAACCCATATTTTAAAGTACAATTCAAATTCCACCTCCTCCATCAAGCTTCCCTCTAGTAGACAATAATCTTTCTCTTCAGACCTCACCTGGCACAGGTTTGTAACTCTCTAATTTGCTTCTTCCTTCTTACAGCATCATAAATTTAGAGTTGGTATAGAGCTGAGAGGCAATCTAGTCAGATTTCTTCATTTAACAGCCAAGGAAACTGAGGTTCAGGGAGGTTAAGTGATTTATCTGACATCATCCCAGTAGGAAGTGGTAGAGGATGAATTTGAACACTGGTCCTCTGACTCAAAACCCATCATGTTTTCCATTTATCGTGCAATGTTCTATATTATAGTTATCCATATTGGTGATGTCTTACCCCTTTGCTGGAATAAAAGCGTCCTGAGTGCTATGACAGTGTCCTGTGCTAACTCAGGAGCTTCCTTAGTACCAAGTATAGTATTTTGCAGACAGTGAATATTTAGTAGGTCTTTGTTGTTGCTACTGTCTTTATCCCCCCTCTCCCCACTTTTTTTTTTTGGCATTTAGTGAATCGGTAGTCATTTATTAAGCATTTACAATGTTCCAGAAACTGTGTTGAGTGCTAAGGAGAGGAAAAAAAAAAGAAAAACAGTCCCTACCCTCAAGAAGAGTACATTCAAATGAGGGAGAAAGCTTGTAAATAACCATATACACAGTAGATGGGAGGTAATTACAGAAAGAAGACACTAGCAGTTGAGGAACCAGGAAAAGCCTTCTGCAGAAGGTGGACTTTGAGCTTCGATTTGCAGCTTTATGTGCAATGAGCTTTCTTTTTAAATTTCTGCTATGTTATGGAAATATTTGCTTTATTTCATAAATTAAAAATAAAATTAAAATTTTTTTAAAAGAAGGTAGACTTTGAGCTAAATTTTGAAGGAAGACAAGGAAACAAAGATGTAGAGAGGAAGGGACAAAGCATTCTAGGAATATTTTCGCATCCCCTTCCTCCCTTCTCTAAATCTATACTTATACCAAGATCAGGAGTGAACAGTGAATAGCATCTCTGGCAGGTGGTTCAGCAGCTACCTTCCTCCCCCAATTCTATGCCAATTCTAGAAGCTTCTCTCCCTCTCTGACCTCGGACAATTTATTTACCGCCACTCTGCCTTGTCTCCTCCTGGGCAAAATGAGTAGAGAAGCACCAGCCCCTCCCACCCAGGGCTACTGTTTTCAAGTAACAAATAAAATATTGAGGAGGCAATCTGTAAATAGAAAGGACTTTGGGAATGCTTCCTAATAAAGTAGCATTTGCCTTCCATTAAATCTTGGAGGGTAGGAAGTAGCCAAATGACTGAGTCTGAGTATCTCTAAACTGTGCTGATAATGAGGAATACAACCAGTAGTAGTGAGGAAGGCAGTATGAAGGGGAATGTGCTGCTGTGTTCCAAAAACCTTTAAATGGTTGCCAGTCCTGAAAAGGAGTAATCAGATAATATGAACAAGACATTCCGTAGTGCCAGCTACCTTCCCCTTTCCCTTCCCCTCTGCTGTAAAAATCCTATTCTATAATGTTTGGCACAAGTCTTATCCCTTCCGTGAAACCATCTCTGACTGCTTATACTGTGACAGTATTTAGACGAGGGATTCTTAACCTATTTCATTTATGTCCTGTACCCCTTAGGCAGTCTGGTGGAGCCTATGAAATGGCTCGGAAAAATGTTTTGAGATGTATAAGATAAAATACATAGGATTACAAAAGAAACCAATTATACAGAAATACAGTTATCAAAATATTCTTAACAAAAGGTTTGGAGACCCCAAGTTGAGAACTCCTGACTTGGAATCTATAATGAGCAACTAAGAACTTAATGACTTCGTTCAGGTTGGAATAGCTTAAGGTTTGTAAAGTATGTTATATATGTTATCTTGAGGCAGCTAGGTGGAGCAGTGGATGGAATACCAGGCCTGGAGTCAGGAACATCTCAGTTTAAATCCAGTCTCAGACACTTACTGGCTATGTGACCCTGGTCAAGTCTCTTAGCCCTAATTGATTCTGTTTCCTCATTTGTAAAATGAGCTGGAGAAGGAAATGGCAAACCATTCTAGTATCTTTGTCAAGAAGACTCCAAAGGGGTCATGAAAAGTTGGACAACAAAATACATTATCTCATTGGATCTTCACATCTGCCACAATCTTACAGATGGGGAAACTAAGGTTAAGAGAGGTGACTTACCGAGGGTCACACAGTAAAAAACAACAGATAAGATTTCTGTTTATATATTCCTGTCTCTAACTTCTGCTATCTAAAGACTACACACCCTGGTTGATTTTTTTACTTGTTGCATAATATTAATCTTGTCTCCCCATCTAGATTTTAAGTTATTTGTGGGTCTGGATTACATCTTACACTTTTCTGTATTCCTCAGAGCAGTTACCACAATGCTGTTCAATAAGTGCTTGCTGATTTATTGATAAGGTCAATAAGAAGAGTAGGAAGATGCTCAATTGAGACTGTGCAGCCCAAAGCACCTCTTTGTAGGAATGGAAAATGTTCAGAAGTAAGCTTACCCAGGCATGAGAAATACTCTTGGGCAAAGTTCAATGAGTCCAATTCCCTGCATTAGTACAAGAGCAGGAGGGCAGCGGAGATGTGGGACAGAGAAGACAACAGTTGCTGATAATGGCCTGAAGGAGGGCACTAGACAGTCTCAGCTTTGAAGCTGCCTGCATGAATTGTTCAAAGTAGGGAAACCCAGAACTTCTGGCTTGGTGTTCCTCAACTGGCCTTTATATTATGCGTACAGGGTTTATTATCTTATTAGGAAGGTGGGCAAGACAGCCAAATGAGACTTGAAGTCCTTAATGATTGGAGCAAAGCTATACAGTAGAAAAGGACCTCAGAGAAAATCTAATCCAATCCCCACATTTTCCATTTGCAAAAACTGAGTCACACACAAGTTAAATAGCAGAGCCCAGTCATTCTGATTTCAAACACAGCCCTCCTTCCATCGTGCCAAAGCTTTGTGGGAGAGCAGCATGGCTCAACGTGCCTGGTATAACTAACTGAGCTGAAGTAGTCCGAGGTCTTGATCACAAAGAATCCCTAAGGTTTGAGGAATAAGGATTCTGCATTACTAGGTCACCAAGAACACAACATCCCTAACAACACTTTTAGAACCCTCCTGGGCATGTCTTTATCAGACTGTAGGATCCTGATACTGGAAAACTTTCTTAGTTTTATTTTCCTTAAGGTGCCAGATTTTTGCTCAGAAGAGGAGACATCTGTAGTATTCTAACTCTGAGTATAGAGTTATATAGAGTTAATTAATAGAATTAATATAGAAAAAAGTTTAAAAATGGACTTTTAAGAAGTAAAGCAGGCAGCGTTTTCACAAGGTGAAAAGGACCCGTGTACTTTGGTGACCTGTGTACTTTGGTATAACATTTCTTGCTACACAGTCATCACTGAATTTGAGTGGGAAAAGAAGATATTTAAAATGACGTAGAAATACTGACTTTAAATGAGGTGGAGAGACCAGCAAGGCTTAGAGATGATCTACAGCCTAGATCTTAGGCCAACCACTGCATTTTAAAGATGAGGAAACTGAAGAGAAGGTACTTGCAGAAATTCATACGGAGAGGAGGGACTGCTTGATTGTGAAGTACGTTATATACATTATCTTGAGGCAGCTAGGTAGAGCAGTAGATAGAATGCCAGGCCTGGAATCCTGGTGCTGAACACAACAGTCCTTCCACTATACCGACTGAAGCACAATGCATTGTGTTCTCCTCCATATGGTATTAGAGGTCATTCTAAAGCACCTCAGAGGAGTCCTTTCTGTTAGTGCACTTTCAGGGAAGAAAAGATTCAGAATTGTCCCTCATATCAACTAAAGATAAGTAACAATACTGGCAATGATGATGATAATAATACCTTATGCTTGGATAGTGTTTTCTGATTTTATATTTGATGTTCCCCATGGCTGATGAAGTAATTATTTGCATGGATGATCTGTGATTTCATCAATGGCTGGAACTTCCAGTAAGGACTCTATCTCTCCATAGATGCAGATGGGCATCTGTTTTACAACTTACAGCTTTAGGGAGCCTATGGAGCTTTTATTGTTTGAATCACAGAGGTAAAATTAAAAAGCTCATCTGGTTTGCCTCTTTCATATGGATGGTTGGTTGGTGGAAGGACAAGAACTCAGATGGGTCCTTCTGGCTTATAGTCAACTGCTCTTTCTACTACACCACAGTCTCTTCGCCTCCTTTGCCCTCATATTTGTACATCCCTCATCTCCCTTATAATCATGATAACTTCCTCCTCCCACTAATGTTTAGCATTTCATACCTTGGTCTGAACAGAGAGAAGTTTTGCTCCTATAATCTCATTCTCTGATTCTCAAGAGTTACTCTTGTTCCATTTGGGGCTTTTTCTGGTGCATGATGGAGACAAAAAGAGAAGTCTGAAACTCACTCTCTGATCTACAGTTATGGTTCTTAATGGGACAAACAGGAGATCTCAGCCTCAACTCTTGGAGTTTCCATGGGGAAGTTCTTTGGAAAAATTTCTGGAGATTCAGAATCCATTCCTGCTTACTCCTTGGCCATGATTCCACTTGATTCATTTGACTGGCCAAGGAAAAAGGGGACTGTTGCTTTCCATACCACACCACCCATGTTCCAAGTGAATGTCATCACTGTGAAACTGGAGGGGTAAGGTACGTAGGATCACAGAATCATTGATTTAGAACTGGAAAGGACCTTAAAGGTCCTCATTCTACAGATGAGGAAACTGAGGCCTAGAGAGTGTAAGTGACTTTGACTTACCTAGGCTCAAACTGATGGAGTTAGGCAGAGAGAAGTCAGAATTGGAGCTGGTCTGGAGAAAGCCGCCTCATATTACATATGGGTAGCCTTGGTTGCTTTTGACATAGGAAAGAATACTGAAGACTTTTGCCACAAGTTCTCCTCTTTAGAGGCAGCTGGTGATTCAGGATATAGCACTGGATCTAGAGTCAGGAAGTCCTGAGATTGAATCCAGTCTCAGACACACAGAAGCTGTGTGACTCTGGACAAGTCATTTAACTTCCATTTACCTTAATTTCTTCGACTGTGAGATGGGGATAATAATTAACACCTACCCTACCAGATTGCAATGAGAAGCAAATGAGATGATAACCATAAAAAGGCACTTAGCACTCTATAGGTATTAGGTAAAATGCTTATTCTCCTTTCTTCTTGGGACATGATTCCCACTTAGTGTGTGAGAAGCACTGAGTGAAAATTTTGAATGAATATCTCTGCTTTCTCCCTTCCTCCAAACAGGATTGCTAAATAAAGTTATACATTTTCATCTATGAGTCTTGCCACATTCTCTTGCTCCTTTGTTCCCACCTGTCTTTAATATCATTACCAAAATTAATCCTTCTTAAGCATAAATCTGGATATTTCATTCCTTCACTCAAAAATCTTTCATGGATCCCTACTGCTTCCTCCGGGAAGCTTAAACTCCTTGCTTTGGTAGTCAAGGACTTCCAAAATTTAGCACCAATCTGATCTCATATTACTAACTCCCATGCCAAACTGGTCTAATTTGTTTCCCTGAAAGCGGCATGTGTTCTTCCTCTATGACATTGTCCGTGCTATTTCCCCTTCTTGACATGTCTTCTTAGATTGTTATAAGGCTATGTGAGGTTCAAGGAGGAAAGTGGTTACTCACTCAGAATCAGGGGATAGGATGATAATCATAGGTACCAAATAGCACTGTTCCCCTCTATACTATACCCTTGCCTAAGATGCCATCATTTTCACTAAGACCAAACTGGGCAAGACAATTGACACATCTTAGAGTTGAACTCCTAAAAAATTGGTAGGAATTCAACAGATAAAAAAGGAGAAGAGAGGGAGACCAGTTAGAAGGTAATTATACTAGTCCAAGAGACAGATGGCATGGGCTTTAACTAGGGTGGTGGCAATGTAAAGGAAGATGAATGTATGAATAAGATGTCTACTGCAGAGACAGGAACAGCAGAATTTGCTAATTGATTGAATATGGGGTGTGTATGCAAAGGAGAATGAAAAGTCTCTGATGACTGATTCCAAGATTTTGTATCTAAGATTATAGTTAATATCAACAGAAATAGGGAAAATTGGATGGAGGGAGGGGGGCAGATTTTGAGTGAAAGCTGACAAAGTCAGAATTCAGTTTTGGACGTGGTAAGTTGAAATGCAGGTGGATCATTTAAGTGTGGAGAGGTCCTGAAGCAAGGAATATGGATTGGGGGTCCAGAGCAGAGATGGGGGCTAAAGATATAGATTTGAAATTTTCTCTATAGGAATGATTATTGAAGCCATGGAAGTTGATAAGATCATTAAGGAAGAGTATCAAAAAGAGAAAAGAGTCAATGACCCCAGGGAGGGGAGACTAGCACACCCAAACAGAAGGGTTCAGGAAAGAGAGAGGGTGAAGCTATGAATAAGAATGAGCATTAGTCCAACATTTAGGATAAGAATGGTGTTATGAAGGTCAGCAGAGGAAAGAGTATACAATATAGGAGTGTTAAGAAAGGTAAGAATTGACCGAAAAAAGCTACTGGTCCACAATTTCAATAGACACATGATGAAACATGCTACCTACCTTTTCATGGAGGGATGATGGACCCAGAATGAAAATTCATACATACATGCATACATATATGTATATTTTATATGACCAGTGATTAGGATTTGTTTTCCTTGACAATGATTATTCATAAGAGTTTGGTTTTTCTCCCCTTCCCCCTCACCCCCACAGTGGAGAGGACATGGGAGCAAGAGAAAATCGATTTATTTATTGAAAAAGATAATTTTAAATAGTCATTGGGTTTAGCAAATAAGAAATCAGTGGTGATTTCAGGGGAAAAAACAAAACAACAACAGCAACAATCTTACTAGAGTAGTGGGAATGAAAGTGGTTTCAGGAGTAAATGAGTTGTAAAGAAACACCCGTAGTTTTTCAACGTTTGGCAGTAAAGGAGAGGACAGGAAGGACAATAATTACAGGGAGGGTATAGTAAGAGGTAGCTGGGTCAAGGGAAAGTGGCTTTTAGCTTTTTATTTTTATTCTAGGGGAGAATTGGACTTGAAGTCAGAAGATATGGGTTTTAGTCCGAGCTTGGCCATTAGCTAGCTGTGTGACTGTGAGATGAGATTTGACAGCTGAGCTTCAAAGAGGTTAAGTGATTTGCCCAAAAAGTTGTCATGAAAATCAAATGAGGTAATATATTAAAAGTAAATTTGAATGGAATAAAGCAGCTACTCATATGGAAAGTATTATTAGGAGAGATCAGGTTCCCAAGGCAATGATACACAGAAGAAGTTAGATTTCATGTGAGGAGGAGATAGAAAAATGTCTCAAAGAATCATCTCCTACACAGTGGAAGTCTGGAGAGTGGAACAAGACAGAGTTAGAAAAGAAATTTCTGGGTGTGGGGCCAAGAAACAGGGGAGACAGGAAGACAGGCTGCCCAAGCAAATGTTCACTATTTTTACAATTCTTCCCACAACCTTCCTAACTTTCTGCTACAGTATTGCCTCCTAAAGACAGGCTGCCTGGCACTTGAGAATTCTGGGCTACAGTAAGTCCAGCTCTAACCAAAAGCGTAACTCTGGGGCTGAAAGACAAAGAAATGAAATCCAGAATGCCCTACAGCCTGTACAACAATAATTCTCACCTAAAATCCTGCTTGCTTTAGGGCCTCAAGTTGATATAGAGATGACCCTGGATTCTTGAAGATCATGGCTGCATATTACAAGCTTTGGTAGATCCTGCTGACTTCTAAAGGGTCACAGTCAAGACCATGGACACACTGTCATAGGTGGACCAGACTAGTTAAATATTAAGGGACTCATCACCAGAGTTAGCTTCCAGAGGATGAAATGCTGCTGGTCATAGCAGTTCATGCACAGGGTCCACTAAGGCATGAAGGGTTTACAAAGAAATGAAGGATTCTTGAAGTAATAATAGCACATGTCAATATGGTGCTCCACAAATCCTAAAGTACTTTTCTTACAGCAACCCTCTGAAATGGGAAATAACTGTCTCTTTATTTTCTAATTTAATTTTAATTAATTAATTTAATTATTAGTTTTCTTTCCTTCTCCCCCAGCCAAGAAAAGAAAAACACCCCCCCCCTTTAAAACAAATATGATAATGAAGCAAAACAAATTCCAAAATTGGAATCTAAAAATTCATATTTCATTCTGCATATTTAGTCCATCATTTCTCTGTCAGGAGGCATGTAGCATTCTTTCTCCATTGGGTCTCTGGAATCATGGTTGGTCACTGCGTTAATCAGAGCCCCTGATGTCTTTCAAAGTTGTTCGTTTTTACAATTTTGTTGTTATTGTGTAGATTGTTACTGTGTAGTCGGATAGTTGAAGTGACTTGTTCCAGGCCACAAAGCTAGTAAGTGCTTGGCTAGTAGGAGCTGGGATTGTGAGCTGATGGGACAGCTTGGATGTGGGAGAGTCTGGGTCATGCCAACACCTCCATGTCTCTATCTCCCAGGTAACCCAAGCATGGAGGGAGACTGGTAGGGATGGGAGAAAAGGAGAGAGGCTTCCCTGGAGAAGGTAGCCCTGGGGAAGCTTCATTCCCCCCGTGGCTGTAGGGAAGCTGTTGTTCCGGGAGAGCTCGCTCGCCACCGTCTGACTGTAATCGCTAGCTTGACGAGAGAAGTCGAAACAGATTTTGCACCTCTGCTTGCGCTTCCTGGCACTGCAAAATGGCCTTAAAGCATCCAGCTTGTCCCGGGTAGTCTCCAAGGGGTAGGACCTACCAGCTGGGTTGCATTCCTAGAAGACACACCAGCAGTGGAATATACACGGCATCTTAAATAAAGTTCCTGAGGAACGGAACCTCTCTGCCCCTCCTAGAGAACTGGGGGTCCGGTTTCCCGTCCTGCTCTCCAGTTCCACCGACACTTGCTCATAGGAGCATGGTTGCGCATTGAACGTTTGTGGCTATTTCTGGTGATGTGTGTTCTTTGGCTGAGAGCTAAGGTTTCTGTAGCATTCCAAACAAAATGAGCCCAGATCTCACTGTCTAAATGACAGCCTATCCGAGTGTAGTGGCTTTTTAAGTAGTCATACATTCGGACAAGTAGGCTAGTTTAGGCCTCACACCAGGTTAAAATCTGAGCCGCATGGATCTTATTGGAAAAGGTATGGTCGAGTTCCCCGTTTTGTGTCTTGCATGTGGGATCTGACTTGGCTGAGTGGATAGGGGATGGATTTTTGAGGCAAGTTCAAATTAGGCTCCTGACACTAGCTATGAGACTCAGGCAAGTCCCTAGCCTAGAACAAATTTACAGACCCATTGCACTGTTGAAGGGATTCCTTTCCTGGCTCAAAATGTGAAGTCACCTTGCTGCTTGTGGGTCTATACTGATCCTTGCAATTTTGAGCTTCTGGGCCTTTGAGATGGTGCCTCTTAAACTTAAATTTGTTAAGTAAATTGTCTTCCAGTTCTCCCTAAGTAATCCCGAGTTTACAGAGGAAAAGTTTCCAATGGCTTATCTCCCAAAGTAGGAATATACAAAAGACCTAGAGGGCTGATCAAAGAAGAAGCAGAAGAAAAGCATTTGACAGGGAGACAAGGGACCTAGGTCCTTATCTTGTGCAAACAATGACTTAACCACGGTTGGAGAGAAGAGAGGGAGGGCAATAATTGCTTGGGGGCATAGCCATGCAACCCTGGCAAGTCACAGTCTCAGCCTATTTCCCCATCTGTAAAATGGGGATATGTTAGCACTTGCAGTGAGCACCCATCTGGACTGCTGTGAGAAAAGGGCTTTCTAAACCTGAAACCACTGTAGAAATGCCAACTATTCCTAAGTATTTTCAGAAACTGCAGAAGGGAACGAGAAGTTGCCTGAGCTACTTGACCCACAAGGGAGGGTTTTTGACATGAAATCTTGGTCAAAAGAATCCAAAGGATCCTTCCTCTTCTCTCATTCATTTCCCTAAAGTTTTTAAGGAGTGAATGAGAAAGTATAGTCTCCACCTCTTAAAGATACCAGAGATATTGTGGGAGGAAAAGAGCAGAATCTTCTCCCTTTTGAGGTCTGCCTACCCTCTTTGAAGGCCAACCAACTCTAACTGGGTCATTCCTCATCAGGAGTTTGGAGGGACATGTGCTTAGGAAGACTCAAAATAATTCTCTCCTCTCCTCCCTGCCAGAATTCAGAAGAAAGGAGACCAATTTTCTCCACTTTTAAGTTTTCTGAGTTTTCTAAGGGTAGGCCTGCTGGTCTCTAAATTCTGCCTAACCCCTCAACTCAAAAGCAGGGCTGGTCAAAGGAAGAAGAAATGCCACATATACATACGTTCAGGATGAAAACCGCCCTGGATAAAAGAAAGAAAAGGCAGGACCCAGGTTAAGGGATTTACAACCCACACCCACTTACCTCCCACTGAAGAAGATTCAGTAGACATCAGAAACACCATTCTCCCGAGTGGGACCTACAGGTTTCCTCCCCAGCCACTCCTGCTCTTTTTTGGGGTAGGGGGAGGGTGGCTAAAGAGGAGGGTCCAGCTTTCTGGATTGGGAAGATCGAAAAAAGCAGGACTCATCCTTGTCAGGCGGGGTTCCGCCTGGGTCACTAAATGGGAAGTGTGCCTTGGAGTTGGGGTTACGGGCTGAGTGAGGGGCGGGGGAAGGAAGAGGGAGGGTTAGTGATGGTAAAGAGTGGGGGTGGGAGTGGGGAGCTGGAGTTCAGACCCACAGTAGCCTCCTCTGAAAGAAAGAAATGAGCTGCCGGGTCAGGGACCGACAGGGGCACACAGCAGGATTAGTTAAGCAGTGGAAATGGCCCAGAGAAACACCCGCTGCTCAGAGCGCATTGAACTCCGCCCTAGGATCGAATCTCTCACCCGGGATCTCAGAACTAGCGGGTTTGTTGCTGCTTTGTTATTTTTTTTTCTGTCCAAGATTGAGTGTAGGGAGAAGGAAGGTAGGAAGTCATCACCCTAGGCTTTTGGAAGAAAGAATCAACATTCACTCTGTCCTTTCTGATCCTGGAAAGCCCTACCAAGCGCAGGAATTCCTCCCCCAAATCCCCACCCCAGTTCACTCATAAGTCTACCCCGCAGCAAGAAAGGTTGAAAACAAACAAACAACAACAACAAAAACTCTGATTAAAAGCTTGAAAACCAGCGCTGGGCCGGGAAGCAGTTGGGTTCCATGGCCGCTAGAGCGCTGCCTAGGAGACGAGAGAAATTGGGAGAAACAGGGAGGGAGGGGGAAATAGAAAAGAAAAAGAGGAGAAAGTGGGAATGAAAGAGATGAGAAGAGAAAGAGGAGGGGGAGGTCGCCATTTTGCTAAGGCCTTAATTAGGCCAATTACACGAAGGGAATAGACCAGGTGAAAGACCCTGGCACTAATGAAATAGCCTGCTCGCAAGGTACCTTGGAGAGGAAGGAATACCAGGTACCGCACTCAGGTTATGGGGGACATAGCTGCAGTTCCCGCAACCTTGCCCTTCCTCCTCCCCTCCCTAACACACACACTCGCGCGCACGCACACACATACACACATACACACACACACACACACACACACACACACACACACACACACACACAAGTTCTAGAGCCAAAGGAAGCATCAGGCCGTGCGTCGGTGGGGGAGGATCAAGTGGGAACGCTCACCGCTACACCCCTCACTTCTCTTCTCCCCCCTTTTCTTCCTCAGCTGTAGTACTGTACATCCCCTCGCTCTGCCCCAATTCCCCTCTGTGGGGGAAGATGGAAGTTGGCTTTTGTCTGGCCGGGGTCAGACAGAGCCGTTTTGTTGGATAAAGCTTTAACGCTTTGTGAACACGCAGAAAAAGCTCAACGCTGGGCCCTCTGACAATCCCTATTGTCTCCAAGCTCAGCCGGGCTGGTTGGGTCTGAAAGCGCCAAGTTCATGACATTTCAAAGAGAAATGATACTAGGGTATGGATCCCAGAGCCCTCCCCACTCCCACATTGAAGGAGCGGATGTGAAATAAAAATAAAATACCAAGCTATCAGTATTTGACTCCACCATCTGACCACGTCACCCACCAATCTCTCCGCACCCCACCCATAACCAACACTTTCTTGTTTTTCTCAAAAAGCTGAGCATTGGTATTAGGGCCTGTGGTTTGGGATACCCTGCTTTTATGAAATCAAAGAAAATCTGAGACAAAAATCACTAAGGACTGGAAGCCGGAAGGTTAAAATGCTGAATGACGATGTTATAAGCAGGGCTAACCTTCCTGGGAAATAGTATCCCGGTTAAAGATATCATCAGCACCCCCTTCCCTGCCTCACCCTTTCTGAAAAGAAAAGTTGTCCCCAAAAAGGTCTTTAGGTAGAAGCTGAGTTTATTTTCCAAAGAGTGGGGGGTATTATTTTTCCTTTTATTGTTATCATTATTCTGGTATACATATATACACGTAAACATTTTTAGATACTATTTTCACAGTTGGAGGAAGCAAAGGAGATTTCGTCTTGAGCATTGGATTTGTTTAATGTGGCTTTGCAAAAACAAATAACCCGGGAAAAGGAATGGATTCAGGAAACTGAATGTGTTTTTGTCTCCAGTGAAGTTTCCCTTGAGTGATTTCGTTTGGTTTCTGTCTAGCCTCGCAGGCTGTGTAACTCAGAAGACCTCCAGCATGGACCATCAGTGGCCCAGGAACAGTTCTCCAGCTCTCCCCTCTCTCTCTACCTAGTCGACCAGGAAAGAAGTGGGAGAGGAAGGAAAAACTCCACATAACAATGCATTTGTCATGTAAAACGTCTGCCAGAAGAACAAAATATGTCATTTCACAGTCGTTATAATGCATGGAGAAAATAGGATTAGGCCAAAATATCAGCAAGGTAAGTCGGGTTAATGGGGAGGTTACAAACATTTTGTCATTCTTTTGCAATTAAAAAAAATTCCTCCCACTTGCTTATGCTATTTATTTATTCATCTATTTATTTATTTTAAGGAAGCTGTTTATTGTGCTCCAGAGGTGAATGATGAGCGATAGGAGTCTGGGTGGAATTCGAAACGTATAACCTTGCAAAACGACTTTTAGCCCTGTAACGTGTGATATACCAGAAGAGATGAAGGGAAAAGGGGGAGGCGGGGAAGATGCCTTTTTAGTCGGCCTTTGTTAACTCCTCTTGCCCCCTGGCGTTCCCTTGATGTAAGGACAGCTCTGATGCTTTGGCGAAGTCCATACTTTTTTTTTTTGTCTTGTTTTTGTTATTTCCTAAAGCGAGACCCCTTCCCCCCACATTGAGCTAAAGGACATCCTTCTCATTCAACTCAATTTGTTATTGTTGTTTAATGAACAATGCCAGATTGGTTTTCAGACTTTAAAACTAACGTCGACGAATCCTTATAGTAAACGAAGGCAAAGAGGTGTAGGCTCAAGTGGAACAAGGATGTTTATTAAAGGATCTGTGTTTTTTCTATTGTCCTTGCTTACCTCCTTACCCATTCAGATTAATTAAATTGAGCAACTCTAATTACCCATCATGAAGTCATGTAGGTTTTTCTGGGACTTTTAAGTTATTTATTTGTTAGACAAAAACAGCTTGTGTTTAGCTGTTTAATTAAAGATCAATGTGTGTGTCTGTGTGTGTGGACAGCAACTCTGATTGTGGCACCCAGACCACAATGTAAGTGGTTTGGGATAAACAGAGGAAAACGGTTTTTGCAGACTGGTACTGAGCCAAAACCAGCACCAAAACCTTGGCCTGAAGGAGATCTCCAGGATCCAGGGTGAAATAATAGATTCAATCGGGTTCTCTGCTAAATGAAAAGAAAGCCTTCTTTGACAAAAGCCCCTATTGAGGGTCATAATGATACTAATAATGGTAATTATTAGTATTATTATTTTGGTGGTGGTTGGGGGTATCTGGTGAGAGAAGGAAAGACTCTGCTTCTGCTGTCTGTTTCATTCTCTTCACACAGAGAAGTGGCAGGCTCCCAGGTTGGATCATCACGTGCGACAGGTGTCCCCAAAAGACCCCAGGTCAGAACTTCCTAAAAAGAGCAGCATGAAGCATTTCTGGAAGGGCTTCAGCAGAAGGTTGCTTTTTTACACAAGAAGTGAAAGCACAGATTGCTTGGTCTGGCCTCTTTTCGACCCTACCTTATTTAATTGTCATCTAAGAACACTGTGTGTGTGTGTGTGTGTGTGTGTGTGTGTGTGTGTGTGTGTGTGTGTGTGTGTGTAAGTGAGCTCACTTGCATGGGGTTTTTTTCTCATGAAGGCAAGCTGCTCTGTTTTGGGGGTAACTTTTAAGAGTAAACTATTTTAACTATAACCAACCTCCAAGGAAGTAAAGTTCATATTTCTTTCTTTTTCTCTTTCTTTCCTTTTTTTTCCCCTAACAAGACCAACAATGTTTTCTTTTGCTTTCGCCTTCTTACGGTTTTCTTCTGTGTCCACATATATATGTATACATGTTCCCACACATTTTGATATAACCTGGAAGTAATCTAGCTATAGATTTGGAGGCGCCATATCTTCTGATTTCATTTTGAGTAGTTAACTTCTTTCTCAAACTCTTGACTCATGTCCTTGAAAGAAAAATCAACAGAACATTGCAGAGAAGCCTGATAACATGTACTTACTACATTCCTTTTGAAGAAATGGGAGCTTTCCATCACTTCAAGACTGGGAAATATATATATGTGTGCGTATAAATATGAGTATATATTCATACATATATACACTTATCTCTTTCATATGCACATGCTCCACATGTGTACATACACACTTGTGTATGGATGCAGATATTTTAAATGACTGAGAATTCCTGAAGTCTTCAGGAGATCCCAAGTCTTCTCGGTCCACTTCCACTCAGTTTGAATATCTGTATCTTGCAGTAAAAGAAGAGAAAAGAAAAGGAAAGAACTTAAGTTTTATCCCATAGTCAGCATTTGCTATCTGTCAGCAAGTTCAACACTATTTGTGATCTATTAGATTTTCTCAGCTTTCTTGTTGTCAGTTCTTGGAACGCTTCCCATGGCAGGCTGGGAGCACTAGCTGAATGGAGAGTCCAACAGATCCCAGTCTGTCTATCCTGACACACTAAATGTCTTCTGCCTGGCATATCATTCTATTTACCTGGGTCCAGGGTTTTTAGTGCGGTCTTGTTGGGGAGGGATCACAGTCAAGAGCTTGTAAGATAGTGAATATTTGACAAAGCTAGATTTTTGAAAAATAACAGAGGCAAAAGCTATCCAGACATGCACTAAACATGTGTATTTTTACTGTACTTACACATAAACATATCTAGGTTTATGCATACTTACATCATGCCTATATATTATTGTGTATAGCAGATCACATAGATGGATATTATTCCCTTTATTAATGTGTGAGAATATTGATTTTTGAGATTATTAACCAGAAGTAAACAGTATGTACAGAGAGAAGCCCACAGATTATCTCATTGAACAGAGAGACACTGACTGTACACATCCTTCTCCCCAGTTTATACTGGGGAAACCTAGTGTTTTTATTTATACTCCTCACCTTAATCCTACCTCTGGCAATGCTTAGAGACTCAACCCCAGGCTCTGCATTTTGGGGTTATTTTGCCCTGCTTTTTCACCCCATCCTCCCAAACCCAAAATCTCCTAAAGAAAGCTCAGACAGGAATCTATTCCACCTGAGGCCTGTTGGTTCCTTCTTTGTTGCTCTAGAGCTGAACTGGTGGCCAAGGAAGCAGTACCATTGACCTTGCCATGGAGAGTGAAAAAGATACCCCAAGATGCTGAGGTTGAATTGTCCTGGGTCTAAGCCAGGTCTGGTGGGAGGGAGCAGAGAAGGAAACATCTCGAGAATGATTTTAGCAGATGTTTTGTATGCCCAGACCTGCCCTTTTCCCCAGTCAGTTGGAACACAAAACATCGTGGAAACACAAGGTTTGAGAGTTTAAGGACCATAAAGATCATAGGTTGGGGGAATGGCATGGAATCCTGCTTTCTGATTTTAAAATGATTTCAGGCAAAGGCCTGGCTAGGCAGGCTTTAGGAGAAAGCTAAGGTGACATCTGGCTCAGTGCCATTCTTCCATACTAAGAACCCACTTAACACAGATCTCAGGGAAAAGCCAGCCTGGCACTTTCCTGGTCCTGTCTCTCCATTCTACCCTTGTATCCATCCTCACTGAAAGTGTTTTGGAAATCAACTCAACTCCTATGCTGACTGGATAAGTAGCAAGCACTTAGATCATAGGGTGCAGTTGCCGAAATGCCAGAAACGTTCATCTTTTGTAGCTCTGTGGTGATTTGGTGAGGGGTTAGTTCTGGTGTACAATAGAATTACCAGTAATTATTAATGTTAATTTAATGAGAAAGCTTAGAGGGTGTGTTTATGTGCGGTGTGTGTATATAAGTGTTTAGCCCACCTATACATGCAAACATTTCTGTCAAGTTCAGGGCCACCAAAGTACAGAGAAACTGGAGACCTCTTTAAAATGAACCAGACCTGGAAGAATGGGGACAAAAAAAGTCTTGTTTTCCAATAAGGTGGGTTAAAAAAAAAAAAGCATTTTGGGTCTCCCTTTCCCAGGACTTCATTAGAAACAGTAAAACAAAACAAAAAAATTTAGACCACCACCACCTTCCTTCATCAATGGTCCTTTGTCTGGCATTTTAAAGTCATTTTTGAAATAATTTAGACTCCACTCTGGACAAAGTTATACAGTATACATCCCAGTTTCTGTCTTCTGTGGATATGCCCACGCAGTTTACTTATACATGAATATATTCAAACTTATTTTTGAACTACATTAAACCCATTTTATTTGGCTAGTAAAGATTGTGTTTAATTCATTGAATATGCATTGTAAAAGTTTAGCAGCCATCGAAAGCCTGGCGTCCAAATTGGGAAGTTAAATATTTGTTTTTAATTTTCTGGCTCAAAAATTTTAACTAACAGAAATTATTCTTCCCATCCTAATGTGCTTGCATAAATGGTTTGTTATTAGGACCTTCCAGCTAAAACAACATTTGCCTCCTGTCCTGACACATTATGTTTGGCAACCCAAACCCGAGGAGAAATTTTAAATAGATTGTGTTTTTAAAAATGAAAAGCATCTCGGCTTAAAGAAGGTGGCAAGGAAAATGCCCCAAATGTGGCACATTTAATTAAGAAGCTAGGTGACAGACACATTTAAACACAAGATTACATATTTGTAAGAAGAGATGCTCCTAAGAGCTTGTTTAATGGAAGGTATTCACATTTAAAGATGGTCATTTTGTGTGTGTGTGTGTGATGAGTGAAGACTGAGGAAAAAATGTGGAGATTCTCAAAGGTTACCTGAGAATTGTGAAGACTTTGTCTTGTTTTGTTTCTTTGTACCATGCTTTACCTATTTCTTACATTAAGTAACTTCTTTTCTTCCTTAAAATATAATTGTCACAGGTCACTACTTTCAATAGTAGATGAATAATTCTAGGCACATGCACAAAAAAATGTATTCTTCACATCATGCAAAACAAAAGCCACTCAGACAATAATCAGTGAAGGAATTGTGGAAAGGGGCTTCTTTAAGGAGTAACCTAGCCAGGTAAATAGAAACATCAGAAAGAATGTAGAACAGTATAGAACGGTCCAGTGTGAACCTTAGGCTTGGAAGAAAGAACCTGATTTGTGTAACTTTAGACCATTAGACGTTGCTTTGATCCGTAATGATGGAGGGACAAAGATCTAACCACTTGGGGGGAAAGCCCAAGATGGTAATCATCTTATTCACTGTGCCCCTGATTTCCCTCCTTTTCAATTGTCTTAATGTTTTTATGAGTTAAAAGATGATTTCTTTTGTATTCATAATGAATGCCCCTCTTTAACTTCAACTGGCATTCTCCAATTTGATTCATTTGGTAGGTCTCGGATGAACTGAAGCTGAGGGGGTACAGGGACTCTTTAGTGGTTAGCTTCAATCACAGAGACACAAACTTTCCTTTCTGTACTCTTTTGGGCTCACCTAAGTCAACCTCCTTTCCTTAAACTGGGAACACCTATAATAAATCCACCCTTCCAGATCTCTTTCCTTTGGAACTGGCCTCACTATCAACAACATATTTCTTGTGTCATACATGCCACCCACACAAAGAGAAGGATAAGTTTTTATTGGTCAGAGACAACCAAGAACTATAATTTCTACAGCCTGATTCTGTATATGTTTTGATTACGCTCTCCCTCCTTGTGTAAAAATAAATCGTAAGGGTGAGGGGGGAGAGAGGAAAGATTCATAGCATTCCAAGTTCTGACTGACTACACAAAATAAATGGTAAGGGGAAGGAGGTGGTTTCTAATGAATAGGACATTCCCATCACCAAACGGAGGTGCTTACGAGGTCATGCAAGTTATTAGTTCAGGCAACTTATTCTGTTTACAACGTCATTTAAAAACTATCGTCAGAAGCTCCACTGACTACATTTTTTTCACCCTATTATTTTCTGTCTTCAGGAACTTAGAGAGAGGAAAAACCGGCCTCCCTTCTATTACTAAGTCTGATTTTTCTGGGCTTTAGTTGCCCTAATCTCCCTCCTTCCCCAATTTTAGGGCTATGTTGTGTGAACACATCTACATCCCAGAGATTTTGGTTTTGATTTTTCACTCTTTCCCTGCCTTGGCCTAGAATAAGTGGTGGGGGAGGAAATAAAGAGAATACACCTCCCCAACATTTATCTAATATTTTATCTTTTAAAGGTTGCGGGGAGCCAGTTTGAAATATTAGCCTTCCATTTCGTTCACCATCCCTGATTTTAAAGTGACCTTTTATTTTTTTTTTTAATACTGTTTGGGAAATTGATATGGGATTTAGCTGAACCGAGATGAATTTGCTGCCAACACGTGGACGATCCAGCGTAGGTGTCTCGTGTGTGAGAATGCCGTGTGCGAATACGTTTCTGGTGTGACTGATTTCTCCATCCACGTACAATCAATCCTCAACTGCTCTTTGCAAAATGGAGTGGAGTGGGTGGGTTTTAAAGGAAGCCTGGGGAGGCAGAAGTCTGAGGTAAAAGCAAAACTAAAAGAGAGGGGGGGGGGAAGAAGGAAGAAAGAAAAATTAGGATCTTTACCAGCATCAAACTTTCCCACCTTGCTTAAGTGACCTTTAAAAATCCCACCGTTTCCTTTCCTCCCTGTAGCTTGAAAGAAGGTAAACAATATCGATTAGGGACCTCTTTCCGGTTTTACAATACCGTATTCCACTGAGCAAAATGAACCATTAGTGGACGCTATTGATCGAACACCGTGCTGAATTGCCTCTCCCCATTCACATGTCCCCACGTAATGAATTCGTCCATTTAAAAACATTAGGAGGAATATTGAAGATTGACTGGCAGAGGAAGTGACACTTGACCTCCGAATTCTGCACCCCAGAGGGTCCAGCCAGCGGATTTCAAAATAGCAGTCCCTGCCCATCCTGCTGCGAGGCGGTAGCCCAGGCTAGGGAAGTGAGTGCGTCTCGTTTCCTCTGCTGTCTCCAGCTGTCTCTGCTCTCCTGCTTTTTCTTTCTATTTCTTTCTCGATCTCCATCGCGCCTTCCTTTCTCCCCCATACCGCACCCTTTCCTTTTTCTCCCCTAGCCTTTTCCTTCTTTCTCTTATCTCTTTTTTCTCTCTCCCTTCCTCATCCCCCTCCCCCTTCTCTCCTAAGTCTCTCCCTGTTTCCTCGACACCTTCCTTCCAGTCGCGTTTCAATCAAACTCACTGGAACGGTAAAAGGCAGTAGCCAATGACAAGAAACAGAGTATCAGCGACAAGCGGGAGAACAAGACATAACACATCTCCCCCCCCTCCAGCCCCCACTCTACCCCCCCCAGCCAGACGCTTTTGACTCGTGGAAATCCAGCGCCGACACACCGGCTGTTCTAAAAGAAAGCTAGCTAGTTTTCAGTCCTAGAGACCGTCTGTCTCCCCGACATCCCCCACCCCTACCCTCCGCCACCACTACCAAGGTTCTAGCCCAGAGGTTATTTATCTTCTCTCTCGGGTCCAGTGCAGGCAAACGTAAATAAACTGGTTGAATTTCTCTTGAGGGTGGGTTGTTTGTTGGTTTGGGGTCTTGTTTTTAGACCAAAAGAAAAAAAAAAGGTACAAGCTCCAACCTGTCTGGGCCCTTTCGGGGTTACAGACCAGGTATACTAGAGGGAGGAGATTAGGTCTAGGGGTTTAGAGGTGGAAATTTCTAGATTGAAGAGGTTAGGGAGATTGTAGTGAAAAGGAGAGGGAAAGGGGTGTATTATTGCCTCTTTATACCTCGATACTCACCCAGTAGATTTCCAGAGGGACTTAAATAAGAATCTTCTGGAGGAGTTAGAAAAGGAAAAAACAAAGGAGGGAGAGAGGAAGGGAAAGAGAAAGAGAGAGAGAGAGAGAGAGAGAGAGAGAGAGAGAGAGAGAGAGAGAGAGAGAGAGAGAGAGAGAGAGAGATTTTCTGCCCATTTCCTCATTCCGCTGCCTTCCAGTAAGTCCACTTAAAACTCCCAATCGATGCCCCTGGTGGCCTAGTCTAGGCCCGATGACTGCCTCAAACACCTCCAGACATTGAGCCTGGAGTTCAGGCTCCCTGCAGCTTTCCTTCGTTCCTCAGTGAGTTGGGGGCTCAGTAGCTGGGAGGCCCCAGGGTAAGATGGAGACGGGAGCGAATTTAGGGCACAAGGATGCATTAACATAAAATAATAGGGCTTCCAAATTTGGCTGTTTAATTTCAAAGCCAGAGAGGCTATATGAGAGGCTGAGGGGTGAGTGAAAACTCTCCCAATCCCCTCCCCCTCGGTTAATTTTCGTGATCACCTCCCAACGGCAAGGTTGACCCTGGAAGAGGGCTCAGTCCGAAAATCCGCATTTCCCTTTTGTTCAGTCTATTAGCTGTAATTTAACATAAAATGCCTATTAGAATCGCGAGTGCCTGGACAAGAGTTTCGCCTTGTTTTGCCACCAACTAACAGGATTATCCAACAAGGGCGAGATGTCAAATTAACCATAAAAATTACAATTTGAAATTCATTTAGCTGCCCATTTACTACATTAAAAAAAACTTACAAAGATGACTGTATATTCAGAATATGAATACAACCAGGAAAAACAATAAAGTTTGCATAATACTAGAACCTCTTCTTACACTTTGAGGTAGATTTGCCAAGGGTGGGGCTCTCAGATTTTGCATTTCATAAATGTAAACTTTAGAGTCTCACATATAAAGGATAGTTATTATTACTAAAATTATAATGGTTTCATGCAGCTGTCTGAAGAATTTGCACCGTGTCTTCCCGGACTGTCTTGAAGGAGTTTACTTCTCACCAGGGGCCACTTACAGAAAACTTAAAAGAGAGAAAAAGGTACCCAACAAACACATCAGGTATGCGCAGCTCAATGAACCCGAATTCTTTGCTCGGGAGAAATTCTTTACTCGCTGGGAGGATTCTTTACTCTTGGGGAGAGGGGAGCGAGCAAGGAGGAGGAAAGACAATGACCACTTTCTTTTACGGAAAGAAGGATTTAGAAACTGACAAAGGTAACTTGCCCCAAAGTCAAGGAAATAAACCTCTCGGTAGTTCGGGACCTATACTTGAAAGGAATGAGAAGGAAGCTCTTTTCATGATTAATTCGCGTGTGGGCACAAGCTGGCTGAGGATGTTGCTTTGTTTGGTTGTTTTGAAGCGGGAAGAGGCAAACATCTAATGGTTCAATATAATTTACAGGCTGTGTTTGTTAGGTGAAGGTTTTCTTGTTCCTTAAAAAGTTGACCCTTAGCCTTGATTGGTTACCCCTCAAGTTTCTCAGTGGTTGCAGCCATCCAGTAAACGGAAGATTTGTCCAAAGAAGTTGGTCTGGCATTTGTCAGGCGATAAATGTTTCCAAACTGTCAAGAGAAACATAAAACGGTCGGTCATCAAAGTGGTTATAGCATGAAGGTGTAGAGAAACTCATAATTCCTCTAGCAAAAGTGGCCTCGTGGTGAAGGTGGCCATATACACACCCAGCTGCAACCACACCCATTTTCTTTCGGTGCCTTTAGATTTCGTTTCTAAATCAGATTATATTTGGGGATGGACGCTATTTCATAGTCCTCTGGCCCATGCACCTGGTTGTCCCTGTGCGCTGACGGACCTGGTGTAAGCGAAAGGATTGATTTGTCCCAATTTAGCCTGCCCCTGAAGGAGGAGAGTTGTAGCTGCCCCCGCGGCTACTTAAAGTCAAGTCTCAAAGCCACGGCCCTAACGCAAGTCGTTGCTTATATAGAAGTGGGATGGAAGGTAGATTCTTCTCTGTTTCACTTAGGGAAAATTGGGTGGCTACACTAATAATTTGCATTTCGCTCAACATTTAGCAAGCATTTGTTAAGCGCCTGCTGTTCGAAGACCACTGTAATAGACTGGAGGGAAGAGGGGCGCGTAGGCAGGCGGTTGTAGGGGTCGAAATATTTAAGTAAGACAAGATTCCTGCCCTCATGGAGCTTACATCCTAGCAGGGGATGATATTCCAACACAGTAGCGACTACATATTACGTGATAACTGCCTCTGATACTTGCAAAACAACATTTCTATGGCGCTTTCGGACTTTAGAAAGGCTTCACTTAAGTAACATTCCTTAGACATAGATAATTTAAGTAAGTAGTTCATCTCCATTTTACAGGCAAAGACACTGAGACTGAGAAGTGGACTGATTTTCCCATCGTCAGACATTTAGGAAATGTAGACAAATAGCCCGGTCCATTAGCAGTCAATGACTGAGCCAACCCTAGGGAAGCCTGTTCCCCCAATCTACGTCCTCCAGATCCCGTCTCGGCTCAGCAACCTATTTAACAACACCCGCACACCACCACCAAACAGTGGTATAGGGACCAGGAAAAAGGGGGAAATTTCGTGGCTGCTTGGAACCAGTGGGGGTTTACACAAAGATGAAAAGGATCGTAGGTGACAAGAAACTGAATCTGAACCTAGGCTTAGCCTGGGAAAGTACATTAAGAAGGACAGAATTGAAGGCTTTGGGGCCAGAGTCGGAGGCTGAGACGAGGACTGAGACTTAGTGCCAGATTTCGACCTGCTTTTTGTGAGATCAAGTAAGGCAATCAATCAATGAGTGCCCTTTTTTCCTAAGGTGAAAGGAACTGAGAATCTGTTCAGAACTCTGCAAAACTGGGGTCCACAGTGCTAAAATTCAGATTTTTCACTAGCCTGCGAACATAGATATAGTGACGGATTATATAATTGTGATTTTAAATGATTAATTGTTACTTGTGTAGGACAATCCGTATTTATAAATCAGGTACCAACAACACATCTGGTCATATATAAACACACATCGTCCCAAGCAAATCATAGGCTCGCACACTTAAAGCTGAAAGAGCCCTCAAAGATTATCACAGCCCAATCTCTGTATTTTGGAATATGAGAAAACAGAAGTCCAGAGAGGTAAGATGATTTGTAAGTATTTCGGGATTCGAGGTCTTCCTCCTTCCAGGTCCACGTTGAGAAGATCAAAGGAGCCTAAGAACTCTTCTCTGGACACTCACATCACATACCCACAGAAAATGGGATTTAAGAAGGAAGTGGGTGGGGCAGGAAGAAAAAAGAGCATTAGAAAGCAGTTTTGCTAAATGAAAACTCTAGCCTCGGGCTTTCTATCTCCTATTCAGCTTTCTCCCTTCAGTCACGTTCCTGCTTTGCTACCTCGTCTGTGTCCCTCCAGGGTAGGCGCACCTCTGCCTACAGGGCCGCCTTTCTCTGGGATGCTCCAAACCAGGGGAAAAAAAGTCCCGAGCCTCCAGCCTTCAGAGGCTGTCGGGGAGTTGAGGGACCTGGGAGAGGCTCAGAGAGAACCCGGCAGACTTCCGAGAACTGAGTTTAGCTCCCTCAGGTGATTAGCATAAGGCCGCAAGCTCAACCTCCTTTCAGCTCTTCACCGTCGTACTTGGAATATTGATGCTAGAAAAAGGTGGGGTTGAATTTTGGGGAGGGAAGCAGATTAATTATGATCCAGATCTCCAGCCTTTGGTCTTCCCAAATTCCCGACGAGGCGCTCCAAGCGCCGTCCTGAAGCAGCTTGAGGGCTGCCACCGCACCTCACCCTCCTTCTTCTGGGTACACAGTGTTTACTCTTTCTTCCCGAGTGGCACAAGGCCCACCTCCGGCTTATCCAGCTGTTCCTCCTGGGTTCATTGTCCCAAGAGCCCTCTGTACTGGAAAGAGCCCGACATCTCGATCCCCTGAAGCGTCAGCTAGGCCATCCCAACCAGAACGCCACGTACAACTGGGCTGATTTTAACTGGGAAAAGAGGGTAGGGCGGTATCTTGGGGGTGCAGGTGAGGGGAAGAGGGAGAACTACTATGAAATTATATTTTCTTTTTCCTCTGCTTCCCTTTATCAACGTGTGACACACTCAGTAAGGAAACACAAAAGAGAGTTTGTTCTTTAAACTATCTGGCAATAAGAGGGCGATCAGATTAAGGGGCATTATATTTCCTTTGCCTTCTCTTCAGTTCGACTTGTTATGATACAGTTCCCAGGTTCAGGGAGCAGTGAAATGCCTTTGTGAGGTTTCACGAAGAATGGAGAATAGAAAACTAAAAAACAGGAGGATCATCCCCACGAAGTGCCTCCACAATCTTCCTCTGTTGTCTCTGTAACTTATTAGCCTGGCTGGTTGGAGCATGAAACCCAAGAGCCTAAGAGGCCAGGTTTATAGCTTTGCTGGGAGGGTGGCTGCCAGGGCCAGTTAGCTATGTTCATTGGATGCCCAATGAACGTGGCCTTCATTCCCAATCTGAAAACAACTGCTTATGAGAAAAGGTATAATGTGTGGTGGAGAGTACTGGCCTTGCAGCATCTACTCTAGCTTTATGTCTTTGCTCTCACACTTGATAGCTATATGCCCATGAGAGAGTAATTTCCTTTCTCTGAATTTGTTCCTCAACAGCAAAGTGGATATAATAGTGTATGCACATCGTACATCACAGAACTGTTGTGTAGGAAATGTTCTATAAAACCCAAAGATGAATGTGAATTGTTATTGTCCT
>CM053581.1:514037159-514070585 GCA_028627135.1 Pseudochirops cupreus | reverse complement strand
GTTGGGGGAGGGGGAGAGGAGCATATGGGGCCAAAAACATGTCTTCTTAAAGTAGAAGGACCAGACTAATAGGGTCCCATCAACAGTAGAAAGATGAACAAGACAGAAGCAGGGGAATAGTTACAATACGAAGACTAGTTCAAGTGACTGAGTTGTTTGTTTTTTTCAATATTCCTTGGGTTCTTATATTCAAGGCAGAAAAATGGGTTGGCTTGAATAGAAGCCAGCTCCAAATCCTATGCTCATTAACAATTCACATTTATATTTAGAGTTTAACAACATTTTCCCATTAGTTAGAAGAACTAGACTCGAAATACAGAGAGTTGATTTTTAGCCCTATTTCAGAAACATGCTTGTTTGGTGACCTTGGACAAGTCATTTATTTAAAAAGGAGGAAAATGGGGCCCAGAGAGACTAGTAACCAGCCCTATGCACTTCCTACCTTTCTTGTGTGGATCTAATGAAAGAATGCAGAAGAACTTGGACTCTCAACATTTATTGTTACAGCCAAGGTTGTTACAATGTGTATTCCGTCTTCTCTGTTTCTTGTTATTCCAACAGAACAACTTTTGGAGGATTAAATACAAACGTATCTTCTCACAAGTGTTTATTACTATTTTCTTTTCCCCCACCCTGGTTTATCACACTTGGCTACACACTGTTGGGCAGAACTGTTGAAATGATCAAAGATCAAATACTGCTTGGGGGAAATCTACACAGTCCTGAATTGAGATTATTTCTGTGGGCAAATATCGTTCTGATGAGAACATTTGGAAACCTCACCCAGTGATTCAATCCCTCAATGAATCTTTAGAATCATAGAATTTTAGAGGTGGAGCAGACCTCAGAGATCACACATGCCCCCCCCCCCTTTCTTTTCTTTTTCTTTTTCTTTTTTTTTTAACTAGGGACTAAATTGAGGCCAAAGAGGTTAAATGATTTGCCTCAGGCTCCCCAACTTGTTAACAGCAGAACAGGGACTTTCTGCAGGACTGTATAGCAGGAAGAGTGCTGGATTTGGTGTTCAGAGACATAGGTTCAAATCCCAGCTCTGCTCTTTCTGACCTTGGGCATATCATTCTCTGTGTCTGTGTCCTTGGGCTAAGTGAAACTCTGAGGGCCCTTCCAGCTCAAAAGCTATGATCCTAAAACCCAAGTTTATCAACTCTGGCTTCTGGGCTCTGTTTACCACACCACTCTGTGTCTCCAAGTAACCACTGTGTTCTGAGCACCGTGAGGGATACAAAGGACAATATCTGGATCGATCCTTAAGAAGTTCACAGTCATAAAAGAATTATAAATAGACATCCTTAGGTTATCACTAAGACAGGAGCGAATTTTGGCCTATGATTTGTCTTGGTTTTTCTTAGTAAAAGTTTGCCGTGATAATACTGCCTCACTTCTCAGGAGCTCAGCTATCCAGAAATCTCGTCTATCTGGAACATAGCCAAGAATCAGGAAGTTAGAAGAAAAATATCCTCTGATCAGTAAAAATGACGCAATAATGTCGTTGTAATTCAGTCATAGTCTATAGACCTCATCATATTCTAATTCAAAGTCTAGCTAATTTTAACATAATCCTAATTCAGTAATCTTATTTCTCAGGAGTTTATAGAGGTGATCACACTGAAAGCAATAAGAAATGACAATGAAGGAAAGGTCAGAAGAAAAAAAATAGAAAATTCTGAAAAATTTATCTATCTTCAGTCATTTAGTGCAAGGGCAAATAGTTTACACACATATACACATATTTTTTTTTCCAAAAATCCCTACAGTATACACAGCACAAATATGATAGTCATTGGGAAGAGGTTATCATTATTGTCATAATAAGTTTAAAAGTATTTCAATTTAAAATTATTTAAGTGAACGAAGTTTTGATGCTTAAAGGACTAAGTCCCTTAATGGTCTGTGGATCTCAGTTTCCTAATCTGTAAAAAGGATTATATCTCTAAAGATCAGCTCTAAATCCTATAATACTGAATCCTGAGTAAAGTGGCCAGAACAAAAAGAATCTCAAGTGTGTGTGTGTGTGTGTGTGTGTGTGTGTGTGTGTGTGTGTGTGTATCAGACATGTTGGTTACAGGGCTAAGCAAGGTCCATGGATTCTAACCTGTGTCTTTGGCAGTCATTGGCAGCAGAGAAGGAAAAGGAGAGGAAGAAAATTCTGTATGTGATAGGGAAAGGAGGGAATAGAAATGGTAGAGGAATGAGGGAAGAAGGGGAAAATGATTTAAGAATGAGAGAAGAGAAAGAGGGAGGAAATGTGCTTAAGAGACAAAGGATAATACTAATAATTGCCTCGTACTCATGCCACTGACTCTAAACCTAGAAGCACCTAGAAATATACCACAGATTTCTTCGTTGTTAATATACATTGTTGGTGAGTTCAGAAAAACATATGGCAAACCTTTCTAATACCTACCTTACCTTTCTAATAAGGCTCTGTTGTACTCAAACCAATGAATCAGGTATACACATTTTACACTTTGTATAACATTTCCCAAAACTTTATGTGAAAGGTTTGTAATTGGTTGACTAAATTTCATTCAGGGAACCCAATTACAGACTCATAGGGCTGTAAGGGGTCATATGATCTCCTCCTCCTCTTCTTCCTCTTTCTTTCTTTCTTTCTTTCTTTCTTTCTTCTTCTTCTTCTTCTTCTTCTTCTTCTTCTTCTTCTTCTTCTTCTTCTTCTTCTCCTCCTCTTCCTCAGTCCCCCCCCCCCTTCTAAGACAGGTATTAGTCTCTCATACTAACCTCTTCATTTCTTAAAGATTTCAACTCATTCCTTCTCCACTTCCTAGACCTGTATAGTAGAAGGGGTCCTGGGTTTAATTTCCAACTCAGATATTTATTAAATGTATGACTATGCATGGTCATCACTAAACCTCTCTTTGCCTTAACTTCTTCATCAATAAAATGGGAGATAATAATACACTACTGTGTGCGCAAAATTATGGAGTCAAGAGATGGAGATTATTATAACTTTATAAATCTTCAGGTATGATATATAAAAATGAGTTATTTCTCATTCTCTTTTTACTATCTGTAGTGCTCATTTTGCAATTCAATTTAATTCAAGAAATAGGCATTTGGTGTCTACAGAGGAGTTCAGTGGCACAGTAGATAGAGTGCTAGACATGGAGTCAGGAAGATTTGAGTTTGAATCCAGCCTCCAAAACTTACTAGCTGTGTGATCATGGGCAAATCACTTAACTTCTGTCTGCCTCAGTTTCCCCACTTGTAAAATAACGCCTCCTAGAATTATAGTGAAGCTCAAATGAGAGAATGTTTGTAAAGTGCTTTGTGGACCTTAAAGACCTATAGAAATGCTAGCCATTATTGTCATCACCATCACCATAAACCATACTATCATTATTATTTTTATTTGCCTAGCATTATGATATGGAGAGAAAATCCAAAACAGCCCTTGACATTAAGGAACTTATTCTATTCTGCTTATATTATTGGGTAAGAAGACATATTTATTTCTCTTATTCCTTCTCTCCCTGGCCCCTGACTAGATCGTAAACTCCTAGAATGTAGTGATCTTGTTTTATACAGTGTCTATCTTTTAGAATTTCCCCTAGCACAGTGCTTTGTACATGAAAGGCAATAAATAAATATATATTGAATGAATGTAAGAAAGATGTTATTGCTTTTCTTGCATGAAGAAGCCTTGTTTTAACATCACTGACTTTTAAATTGTATCCTCATTACCTATTTCCCATCCTTTTTGAGGATCACAGGGCTACTAAGATGACAGTCAGCTCTCTTTTCTCTACTGCAGCCTGAATAGTGGGAAGAAACCTGGATTTGGAGTCAGAGAACTTGAATCAAATTCAAACCTGCCCCTTAGTCCATATCCTTGAAAAATCAACTCCACTCTCTTGGCTTCAGTTTTCTCACCTGTAAAATGAGGGGACTGGACTGGATGACCTCTAAGGGCCCTTCCCTTCCAGCTCTAGGTCTAGGAAACCATGAAGAGATGAATGAGGTCACCAACCCCTTATCACACTATCGGGTTTATCTTATTTTCCTGGAAACCTTCATGACCTGTGTCAGCAGTGGAGAGAATCTTAGATGAAGAAGGGGGAATGACACTCAAGTGCAAGGAATTATCCATTACTTGGAACTACAACGATGGTAACTACATGAATTTTTCCTATGTATTTATTGGAATTGCTAATGAATTCTAAAATGGACCCTCTGGTGAAGGTGGTGATGAACTGTGTCATAACACCAAAGGTGTAGGGCAGGAGAAGAAATCAAGATCCAGGCTAATTCACTAACTGGTGTGAGGATAGAGCTGAGCCCCCTAATAATCCAGCATTGACTTAATTAGTCCCTAGTTATGAACACTGTGTAAGCTAATTACAAAGCAAGCTAAAACCCATAGCATATTTTTCCCTTGCCTGTAAAAGCTCCACTATTCTCTTCTCTCGATCCCCCATGAGCCTGTTGAGAAGAGAACCAGTTTGACCATTTCCTGTGGAGCACACTAATCAGCATTATAAATGCAAAACAAACCCCCAAAAGCCCCCTGCTAGGGAGAGAGGGTTCTGCCGGATGACCTTTTGGGTTTCTTTTTGCTCCATAGCCTATGATGCTCTAATCATCCTACCTTCCTATAATCCTGGGGGCAGGGACAAGATCTTTTACAACTTAGAAGATCAGTTTCCTGTCTGTCTGCAAGGGACAAAAGAATTTTTCTTTACAGAAAATCCATTGATTTGTTGGCTAAGTCAGTGCAAATGATTGAATTGTTCTGAACCATTGTTTTCTTGACTAAAATGAGAATGTTTTAAAGAGTGATCTTTAAGGTTCATTTCAGCTCCAACAATGAGCTAACAGAAAATTAAAATGGGTCTGGCCTCCTAGATGCAGATATTAAGCATTTTCTTGTAGTACTGTCTAGCTGACAATGTTCAATCTAATTTAAAATGCTGAAACCAGCGAACGAAACCATCCAGTGGCCTCATAGATAAATCAGTCAAATCATAGTCAAGAATCAGATTCACCAAATGCTTGTCAGGACACTCCTTCCTTCTGTAACTTCTTGTTGTTTTTGCCAGTGACCAGAGGGACAGAGGCAATCATTGCACGATGGAGCCCTATTAAATCCAATCTTGGTCCATTTCTGTGGTGTAAAGACCCAAAATGGAATGTTCATGCTGAAGTGTCAGAGGTGGTTGGTTGTTAAAATTCTTCCTTCTAGAGGCCAGGACTAAAAAAAAAGATCAGGTCTGTGAAAACATTTTGAAAAAATATAAAATACTATGCAAATATATGAAGTCATGCAGAAGGAAAAGTATATGAGAACTGGAGCTATAATTGAGGTATGACAACTAGAGCTTTCTGCAGGATGCCAAAATTTGGAGGGAATAAAACACTTGCAGTCCATTAGAGGCTAGAGACAATTGGACTAAGCAAGAAAAATTACATAAATAGGAATGGAATAGCTTATTTCTTCCCTCAGTAACTGCACTCTAAGTGAGTTCCTACCTGGCCTGGCCCCACCTTGATTCTTCCTCCCCCACCCCTACCTCCCTCTTTAGTGGCCTCCCAAACAGTAGCATCAAGCTATCCCAGGGACCCCACCTTACCCCACAGATCAACTGAGGTTGTCTTAGAAAGTTGATTTCAAGATGTTTTGTGCCACATGTTCCTGGTTCAAAAATGGATACTCTGTGAACTCTAAACTGGAGAAACATTTGGCTCATCCAGGTTTTTTTTTAATTGTTTGAAAAATTGACATTAATTATCTGGATAATTTAGGCACCTCTGTCTCTTGCTTCTGTCTGTCTCTGTGTCTCTGTCTCTTCTTCTCTCTCTTTCTCTCTCTCTCTGTCTCTCTCTCCCACTCACCTACTTCCTCCTTAATGGAAAAAAGAAAAGAAAAAAATAACGTATTTGTTACAAATATTTATAACCAAGAATTCCCACTGGACGAGTCCAGAAAATATATGACCAATCTGCTTCTCTTTGAAGAGATGAGTAGGGTGCTTCATCATCAACCCTCTGGAACTGAAACCTTGGAGATCTTTAAGGTTTACAACAGAGGTCAAGGAGAATGGCCTTTCCATCTCACGTTTGGCCACTTGTCAACTTTTCTAGGGCTGATTTTCCAAAAGTATATTCCTATGTATTCATGTAAGACATTGTATGCCCATTTTAGAGTTTTATTGGATTCTAGTCCTGGAGTAGGGAAACCTACAGCCTCAAGGCCACATGTGGCCCTCTAGGCCCTCAAGTACAGCCCTTTAACTGAATCTAAACTTCACATAACAAATCACCTCAATAGAAGGATTGTTCTGTAAAACTTGAACTCAGTTAAAAGACCCAAAGACCAGAAGGTCACATGTGGCCTCAAGGCCTCAGATTCCCTACCCCTGGTCTAGTCCATGCCCCCAATTCAGACCTCTCTTCTCAATATTTCTCTCTTTCACTTTTTTTTTTTTTTTTTGCTTTGGGTATAGAAGAGGAGCTTCCTAAGCAGGCATTCAGTTGCATTTCATCATTCCAGTGACAAGACTCTGGTGATGGGAGCTGTAAATGAGGAAGGTTGGAATAGAGACTCTACAAGCCCCTTGAAATTCTAAATAAACCCTGTGATTCTATGACATTAGCAGCTGGGCTTATAAGCTTGCAATTAGCCAGCCTAATAGAAGAGAATGGTGGCATGCATAATCAAGGGCATTGCGTGGTGAAAACAAAAACAAACAAGAAACTCTTCACCTCTATGAGAGTCAGCCTTATCCTCATGGTACTTTTCATTTAATAATGCTGATACCAGCAATGGAAACAGCCTAGTTGCCTAACAGATGAAATGGTAACTTCTAACCAAGTCAGGGTAAAGGGGGAATTATAAAAAGGAACAATGGAGGGGTGCTAAAGATAAACTTCACTTCCTTTCTGGTTTTGCCACAGGTCAGTCCTGGCCCTGACATGTGGTTGGGAAGCTCTGTTATATGGGAAAGTGTATTAAGTTGATAATAGAACACACTCAGCCCTCACAGCGTCTCCTCTCTGCAGTGACCTCTGGGCTTCTTCATGTTCTGTCTCAATACCTGAGGACTGAAGGCTAGGAGCCATTCCAACTACTGACTTTCCAATCAAACTATGTTTCCCCCCACTGTGTAACCACTTGCTTAGTATACTGAATGGGAGGACCCCTGGTGACCTTGAAAGGCTGAACACAGGTTTGAAAGGTGTCAGGCTTATAGTGATACACGGGGAGAATCTGGCTCCACATCTGTTTTGAAATATGTGGATGAAAGGTATTTCTGTCTCTGTAATGACAACACAGGCCTTGAGATTAGGGGGAGAAAAGTAACTGAAATGGTAAATGTCAGTTTTTCACACCAGCTCTCCCTATACCATCATACTATGCTTTGGGTTTTAGGACAAAGGACAGGGAACAGAAACTTAGAGAGGGAGAAATGGAAGATGGCAGAGTAAAGGAAGAGAGTCCATAGACTAGGAACTGATGAGAACCTTAGGAATCTTTTAGGCTAACCCATTCATTCATTTTACAGGTGAAGAAATTGAGGCCCAGAGAGCTCAAGTTGAGAAAACATATGGAAGATCATATGGGTAGGCAACAGTTATAGTCTAGAAACACATGGGGGCAGGTAGGTGGTTAAGTGGACAGAATGCCAGACCTGGAGTCATGAAGACTTATCTTTCTGAGTTCAACTCTGACCTGAGACATTTAACTAGCTGTATCATCCTGGGCAAGTCACTTAACCCTGTCTGCCTCAGTTTCCTCATCTGTAAAATGGGCTGGAGAAGAAAATGGCAAACCACTTTAGTATTTTGGCCAAGAAAACCCCAAATGGGGTCACGAAAGAATCAGATACAACTGGAAAACAATGGAAACACATTGAGCCATATAGATAAATGTCTAGACACAGATATATAGAGACAGATATAGATGTATATACACATACATACACACATATGCATATATATGTAGGGAACACATATAGATAGGGAATATCCATGGCTGGACCACTTATGACCTTTATCAAGGTCATACAGAGAGTCAACAACATAGCTTGGATCTGAACTCGAATCTTCAGATTGAAAAGTCAACAGTGATCAGTCCATGGCTCCATGAGGCTTCTAATGGTTCCCCTTTGACCATTTAAATCTTTCTGTTGACCTGCTTGTGAGCTGACTGCTTACAGATTCCTTCTCAATCTCCCTTCCACTTCCTGCATTTGAGGTTACCTTGGAAGAGTTAGGCTAATATGAGGTGGAAGTGAGGGAAGATGAAAAGGAAGACAAGAGAAAGAAGAAAGGAGGGAAGGGTAGGAGTCTGATTCAAGAACAGTATCGACATGATAAGAAGTTGACAAGTAGAGATAAAGTTGCCAAAAGAAGTCTAATACTGTTTTCCTCTCTCCCTTTCCCCTTCTCAAACACTGTTCCTTAGGTGAGTTCCAACTATTGGCATAGCTGATCGTAGCAAAGTGGAGAAATTTAAGGGGTATTTTAAAACAATTCCTATCCTGGGTTTTTCTGCGTGAAGTTTGCACCCTGAGATACCAAACAAATCTCTTCTTAATCAGTCCTGGGAGGAGTTAAACATATTTGAGTGTTATTGGTCCTTCATATCTTAATGTGAATGGGTTTTTAGATATCTTTCCAAGTGGCAGATAGCTTAGAGCAGAGTTCGAGGAGAGAATGAATTTTTAATTGAGGAGAGTCCCAGAGAAGGAGGAAATGTCTTGGAGGATGAGGTGCTTGCCCCAGGGAAACCCAGAACTCTCTTACTATGCTCTGGGAGTCCAGGGTTCCTAGAGATCTGAGAGTAGACTCCTAGGGGAAGGGGAAAGAGGTGAGAGAACAGAAAGTAGTACTAAAAATTAAACTTTTCAATTTGAAGACAACATATACTGATTTATTGACCCCCTGAAATTAGTGACCAAAATATCAGAAAATTTCTAGTGCATTCCATACCAATCCAATCCAACAAGCATTTTATTAAGTTCCTTCTACTGCAAGACAAGGAAGATTCTTCCCTCACTTCTGTAGAAGTAGAGTAAGTTTGATTGCTAGGAACAAGTAGGGTAAATTCCTGTTTAATCTTGAACCCAAGATGATTATCATGGTCACCAGTGACACTGCAGGATTTAGAAAGACTCTCCTCATCCCAGTTCTTTGTAGCTTCTCTGCGCTTTTGCTAAAAGGACTCCTTAGAATAATTTCAAGGTTAGTGAGTCAGAGGTGTGATAGGAGCACAATGGAATTGTGAACCATAACTCAAATAGGAGTTGAGAGAATAAGAGGAGTGGAGTAGCGGCAGAGGATAACACATTTGAAAAGCCAAATTTTAAAATGCCTAAACCTTTCTCTAGTTAGCTGGCTGGGTATGGCTGGCTGAAGCCCATGTCACAAAAGATAGAGCTCCTGGGGCTATAAGCTAAGAATTCTCTATATGCAGAGAAGAAAGTATCACCTCTGAAGACCAGTAGATGGCAGTAGAAAGCAGCAACAGCAGCAACTCAATGGAGAAGCCACATCAAAGCTGATGATCAATGGGACCACATGGAAAACGATGAAGTGACATTTTTAGAGAATGTCTGTGACTTCAGTAATGAAGACATTAATTATCTTAGCCATGTAGGTTCCCTGACTATATGTGTTCCCACATATGTATCTGGCCCTATGTGTTTCTGGGCCACAAATACATGGGCCTCCATGTTTTGTCCAGTCATGTATGTTCAATGAGCCTCATGCAGGCTCATGCACCCTTCCTGCAGGACAGTGAACCTCTGTATGTATGAGGAAACCTTTATTGCCACGTGTCTCAGGAAAATCTTTATTGTTGCTTATTTTGTTTTCTTGTTTAATTAAACATTTTTTACTTTGGATCTCTTTGTCCTTTAGTTAGTCTAGTAAAAGCAGGGTTCTACTTCTGTAAGGTCTTACAAGTTAAGATTTTGGTAGATGCTGACCTATAACATGCCTCAAACCTGAACCAGTTTTCAGGAAGCTCACATGTGAGGGGATTCCTGAGTATCACACAAGTGTTATGTAGACCCTTTTCCATAAATATTTCCTTTCTATGAATGAGGCTAATCTTATGATGAATGAGGTGCCCCCTTCCAAATATTAACCCCATTATTATAGCTTCACCCCAATATAACACCCCTGTATTATAGATTTGTTCTTTTGTGACTTGAATATGATTTCTCTCCAAGAATTCTCATCTAAAATACACGTCATTGAGAGGTCTTTTATTATCAGCCTAGGTATCTTAGGAGAGAATAACAGTCACTCAAGGACCAGAATGAAGGGGCTGAGGGAAAGGGATATGAATAGAGAGATGGGAGTACTAAAGATAAATTTCACAATTTTGCCCAGAGATGGCTCTAACTATGAATAGCTTGTCAATCCTTGTTCTACATTAAAGCTAGTCTTTGAGTCAAATAGAGGGAAGAGTAGGGTTGCAAGTCAGAAGTGGAATGCACTAAACCTGTTATCCTGTCCTTCATATTGAAGGCATATCCTCCTCTCATCCCAGCTACTTTCTAACCTCAGGCAAAGAAGAGTGTTGGCTTTCTGGAGCAAGGGTGGTGATGGCACTGCCATCATGAGTAATACTATGGACCCACTCCCTTACACTTTACCACCCACTGATCAGTCAATAAGCATTTATTGAGCACCTACTTAATATGGCAGGGTTTCAGACCAACTGGAATCTTGGCGTTTTAGGTTTGAGATTAGAATGAAACCAGGCCTTAATGATCAGCAAAAGGAAATCTGCTTAATCATAGCAGGACAAGGATTCCACAAGGATACAACACTTGAACTGATTCAGTTGAGTGCAACTACTCTAACTCAGCATGGTACTCCACTGATCAAGCATCAGAAGAGAGCTGTAGTTCCTCATGGCTTTTGGTACTCAGACTATCCCTTTCAGACTGATGCTTTAGTGATGGTAAACTAGGCCATCTTTTATCTCAATTCTTAGTCATTGAATGGGTGTTGCCTCAGACAAACTGAAACCTGGGAAGACCTTTATTTAGAAAGGCCAAGGGCATCCTGGGTCATTGCCAGTCATTTTGACTTTTGTCTTACACTAGTTTCTGATGACTCTGGAGGACAACTTTGTACAGCTTTGCCTCACTTAAATCCAATCCACCACCAAGTCAAAACATTACCCTTATGATGGCATCAGTCTTCCTTGAGAATGAAGAATCATCATCATCATCATCACCATCATCAACAACTTAGACTACCTGGAATTGTCATCAGTCGCTGGAACCTTCAGTCCCATGAGTCAGTTAAATCTTTGGGATGTTTCAGCATTAGCTTTTAGGGAAAAGAACTGGCCCAACCCACACGAGGGGTTATTCTGGAAGATATTCTTCCTACTACAGCCAGGCACCATTTTAGGAATTCTAGGTGCTGGAAATATAAAGACAAAAATGAAACAACCTCTTCCCACAAGGAGGTTGCATTCTATCAAGGGAGACAGGTGCATAATTCAGCTTGTCTTTTGGACCAGACTTTTGATTTCAGTAAGAGGCCACCTAATCTAATGTAATGGAGTCAGAAAGACCTGGGTCTGAGTCCTACTTGTGACACTTATTGACCATGGGACCTCTGGCAAATCAATGAACCTCTCAGTGCTTCAGGCAACTCTATAAGAGTATAAATTACAGAGGAAGTTCCCATCTGCACTGATAGGTGTTTCCTATACCATTGAAATCACATACTTAAGTAGATAAAAACATCTAAGGTACTTGGGGAGGGGGATGTAGTAGTAGTTGAGGGGAGTAGGTCAGTAAAAGTTTCATGTAGAGGGTAGCAGTTGGGTTGAGCTTTGAAGGAAATGGGGATTATAAGAGATAAAGAGGAACACATTGCTGGCATGGGGGAGAACCAGAGCAAAAGTGGGAGATGGAATGTCTAGAGAGGACAGTAAGGTCAGTTTGGCTGTGCCATAGAGTTCATTAAGAGGGATAATGGATAAAAAGCCTACACAGGTAGGTTGGGTCAAGGTTGTAGAGGGCTTTAAATGCCAAATAAAATGATTTGTATTTAATCCCAGAGGTGATGGGAGCCACCAGGGTTTATTGACTGGGGGAGTGGTTTGGTCAGGCTCTTGCTTAAGGAAAATCATTTTGGAAGTTATGGGTTAGATGGTTGAAGATGGTAGAGACTTGAGACTGGCAGATCAATTTGAGGGCTATTCCAATAGTCTAGGTGAGAGGTGATGAGGACCTGAACTGAAATAAAGCCAGTATAAGTAGAGAGAAGATTCTAGAGATGTTGGGGAGGTAGAACTGACAAGATCTAGCAATTTGCTGGAATCCTAGGAATCCTGGGGGGAGAGAGAGTGAGAAGAAGATGACTCTGAGGTTGCAAATCTGGGTAATAGAAAGTATTATGGTGCCCTAGAGTCAGGAAGCCCTGAGTTTGAATTCTGCCTCAGACATTTTTTAGCTGAATGACCTTGGGAAAGTCATTTAAACTTTCAAAGCTTTAGTTTCCTCATCTGTAAAATGGGAATAATAATAATAGCACCTCCCTCATAGGGTTATTGTGAGGATCAAATGACTTAACACATATATGAAAAGCATTTGCAACCATTACATTATAAATACCAGGGAAATTTGAAAGAATGGTAGGTTTTGTGGACAAATCATTAATGCTATTTGGGGGCATGTTGAGTTTGAAATGTTTATAAGACATTAATTTAGAAAAAATACATTAGACAGTTGATGAAAAAGAATTAATACTCAGGAGAGAGAATAGAGTTAGTTATAGGTTATTTCCCCTAATAGAATGTAAGCTGCCTGAGAGTAGGGACCTTTTCATTTGTGTCTTTGTCTCTCCAGCATCCAATTCAGTGCCTGATACATGGTAATAGCTTAATAAATATTTGCTGATAAGTCAATTGATATATAGATTTGGATGTCATCTGCAGAGAGATGGTAATTAAGCCCATGGGGACTGATGAGGTCACTGGCAGAGTGTAAAGGGGGAAGAGCCTTGGAGTACGCCAGTAATTAAAGCATTCGATTTGTGTGATAAACCCTCAAAGAAGACAGAGAAGGGGTAGTGGTACAGATAGAAGGATAATCAAGAGAGTAGTGTCACAAAGTTCCAGAGAGGAGACAATATATCAGAAGAAAATTTGATCAACGATGTCGAATACCACAAAAAGGTCAAGGAGAATGAGGATTGAGAAAAGGCCAACAGATTTGGCCATTAAGAGGTCATTGGTAACTTTGGAGAGAGTGGTTTCAATTGAAGAGCCAGATTGTGAAGGTTTGAGAAGTGTGTGAGAGGAGAACGAGTGGAAGCAATAAATGTGGATACACTCCTTTAGGAGTTTGGAGATGAAAGGAGAAGAGAAAGAGGACAATAGCTAGGGTCAAATGAGGGGTTTTTTTTAGTTGTAGGCTGTAAGGGGAGGAACCAGTAACTAGAATGGCAGTTGGATGATTGTGGTGGCAATCTGCCAGAGGAGAAAGAAAGGAGTAGGATCAAGGGTATTGATAGATGTAAACGGTTTGATCTTAGTAAGGAGAAGGGTCACTTTTTCATCAGTCTGAAGTAAAGGAGAAGAGAATGGAGATTATGTCAATGGGCTTTGAGATGTGGAGAAGAGAGGAAGAGAAATGTTACCTTGAATGGTCTGTATGGAAAGTATGGGGCAAGGAAGGGTGGTGGAAGGGGGTAAAGGAGAGAAGGGAAGATTTGGAATAGTTGCTGTAAGGAGTGTGATAGAAATCCAACTGGGAAGGAGTAGAAGCCTTTGTCTGTTGCATCTAAGCACAGCTAAGACTAGATAAGATACATTGGTAGTGGACCTAGTCAGTGCCCTTGTATGTCTTTCTCTAGCTTGATTCAGCGCAGCAAATGAGTAGGCTCGAGGAGGGAGGTGGTAGAACTCACCTAGGATTGGGATCTTGTACATGCTCTGTTCTGTTACTTTGGACCATTATGAAAGAAGCAATGAACTACTTTCTTTCTGAAGACTGAGGAAGTTGCTTCCCACTATTTTCAAAATCTGTGACTGTTGCCAAAAAGGGCTGACAACATGGCTGCCATGTTTTGGCTAAGTCTGGCAGACATTTAACTAACTATAATTTCCAGAGCAGGAAGGATACACATTTTTACCTTGAGTTTCTATCTATAAGCTACTCCGGGAAGAGATAAACAGCTTTGGAGAGAATTTTCTTTCTTTTTTTAAGTAGTGGTTTGATTTTGCTGCTTTGACAGATCCTTCCTGTAAGGGAGTCCATAGTTGGATGGCATCACAGTACAAAGTCAGCTCCTGGTGGAAGTCTCCCCAGTGAGCTCATTGTGGTTAATGCTTCAGCTATGGTAGGTCAGTTGCTTGCTTGTTCCATTGGATTTTGCAAGTCATTGAGATGATTGGTGCCTGGAGCAGGTTTTTGCTAGTGCTCCCTGAGGCTCAGGAGAGCCCTTGCAGCCTAAAAAAATTGAATAGAGACAAATTAAATGATAATATCGCACCTGCTCTGATCAGTAATTTTAGACCTTAATGAAAAAACAATGAACTACTTACCCTTCTTGATGAGCAGGCTGCTTTCCCTACTCCATTTGAAGTCTATTGCTGCTGCTGCTCAGGTTAAAAATTAAAAGCCAGTAATACCCCCATAAGACAAAGAGCTTCCCTAAGAAAGAAAAGAGGCAATTAACAACAAATCATTTTCTGACATGGCTTTGCCTTATCTCATTGGCAGTGACTTTGGGGAAGTTTCTTTTCCTTAACTCCTACCAACCCCTTGTCCTGGAATATCTTTTCTATAGCATCATACAATTAGGGACCCCTACATTTTACAAATGAGGAAACTGAGAGCCAGAAGTTAAGGGAAATATACAAAGCTAGTAAACACCTGAGGCAGGATTTGAATTCAGATCTTCCTGACATTAAGCTCAGTGCTCTACCCTTTCTATCATTCCACCTAGCTGTCTCCAACAGATTTGCCCCAGTTGACAGAACATTTTAAAAGTTTCTGTGGTCTGGAATAAAATAGAGAAGTGTCACAGAATAGTGTAATGAATAGATGAATAGTGTTGGAGTCAGTGACATTTGGGTTGGGATCTGCCTCTGACACATATAACTATGTGACTCTGTAAATCACTTAACTTCTCAGTTCCAAGGGTAGCATTCTGAACGCATATGTTGCAGTCAGTTGGTTTTCATCAGGGGGAGTATTTTTGACACTGATAGATCCCTGTCTTGATGAAATCACAGATCCAGGATATTCTCTGTCTCTCTGTCTCTCTCTGTCTCTGTCTCTGTCTCTCTGTCTGTCTGTCTTTCCCTCTCTCTCTCTCTCTCTCTGTCTCTGTCTCTCTCTCTCTCTGTATCTCTGTCTCTTCTTGTAAAAGAAATGGTAATTCTACACATTCCTATCTTTTCCTCAACTACATTGAAAGTCAAAAGGTGACCCAGAGATTGATGAAACATAATAAAGTGCCCAAGTACTTCTCCAAATAGCCTTGTGAGAAGGTAAGCCATACATAATTCCCATTTTACAGATAAAAAATTGAGGTTTAGAAAGGTTCCATGACCTGCTGGAGGTCAGGTCATATAGTCAGTCAATGGCAGAACCACTCAACAAGAGGCCCCAATTTCCAGTTCCTTGTTCTTCTCCCTTCTCTACATTAGCTCACCCATGCAGTCCCTGGATTTCAGGAGCTCCAATGGAGCTGTGTTCAGTGTCAGAATGGGAGAGACCTAAGACCTCTGACCTCCCAATATTTTTATTTTTTTTAGGTACAGAGCTATGATTGATTGCATGGTATGGGGAAGTTCTGGGGAGAAAACTCCTTCTTTTGCTCCAGATGTGTAGATTTATGTCTGGAAGAGCCTCCATTAGATTGTGAGCTCCTGAGGGACAGGGACTGTTTTGGCTTTTCTTGGTATCCCTGCCCTTAGCATACACAGTGTCTGATGGGTAATAGGACTTTAAATAAAGACATGTTGTCTTGCTCTCCAATCAGTATTCATGAAGAACTGCTAAGGGAATGGAGGAGGAACTGAGAGGTTATGGTTAAGAGATTGGCCCACGCTCACCTAGCCAGTAGGTGTCAGAGGTGGGGTTTTAGATTGGGTCTTCCTAAGGCTAAGGCTGCTTCTTTTATATCATTCCCATGCTACCACTTGGCCCAACCCCCTTACAGATAAGGAAATTGAGGACCAAGGGGATTAAATGGCTTACCCAAGGTCTTGAAGTCATAAGTGGCAGAGCCAAGAGAGGAATCCAGGTCTTCTGATTTCAAATCAGAAGTTCTTTTTACTCCATTTTTCCCTTTCAGCTACAAGACAGGAACTCTGACTAATATATATTTTGTGTAGCCTCCCAATCATCATTGGGTAGATAGATAAATAATGGATACTTACCGATTGATTTTCTTGGAAGCAGACAGTGATTTTAATCTCTCACGAGTCAAGAAGAACCAAACACCACAGACTGGATTCAGATTGTTGATTATGACAATATTCCTTGTTTTTATTTGATAGCCTTGCTCAGTCTATCTAGAAAGAAGGAGTTAAGCACTTAACCATATTGTGCGCCAAATGCTTTATAAAGAGTATCTCATTTGATCTTCTCAATAATCCTCGGAGGCTTTTGTTCAGTCATTTTCCAGTCATGTACAACTCTTTCATGACCCCATTTAGTGTTTTTTTTGACAAAGATGCTGGAGTGGTTTGCCATTTCCTTCTCCAGCTCATTTTACAGATGAGGAAACTGAGGCCAACAGGGTGAAGTGACTTGCCCAGGGTCATACAACCAGTATCTGAATTTGGGATTTGAACTCAGGAAGATTCATCTGGCCTAGCACTCTTTTCACTGCACCACCTAGCTGGCTCTAATCCTGGGAGGTAAATGCTATTATCATCTCCATTTTACAGGTAAAGTGACTTGCCCAGGGTCACACAGTTTATGAGTGTCTGCAACTGTATTTGAATCTGGATTTTCCGCATTCCACGTCCACTACTCTATCCATCTTGCTACCTAACTGCCTCTAGAGTCACTTGTACTTAAACAAGGGCTAATTTCCAGCAGTGAATAACAATGGACACATTTCATTAATGAGTGTCCTATTATCCCTTCTGATTTGAACTTTTAACTCTTTGTTTGGATGTTTCCTTTGGAGTCTTTAGTGCCTGTAGGTAAATGATAATGTATTTGGATTTCCTTTTAAGTAACTTTACATTTACACAACTACAGCTCCTAGCAGATAGCTTTAGTCAATATTTTCACTTGCCCTGACATTTATAATAAAGATACAGGCCTTTCTTTGGATAACAAATTATTGTCATCACAATAGAATTACAAATGGAGTCTTAAATAATGGATGTTTTAATTGTTCTCTCTCCAGAGTAATCTCCGGGAGACAGAACACCCTCAAGCTTACAGGTAAAGGGATTGGTTATCGAAATCAAAAGGGAGAATTGGACACATTATTTCCAATTTATTTAAGACAAGCCTATATATGTTCTTCCCATCTTTTCCCCAATGAAGAGCTACCTGTTTCTGTCCTTTGTTCCATCGCACTTCAGGGAACTCACCAGTGGTAATTGTGCTGTGCTGTGGAATATACAACTATACCTTTCCCTTTCCCCAAATCTCTACCCCTACACCACACCCCCCTCAAAAAAAAGAAAAAAATGTTCAACTACATAGATGCAAGAAAAGTATGCTGACTAGGGTTTACACCTACCCATATTTTTGTTTTGGTCAATCCAAATCTTGCCTATTCTTTGAAGCCCAACTCAAAGTCCACTCCCTCCTTCAAGCTTTCTTTATTGAATTTTAGGGTCCCTGAGTCTAGCCCCCACTTTTACAGAAAACTGAGACCCAGAGAGGTTATACGACTTGCCCAGGGTCATACAGCTAGTAAATGACAGGGGTGGGATTTGAACTCAGGTTTTCACAACCCCAAGTGTGGTACTCTATCCAGTAGGGACCATGATGCCTCTACCTGTTGATTACCTCTTCAGTGACTCCAACCAGCTCGATTTCTTCCTTTTTTAAAGTTCCGTTAGCACTCGTATCCATACCAAGACCTTCAGTGGCATTCTATTGTCTCTTCTTTGTTTGAGTTCTTAGGGTCTTGTCTTTGGAATCAGACTCTAAATTACTCCCTGGACTTTACTTCTTCTGCATCCACCATAGCACCCTGTACAGGGTGAGTGCTTAACAAAAATCTGTTCACTAACTTTGGTGATCTTTATTGGTCCTGCAGACAGACTCCCCTCTGCTTAGAACAGGTAGGGAAAATTGAAGCCTCTCCCACTGGTACCTCCCATCCCTCACCCTTAATCTAAACATGGTTTCATAAATGTCAAGTCAGCCCTTCTGAGGCTCTGTCCCCAAGTGGAAAGAGCCCTGACCTTGAAGTCCTGAACTTGTTATTGGATAAGAATCCAAATCCTGTCTCTGTCACCATCGAGCTGCGTGACCTTAGGTAAGTCACTATCCCTCTCTGAATCTCAATGTGTAAAATGGTGGGGCAGGGTGGGTGGGGGTAAACTAGGTGTCCTATGAGGTTCCTTCTAGCTCTAGATGTATCCCCTTCCAGCAGAGTAAATGTGAGGATAACTATGGTTTAAATGAGAGCGGGTATCTGCCATGCTGCTTCTGGGGGTATTTGTCTAGGAGAATGAGACCCAGTCTGATGCATGGAAGGTTTCACTGTTATCAAGGCAAAGAACCCTTAGTAACTGAGCCAGAATATTCCCTTACTCAGTGGAATTCAGCTCTAACTTTTTCCACATTTGACTTCTCTCCTTTCCATCCTGTATCTGGACCTGTATCTCTGCAGTGCCTGGTGATGTGTATAGGGCTTCTCAGGTTCTCTGGGGTATGCTGAGAGGAGGAGAAAGTTGATGAGAACTTATAACTACCTTGTCCTTTGTAAGCATTTTTAGCCTGATCTCTGCTTTTTACATTTTTCTGGAGCTGAGTTAACACTTATGAAGGTCCTTGATATATGCTCTGCTGAAAATAAAAATTTGCAGGGCCATGTGACTAGAGAGGAGAGTGCCAGGGGAGAAGGCAAGTTCAAATCCCACTAAAACCAAGTGTAGCATATACTGTGAGGAGAGTACCCTACATGGATCCCCAGAGTAAGGCTACTCTATCCCTTGAGGTCTTTAGGGGTAGCTCTGAGGTTAAGGACTTTAGAGCTATAACACTAGAACCTTCTCCTACTCACCCCTCAGGGTACTCTCAGCAAAATTATCAATTGACAATCAATTTAGTCAACAAGACTTAAATAACTTTTAGAAAAGGGGATAATTACTAAGATAGTAACTAGGTGGCATTGTAGATAGAGCACTGGCTGTAGAAGCAGGAGGACCTGAGTTCAAATGAGGCCTTAGACACTAGCTGTGTGACCCTGTCTGCCTAAGTTTCCTCATCTGTAAAATGAACTGGAGAGAAGGAAATGGCAAACTGTCCAGTATCTTTGCCAAGAAAACCCCAAATGGGGTCACAAAGAGTCAGAATGACTGAAATGGCTTAACAACAACGAAGATAATCCAGTAAGATTAGTTATTATAAACCCCCCTCCACCAAAGTCTGTGACACTGTCCCACCTATTCAAGCTCAAGCTTAGGGAATATAAGCGGCAAGTGGGAGGCTTCCAGCTCCTTGTCTTCTTCCTTTTCTGGGATGTTAAAAGAAGTTCTCTGTAAGCACAGTGTAATTTCTTTTTGAGGCCCTTTGTAGAATTGTCAATCTGCATCCAATCTGCCTTTGGTTCTGCATACAGACATGATCATCTGAAGGTACTGTCTTAAGAGATGGTTCTTCAGGACCCTGATGGGAAGATGGAAAGTCAAGGACCTTCTGGACCCTTCAAAACTCATTTCATTCTCCTTCAACCAAGGTGGGGGAGAGAGGGGAGAGAGAGAGAAGACCAAGGTCAAGACCAAGATCAAAGTTCTCTCCTCCTCTCCCTCCTCTCCTCCTCCTCCTTCTCTTCCTCCTCTTCCTCACAGGTTTTAGCTGCAACACTCTTCTCTAGAATCTAAAGATTTGCCATATGCTCCAATCTTTGGTTTCTTAACGGTACTTGCTTTCATGGAAGACCACCCCCAGGAATGACTAAATTTACAAAGTTTTAACACCTTTTCTGCCAACTTCGCTCCAGTTCACCCAAGGACTTTTCACACTTAATCTAAAGTCTTTGACTGGTTGCTTGATTGAGACTTGTTCTTGCCTCCTTAAGGTATCAGAGCATCAGATCACATACTGTAAATGAGCTGATGTTTCTTGATTGATTTACACAGTCAGTCCATCCTTATACAGGAAAGCTTTACTTTCTATAATATTATAGATCAATCAACAAGCATTTATTAAGTGCCTACTATGTACATGCTAGACACTATGCTCAGTCCTAGTGATAGATAAAAACAGAACAGAATCTGCCCTCAAAGAGCTTCCATTCTATTTGGGGAAGATTGCATACTATCAAGGAAGACAACTTGTACCAATGCCCGTAAATGCAGAATAATACACAATAGATACAAGGTTATTTTGGAAGGTAGAGAATTAGCAGTTGGGGTTTGAGGAGGGACAGCAAAGACTTCAGGGCTTTCAAGCAAAGGCTTGAGCTGCGTCTTGTAGCAAGGCAAGCAGAATGATCTGTATCCAATAGAACTGTCCTAAAGAGATGGTGTGATATAGAGGAAACAAGACTGGACCTGTAGTCAGGAGACTTGGGTTCAAGTCTTGCTTCAGACATTTGCTATGAATGTCTCCAAGGTGTATGGAATGGCTAAATTAAAGACTGATTAAGGAATGGTAGGTTGGAAAATAAGTCAGTGAAAGACCCTTTGATGTAAAAGGAAATATTTGTACATCATTGGGAAAAATCTATTTTGAAATCTTTGCTTGCTATATTGCCTATATCAAGGGGAAAGCTAAGTGGTGCAGTAGATAGACCACCGGCCCTGGAGTCAGGAGGACCTGAGTTCAAATGTGGCCTCAGACACTTAACACTTATATATATAGCCTGTATCCCTTTATGAGTTCGCTAACAGTAAGAAGGGTATCTGCTGCCCAGAGCCCTATCATACATAGTGTCTGTAAGGCCCATTCAGACATTCAGACACAGATATGAGGTTCCAAATTTGACAAGTATAAACAAACTGTAAGCAAACTTGTTGAGTTACTAAGAAGTCCCAAGCAAAGATCAAAAGCAGGAGAGGAGTCATAGCATCTCAGAGAAACAGGATCCAAAGACCAGCATGGAGGACATAGATTGTCCATGCTGCCTTGTGTCCTGCTCCCTGGAGAACTGAGACAGGAGTTTGTGAGACATCCTCAAACAGCTATGCCTTATCTCCCTCAGGACTGGCGAGCTGTAGGCTGCATCTTGGTGGGGGCAGCTAATGGATAGAGTACTGGGCTGGGAATCAGGAAGACTCATCTTCCTAAATTGAAATCCGGCCTCAGATTCTTACTAGCTATATGGCCCTGGCCAAGTCACTTGACCCTGTTTGCCTCAATTTCCTCATCTGTAAAATGAACTGGAGAAGGAAATGGCAAGCCACTCCAGTATCTCTGTGAAGAAAACACCAAATGCAGTCATGGAGAATCAAACATAACTGAAAAATGACTTAACATCCACAACAAGGACATATAATATGGCTGCTGTGTTATTTCCATAATTTAGAGAGTACAGCAACTCACTTCTGTTGCCCATCTCTGAGATGTCAGGGGCTGATCACGGTGCTCACCTTGGCAGAGCCAGATGTAATGCCTGTCTGTTGCCTAGGTACTAGACCTTTGATACCTCAACATCCAAGGTTAAGTCATATGACACCCCCCCAAACCTCAGTTTCCTCAGCTGTAAAATGTAGAATACCTACCTTCCAGGAATATTTGGAAAAGAACACTTTGAAAATTTAAAGTGTTATATTAGTGCCCTTCTTTGACACCTCCTAGGGTTTCAAAGCTAACCTTGGGATCTGGAATGAGGAAGTACAGTGCTTCTGCTTAGGAAAGGGACTAGCCCTACTTTTAAATTGTTCAGTTTATTTTCATGTCTCCATGTTTCTTCCTAAGCCGGTGTTGGCAAGGGACTGTCCACTCAAACCTAATTTCAAATCATAGAACTGTAAAGCTGCAATAGCTAGAATTTCTATACCGCTATTAAGTGTTAAATAAAATAAAACGCTTTACAAATTTTATCTCACTTAATCCTCACAACAACCTGGGGGGCAGAGTAGGCATTATTAGTGTCCCCATTTTATAGAGGAAAAGACTGAAGCAAACAGAGGATAACTGTTTTGTCCCGGGTCACATAGCTAGTAAATGTCTGAGGCTGGATTTGAACTCAGATCATCCCGACTCCAGGTCCAGTGCTCTATTCACTGCATCACCTAGCTGCTGTAGAGGTTATCTAGTGCTTTCCTCTGTAAGGTTACCTAGGATTTTTTATATATATATATATACACATATATATGTATGTATGTATGTATATGTGTACACACATGCACAAACATGTATACATCCAGACACACATATATATGTATATACACACATACATACATACATATACATACCTATTATCTTCCTCATTAGACTATAAACTCCTTGAGTCTGGAATCAGGAAGACTCTAGCTCAGATAGTCTCAGACACTTACTAGCTGAGTGACCCTTGGACAAATCATTTAACCTCTGTTTGTTCCAGTTTTCACAACTGCAAAATGGGTATAATTATAGCACCTGCCTCTCAGGGAATTTCAAATAAAGTGCTTAGTACCATGCCTAGCACACTGGAGGCATTTCATCAAAACTTGTTCTCTTCCCTGCTCCTTCTCCTTCCTCAAGGGAAGGAATTATTTTGACTTTGTCTTTATATTTTCCAGAGCCTAGCACAATGCCCACCAAACAGTGGATCCCTACTGAATGCTTGCTTGCTTGACTGACTTATAAATGTAGAAATAGTTCCAGATTGCAGAAATAACTTGCTCGAAGTCAAACAGCTAAAAAGAGGTTGAGCCCAGAGAGGCTAGAAGGCACTCTGCCCTAGCAAGTTACCCTCAGACTCTTTGAGAAACTCAACATTTGGTTTCTCCTGGTATTGGAACCTTCAGCCTGACACTGAACCATAACGCTTTCCCTGTTTTTCCAGTTGTGTGATCTTTTGGTACCGAGGTATATGGTAGCATCACATGGTAGAAAGAACACTGGATTTGGAATTAAAGGACTTGATCATATCTCCTGTCTTTGTGACCTTGGCTAAGTCAATTCATCTCTCTGGGCCTCAGTTTCCTCATCTATAAAATGATGGGGTTGAACTAAATTATTCTCAAAGTACCTACATTCTCTACATTCTAGGATCTGCAATATAGGGCTCTTTTCCACCCCTCTCCCTTACAGACCTGTTCAGCACTTTGAGGAACCAAAGCTTTGATTCTGCATGACTAATCCAGTGCTTTTGGCTCCCTCTCTGAGTGGACAGGCCAGACCCTCTGGCTTTGGTATTTCTGAAGTCAGAGGACTTTCAGCTCAAGAAGTTTTAGGTGGCATCATAGGACATATCTCTAGGTTGTAGAAGGTACCACTCTTGGCCTCATTCTGGAGCATGACTGGAAGGACCATTGCAACCCCATATAGGCAGGCAATAGGTAGAAATTATCAATTAAACATCTATTCAGTGGTGTTCAGGTTTTACCACATGCTTCTTTAGGCTAGGAGAATCTCATCTCCTGTCAGGTGAGGAGATTATGCAAGTGAACTTCTATCAGATTCTCCTTGCCACATGTAAGTAGGGGCATCCTTACCTATTTGCACACCAGTGTGTTGTAACCATGTTGAGCAGTGATTCTTGGCAAGGCAAGTCAAATTTGTCTCTGGTGCCCTCCCATCTCATTATAAGTTTCCAAGTATCTATGGCTATCCAAGGTCCCTCTGTAACCCAAACAGGACCTTCCAGAAGCCCAAGACATCTGCCTTTCCTAGGTAAGAGAATTCCATTCTCTAGTCTAGTGCTGGGCTTCCTAAACTTTTTTTTTTGTATGTCATGGACTGCTTTGGCAAGCTGGTGATACATTCTCAGAATGATGTTTAGAAATGATTGAAGGAAAGGCCAAATTTTAGTTAGAGGTTGGATAAAATCAAGATATCATTTTTTCCATCCAAGTTCATGGAAGCCCTGAAATGACCCCAGGGGATCTGTGGACACCAACCCCTAGTATAGATATTTATACAAATTTTCTAATAAGTGAGATTGAGGTTGAATCTCAGAATTTCAGAATTTAAAGGGACTTCATTGACCATACAGTTCAATTCATTCCTGAACAGACATACTTTCAGCCCCTAGGTGGTCATCCAGTCTTCTAGGGAAGGCTTCTAGTGAAAGAAACCCATTGCTTGCTGAGGCAGCCCATTTCACTTGACAGCTCTAATTGTTGGGCAATTTTTCTTTTTATTAAGCCCCATTATATCTCTCTGCAACACCCACCTATTGCTCCAAGTTCTGCCTCCTGGGGCCGAGCAGGACCCATTTAGTTTGTATTTTGTCACTCTAACATTAGAAGTCGGCTATTATGCTTTCTCTTCTACTAGCTAAATTTTCCCAATTTCTTCAGCTGATCTTCATGCGTCATGACCTCAAAGCCCTTCAACATCCTCTTGGTTTTCCTCTGGCAATTCTCCTGTTTATCAATTATCCTTCCAAAAATGGGATAACCAGAATTAAATATGACTCACAAGATGAGAAGGCAGAACAGAAAAAGGTTACCACCACCTCCTTATTCCTAGATACTGTGCCTTTCATAATGCAGACTAACATAGCACTATCTTTTTTGATGGACAAATCACATTATGTCTTATTATTAATCTTGGATCTCTCTCTCTCTCTCTCTCTCTCTTCTTTCCTCTCTCCCTCCATCTATCCATCTATCTTAATGAACTTTTGTTCAGCTGTCCCATTCTCCATCATCTTAATGCTTATAAAGTTGACTTTCTGAACCCAAGTATAAGCATTTACCCTTATCTCCATTAAATTTCATCGTAACTGATTCTAGCCCAATAAAATTTTGTTTGATCCTAGCTGTCACCCAACATTTTAACTATCTTCCTGAGTTTTGAATCATCTGCAAATTTAATAGACAAACTATACCCTTATCCAAGTCAGAGCATTAAATTTGGAGTCAGAGGTACTGAATTTGGATCAGCTGAGTTTGGTCTGGCTGTAGTTTTCCACCTCTATGTTCTCAAATCACTTAACCTCTCTGAACCCTCAGTTTTCTCATTTGGAAAAGGAAGGGATTGGAATGGATGTCCTCTGAGGTTACTTCCAGCTATGATTCTTTGATCCTCATTTTCTCTAGGATTCTTATGCACTTATAGGAAAGCATGTACTAGACTTAGGGGAGAAAATGTTGTACTTTGTTTCTTGTCATAGCTTTTGAATAAATATTTCTTTGTAAAAACTAATTGATGTTAATTGGTTCATTGATATTAAGGAAATATCAGCTGATCAGTTGATATTGGGGAGAACACACTTAGTTAAGGCTTGTGAGTAGTAGAAATACCAAAACAAACAAACCACCACTTAGAGGATCTTGGGGAGGGGCAGTATCCAGTCACCTTTGGGGGTGGAAGCTTAGCAGTGATGGTTGGTGGGTTGGGAAAGTGAATCTGGAGCCTCTGCCTAATCTCTTCTCCCTTTACTAGTGGATGACCATGTTAACTTCAAAAGCCAGAAGAATTGGACTTTACATCTTATCCTAACAGTGTCTTATGAGCAGCAGTAGCCCAAGGACAAAACAAATTCATTAAGGAAGGATGGGTTCAAAACTGTACAAGGAGCCCAGTTGTAATGTTAAGGGAATTTGAAGATCTTCCCTGCCCATTAATAGGTGCATAGAAACCTGACCCAAAGCTAATCAGGCTCTGGGCTACAGGGAGTTTCCAATTAAATGCTGGGGCACAAGGATTTTCAAACTCCTCGGCACTCAGTCAATCAGATGCCAAGTCTTTGTTATAGATTCTGGGAGGTTGGCATTTTGCTTTAGGGCTTCACTCATGAGAACGATCTTTTGATTTCCTCTTGGAGACTCTGAGTAGCCATTTGTTCAGACCTCTCCCCGCCCCCCCCCCCCCCCGACTGCTCAGATTTCTGTGCTCCCTTGACCCAGTGATGTATGTAAAGTGTATAGCAATATTGCTTTACTCAGACAGAGCCTTGTCTGTTGGTGTTTGTGCTAATTTCTCTGCTTGTATTTTCACCATGTTCAGGGTGGTGACCTTTCCCCTGAACTAGTGAATGTAATTACTAGTAGGATTGTTAACCCCTTTTTGAGCAGTCTTTCCTTTAAGAGCTAGAAGGTCATCCTGAGTGTGCTAGGGTGCTTACTAATACACCAGTAGAAAGCTGTACATAAAGGGAACTTAAGGAAGTCTCCACAAAGGGAGGAAAGCTCTTCCCAAAATCAGGAGCTATGTGTTTACACCTTAGCTATTAGTGATTTCTAAGTTTAATAACACTCCGCCTTGGACTTTGTATGTATTTGTGGGAGAGTCTTTCCCAGACTTTGGGGTGGGTAGGTGGAATGTTTTGCACCAACTGTCCTTACTATGCTGTCTTAGTAAATAGTAGCTTTAAGTAAAAGCTAATTTAACTTTGGCTGGCTAATTCATATCAATTGATAATCAGAGAAGGGAATGTACCAGTGGGAGCTCATAGGAGATAGGACTAGGAAAAACCCCAGTCCCTCAGAGTTGCCACTGGAATACATAGGTAAGTAGTCAGCCACTTTCTGGCGTCCTGGCCCACCAAAGACAGTTGGTAGAGTAAGAACAAAGACTCTGCTACTATGATCTTCCATTTTGGAAAGGAACGTTTCATTCTACCTGAATATCTAGAGAGCGTTTGTTCTTCAAGCCCTTTTGCCTTTTCTTCTAGCAGGGATACAAACCCATACTTAGAGTACAGATCGTCATTAAATGGCCATTGCAGGAAGATAGACATCAAACATCCACTGCAGATTACTGCAAAATTTCCCATTGTGGAAACAAGTTCTTCAGATCTTTGTTGTTCTTGTTAGTAGTATGTTGGATTCCCCTCTCCCACCCCAAACCTACTTTGTAGGAGAGTAGGTGTGATTGTGGGGCTGTGGACATTATCATGGACCCCTCACCCTGTCCTCAGTCCTCTCCATCCACCCTTTAATTGTACCTAGAGTAACTGTGTCTCCCAATCACCCCAGTTATACACATTGTGAGTAACTCTAGACTTCATGCCGGGAATAGCTGACATTGGTCTATCCTGCAGAGACCCTCTAAGTATCTCCTGGAGCCTCCTTGGATACAGAGGGCAAAGGCTATTATAGTGAGAAGCCAGGAATAGCAATTCCTTATCCAAAGGGGGAATGAAATCGAATCTTCATCATCTTCAACAACTATGGAGAGATTTGTCCTGGTAGTTTATATGCAGAAAGTTTCCCCTAGCCTGCAATAGATTTTTTTCTCCTAATGTTATTTTCCAGATGTTTTCCTCCATGAAGGTTGTGGCAGAGGGAGGGAAGGAGAGTGCATCTACTTCATTAATGTTCCTGCTCTCATTTTTTACTTATGTAAAAATTCATTTTGGCAGAGGCTGCAGCATCTGTTATATTTTTACCTGGGCCTCAAGGGCAAAGGTTCTTACCTTCCCAGCTTCAAATTATCGTGCATAAGTATTTTCCTTGCCTTTCTGGGCTTCAACAGCAGGCAGGAGCATCTGGGAATTGAGTGGAGGCTTTGCTTTCTTCACCAGGTCAACAGACGCTCCCTCAGACTCACAATGGATTTAGCAGCCGGGAGACACTTGAAGGCAGTTGTGTCCACTAGGGTCTGGGTGCTACTTTGCATCACATGTGACTCCTTGTGTATCCACATATGTGTGCACACACACACACACACACACACACACACACACACACACACACACAATCCTGCAGCAATCTCATGCCCACCAAGGATCCCATTTCATTGAATTCCTGACAGTCCAGCCTCCAAAGTCAGGTTTTCGAGCCAGGAATTATCTTTCCCTGTGGAGCAACTCTTTTAATTGGGGGCATATTTGGATGTGGAAAGTGTCAGCAATTCTCTTTCTGAGAATTCAGGCCTCCCTGGAAACCCCACAGTCTGGAATATCTGTTGGTTTCTAACACGAGTGTGAGTTTTTCTGGTTTGATTTTTTTTTTAATCAACAGATTCGAAGGTGGCCTGGGAAAGAATCCATCTGCAATAATATGGCAATCTCTATTACATAATTAACTTGACCTTCTGGTGACAAACTTAGATCATTTAATTTTTAAAAATTCCAGTTTTAGGGGCACAAAAAAAAAACAAATTTGAATCCCAGATTCCTGCTCTCTAGATAAGTAATTCACTAACTGGAATTTTCTCATATATTAAAACAGAGTTTCTTTGGGGAAAAGGAGAACATTAATCCTAATGTTTTGTTGTACCACAAGAAATCCCATTTCAATTTGGGCAGGGACTGTGGGGTTGGGGGAAGCTATAATGTAGAGATTCATAGTCAAGGAATTGCCTCAAGTCTTTAATTGGAGGTAGGAGAAAAGAGAGAGAAAGAAGGATGGTAAGAAAAGAAAGAAAGATGAGGAGAGAGTTAAAAAAAAGCAAGGGAAGAAAGAAGGCAGAGGGAAGGATAGAAAGAAATAAGAGGAGAAAAAAGAGGGAAGATGAAAAAGAAAGGAAAGGAAAAGGAGAAGAGAGAAAAAAGATAAGAAAGAAGACATAAGGAAGGTAAGAAAGAAGATAGAAGGAAGATAAGAAAGAAATGAGGGGAGAGAAAGGAAGACAGAAGGTGAAAAAGAAAGGAGAGGAGAAGGAAAGAACAGATTATAATGGAGAGGAAGGAAAGGGGGGAAAAGAAAGCAAATAGAGAGAAAGGGAAAAGAGAAGATGCATGAATGTTATAATAGCCAGCAGGGGGAGCCGACACCGTATAATGAAAGTTAGGACACCAGGCTGCATAACAAAGAACAATTAAATTGATATGAAGGGCTGGGCAGTTACTACGGAGAACCTTCTTTCCCACAACCTAAGCTTCTAAGGGTAATTTCAAGGAAGTCGCTTTTGTGAAGATGACATTCTAGGAGAGCCTATGGCCAAGGAACCCACCTGCCTTGCTTTGTTGTTTTCATAAAATGGAAGTGTTGGGACAAAATGGAATGAGGTCTCTCTGCCTAGGTGGTTGGTAAGCCTTTCTTGTTGATATATCATATCTAGGTCACCAGGGGGCAGTTTTGGGGATGCTTGAAAAGCATTCCAGGGCAATTCACTGTTCTACCTGGAGGAAGACAGGGGAAACCTGAAATACCAGAACAAAAGCATTGTTGGAAACCGTAACTGGAACCCTCAGCCGGGGAACATGCTAAATGACACCAAATCAAGGCACAGCGTAATAGAAATAGCTCGGTTGGGACAGTATTAGTCCGCCAATCTGGTTTGATCCTGGGTTTGGGTAATTGGTGTTTGGAGGCAACATGGCATGGTTCCAGTGCTGGATTTAAAGTGAGAGGAAGCAGGTTCAAATCTCACATCTGTTACTTAGTACTTGTGTGACCACACACAAATTCCTTATCTTTTCTGAGCCTTAGTTTCATCTGTCAAATGAGAGGGTTGGCCTATCTGATTCTTAATGACCCTTTTACCTCTAAATCTACAATTCCATAATCTCAGGGATACATAGTTAATTAAGAGAAGACCCACGACTTTTAAATTGAGTATTCATTTTCTTTTACCCCCCAGTTCTTTTTCTATTACACCCCAGTGAATAAACCATGTCACATGAGGAAGATTAAAGGCAATAGAAAGCAAAACCTATGGGAGACCTGATTACTGATAAAGTATTTGAAGAGCCATCATGTAGAAGAATCACTAGAGTTAGGCCTGAGCTCTCAAATGTATCCTTACGGCGATGGGGTGAAATCTCAGGACGTGTAGCCATATTAGAAATACCCATGAAGCTTTCTTTGAAAGGTTTCATCATAGACTCATCCCTTACCACTGAGGCCTTGACACTTGGGGACTATACCAAGGTTGGCCAAAAGACACACGAGACATTGAGGGAAGAGGCAGACAAATACACAATCCTCCCTAAGGGGACTGGGGAGAAGAAAAGGAAGCATACCCATTTCCTTCTTTAGGAAGCTAGGATGAGATAGCTCCAGGGATAATCCAGGTTTGCTCTCACTCTGTGAACATCCCATAGCTCCTAAAGACACACAAGTCAGGAAGCCTAATTAAATCTTTGATTACTAGTAACTGTCCTTTATTTTCCTTGAATATACCATTGCCCTCATGATGGTAACACAATGCAGATCAGTCATGAATTGCACTCTATTCCTCATTTTAGTGCTGACTAAACCAAAAGGACTTAGTTTTGTCATCCTTGATTGTGGTGCTAACTACTTTTATAATAAGACAATTGACATCATGGGTCCTTCTAACTTATCTTCCTCCCTTCCCATCTCTGGAAAGGAATATGTGATTTGGCTTACTAACAATAGACTTGGGAAGACGTGGCTCACACTAGCAAGGTCATGGAGTTACTTCCTTGATTCCCTTGCCCTGTTATATGGGCACAATCTACAACTGGTTGGCTCTAGAAATTGTTGTAGTTTAGTTGATTAATTGTGTCCAACTTTTTGTGACCCCATTGAGGGTTTTCTTGGCAGAGATACTGGAGTGGTTTGCCATTTCCTTCTCCAGCTCATTTTGCAGATAAAGAACTGAGGCAAACTGGGTTAAGTGATTTGCCCAGGGTCACACAATTACTAAATATTTGTGGCTGGATTTGAACTTGAGAAGATGAGTCTTCCTGATTTGAAGCCCAGTGCTCTATACACTGCACACCTAGCTGTGAAGCTCTAGAGCTGTGGTTCTCAACCTTTCTAATGCTGAGACCCTTTAATACTCGTATGTGGGTGTATCTGCGTGTGGGAGGATCCGCCTGGAGACAGATAGAGGAGCCGTGTCTCAGTTCCTAAGACCATCAGAAATATGTGTTTTCTGATGGTCTTAGGTGACCCCTGTGACAGGGTCGTTTGACCCCCCAGAGAACCACTGCTCTAGAATATCCATTGTTAAACTTTCAGTGTAAGCATTTGTACCCCAGAGATAAACAAATGCTCACAAATCAGGGCTTGAATTATGATTTTTGTCAATTGTTTAGACTTAAGAAAGTGATAGTGAAAATGCAAATTAAACTTTGAAATGTCAGTGGTACATTTTTCTCTTGGGAGAGCCAGTTGTTAAACATTTACTGCAACTGCTTATTGTTGATTGGCTACTTTCCTGATGCCACACAATTCATACTCTCACAGGCACCTAGATTTAAAGCTGGAACTTGAAGCTCAAGAAGGTTAAGTGACTTGCCTAAGGTTACATAGCTAGCAGGTGAGAGAGCTGAGATCAGAACTCACATCCTTTGTCTTCAAACCTAGCACTCCTTCCCATGTGCTGCATTATCTAAGAGAATGCATCATGTCATCGGATATTTTATGCCAAGCACTCTCCTTCCTGTGACTCTCTTTCGTTCCCTTTGTCTTAAAAGATTGTGCAGTGATAATGACCATTTCAATTATGTTCTACATCCTGTTTGTACTTTTAAGATCTCATCAAAAGGAATAGGCTTGTACATTCTTTTGTTGATGCTTCACCTCTTTGGGCAGAAATTGTCCCCAAGTTTTTCTCCTTAGGTCACCTTGACTCCAGGGTCTACCTGTTACAGTGGAGTCTCGTCTTTATGAGCCAGGTTTATGGATGTGTATCACCAAGGCAGTATTTACAGCACCAACAGCGACTATCAATATGCTAGCATAGTGCTAAATCACAAAATGTAACAGATTCTCCACCATGGAGACCAAAACATTTATTCAAACACCAGAAAGTTGAATCCCAACACCAGAAAGCCAAATTCATCATAGCAACAAAGAAATCTGTGTACAATAACACTGCAGAGGACACCATCATCCCCAAGCCTTCCCCCTACTTGGGCCTTGCCACAAACAAACACTCACAATTCTGTGTCCTCTCTCTCCCTTCACTCTATGTACTCTGACTCATTTCCTGCTCCACCCCTTCCTGTTCTACCCATTCAACAAACTCCTCCCACCACAGGTTTCATTAAGTTTGGCCTATTAAGGGGTAGGGAAGATCTTCAAATTCCCTTAGGCATTAAGGGGCAGGGAAGATCTTCAAATGACCATTACCATTACAGGATGGCGCAAGAACTTGAACATCATTCAAAGCGGAGATGGTTTTCCCCAAGTCATTGAAGTCTGACCACCATTCCTATGGATGCCATATTTGTCATCACCCAAATTACCCCTACCTGAGTGATGCCCTCATCAATTGAATTATTTCTAACCATGCCAACACTCCACTCAATGTCATTCTTTCTGCTGTAAACATTGAATTTGGGATAATTTTTCTCTGGAAGGGGCATACCCCCCCACTCTACAACTTAATTGTGGACAATAAAAAATGTCTGGGACCAATTATCTAGTATGTTTATGCCGTAGTAGTAACAGTTTACAGGCCTCTAGTTCTCTCCTACCTTACTTAAGTCATGGTACTAACTACTCTACAGTGAAGTGCTAAAAATTATTTTGGTAGTTACAAGGAGACAGATTTGTATCAATATTAATTTTTTTTCCAACACTCATAACTAATACAAAATACAAAATTATGCAGGAGCAGTTTCTGTTGTATACCCATGCTATATGAGCCAAGCCCTTATTTCACTGCCAAGATTTGCTAAGTAGACTAGAAATCTTAAGGCATCTACTGCCTCAGTTTGTCATCCAAATGAGTTGGCTGCCCTTGTGAACTAATCTGTAGCAAAGAAGACTTCCCACAACTTGGGCCAATTTTTCTACCTATTGTGTGAACTTAGACAAAGTCCCCATCATCTTTAGCTTTCAGGAAATCTTGGAAGTTGGGAAAGCTCCAGCCTCTCTCAATGATAGTGGAAAGGCATCAAAATATAGTAGAAAAAGCACTGCGTTAGGAATCAGAGGCTCTGGGTCACTTGAAGATGGAATCACAGAATTTGAGATTGGAAGGGACCTCAGTGATCATCTAATCCGACCCACATACAAAAGGAATAACCACTATAACATCTGCAAGTGAGCATCTAGGCACTGCTTGAAGATTTCCAAAGGTAGAGAACCCACTCCCTGTTCAGGCAGACCATTTTACTCTTGAACAGATCAAATCATTAAGAAGTTCTTCTCGGGGGGCGGAGCCAAGATGGCGGCGTAGAAGCAGCAACATATCGCAGCTCTCACATAGCCACCCCAAAATACCCATAAAATAGGACTCTAAACCAATCCTGGAACTCCAAAACGCACACAAAGATACTTCCCACTAAAGTCAG
>CM053581.1:513998293-514036659 GCA_028627135.1 Pseudochirops cupreus | reverse complement strand
ATCCCCGGGGGTCGGACTCCTCTGGCCTGTTAGGGTTACGAGTGCGACCCCGATGCATCAGTTTTAAATAAAACCTCTGGTTTTTTTTACATCAACTGACCTCCTCGTCTTGCTGGGGGGGGGGGTCGCGGTCGAAAAAGACCCCTGTGGGTCCTACATAGGGAAGAAGAAATAAGACAAGACTGTGAGAGGGGAGGTGGAGAATGACTGTTGTCTAGTTATTTGGAAGTCTATCTTGGGGAAGTAGGATTAAACTTAGAACCAAAGCTTAGAACTAGCAGCAATGGATAGAAGGGGCAAACAAGGCAAATTTGCCATGATGTCAGGAAACACTTGCTAAAAATGAGAACCATCCAAAATTAGAAGGAGCTGCCTCCAAACTTAGTGAGTTTCTCCTCATTCAGGTCTTTAAGCAAAGGCTGGTTGGTCACTTGTCAGTATGGTATATAGGAAATCCTTGTGGGGATTTGGACTGGCCTTGATGACCTGGGAGATTCCTTCCCAATCTAAAATTCTGTGAAGTCTGTTGATTTATCTTCACTGTTTTTTTGACTCTTGCATTATTGTGGGTTTACCTTGTCTTTGCAGTCAAACACTAGAAATTAGATTGTTAAACTGTTAAGCCTGGGCTTGTAATCTTGCTCATCTTTGAGAAAAAGGACACCTTGAAGAAGACCTCAATAAATATCCATTGATTGGATAACTTAGTAACAATTTCAGAGACTCCCAATCTCTGATAGCCATCTTGTTTTATACTCACAAACCCCCTGAGATCTATCCGTGGAGCCAAGATGAAGAAACCCCAGAGTAGATTATCCCTGAAGTCCCTTTTGCCTTAACTACCTCTTTTGTCAACCCTAGAATTCAGTGTTTATTTTTCTGCTTTTCCATTTAAATTATAGCTCCCGTTTTCTTAAATTCTGAATGCTAGGAAATAATTCTAATGTCTCCTATTTCCTCAGTTGTGAGTCAAAAACTACTGACATCTTAGAGCTCATCTAGCCTAAGATTATTTACAACTCTGATCTCCCACCTGAGGAATTCCTATCCTTTCTCCTTTGTCCCTGTCATACTACCAAGCAGGGAATCAGCATGATGTAATAAAAAGAACACCAGAATGGGAAATAGGAGCCCTGGATCCTAGGCCTAGCTCTTCCACCAACTAGCTCAAGGTTTTGCAGTTGGTCACTTAATCTCTCTGGGCCTCAAGGCCCCTATTGGTAAGAAGAAGAAGGAGTGAGCTATCTTCTAGCTCTAAAATGCTATGAGTCTACAAATCTCTCAGTCAGTTGGTCAGTCAACAAGCATGTATGAAATGCTTGCTCTGTGTTGTGACATGGAGCTTGCTACCTGGTAAGGCAGACCATTCTACTGCTGGACAGCTCTATAGCAAGAATATTGTCCATGTAACTGTTGAAAATCGTTTCACAACTTTCTATGACCACAGAAATGGCTGAAAGCCTTCTGACCCTCACATTTGAAGCTTACAAGGCAAAGCCCTTAGGATTTGGTCCCTCACAGACATCCAATTGTGACAAGTCCTTTCATTAAAGCTATTGACCAAATGCTTCTCTTGACAGGCCTATAATATGCTAGTTGAGCTGTAATCTTATCTTCTATAAAAGAATACTGGGGAATAATTCTAATGCCTCCTGGTTCCTCAGTTCTGAGTCAAAAACCACAGAAATCTTAGCACTCATCCAGCCTAAGAAGAACTAAGAGGAATTCTTGGGTCAGATCTCTGATAATAGTTCCTCTTCTTTTGACATCCTCACCCATCTGACTGATAAAACAGACCACAAGGCAGGCCCTCCGCAGGACAGAGAGGAAAGGAAGAATGCTGGAGATGAGACATACAGTTGAAAGAACTAGTATTGGTTCTAAAAGAGCACTGATGAATGGCAGATAGACTTCTTAGTGTCATTATTGGTATTAATTACAACAGCTGCATTATCTCAGCTGAGCCTCACAAATCTCCCTATGGTGAGGGTACTATAGCTGTAATAACCCTTACTTTGAGAATGAAAAAGTTGAGGATCCTAAAGATGGTTGCACATAAATGTGGGAGGCAAGAGTAGATCAAATAGAATTACAGAAAAATAAACTCCAAATTCTGTGGTTAACAAAATAAGCCTTTAATCTGGAAGGAACCCTAGAGATAATCTGGTCCATATATACCTAACCTGAGGTCTAAGAAGTCCTTAGGAAGATTTCAGGGGGTCTCTGAGCTTGGATGAAAAAAAATTCATCTTTATTTTCAATACTTTTGGTTTCCTTTGTAATCATATGTATTTTATTTTATTAATTTAAAAACATTATTCAGTGAAGAGTTTCATATGTTTCATCAGACTCTCTCACAGGGGTCTGGCGTCTTTGATTTGCATTTACAAAACTTTGCCCCAGTTTTTAAAACCCAGGTCAAAAAAGCATTAATGAATCCTGCATAGGGCTGATCCTTGACTGAAAAATACATATTGCGATATCACAAAATAAGTACTGTGTGCTCTGGGGAGAAGAATTGTCATTAAAAATATGTGCGTTTCTTTTTTTTCTTTTTTTTTCTTTTTGGAAGGGGGAAGGCAGGGCAATTAGGGTTAAGTGACTTGCCCAATGTCACACAGGTAGTAAGTGTTAAGTGTCAACTGTTTGTAAAATTTTGTCTGTTCTCTATAGCTCCTATGAAAATATGTTGAGAATGTATGACTCCTTGCTATGGTAAATGGGAACCACCCAAAGAGAACATTGTAGTTAAGGATCTCCAGAGTTTTCTGTAGGATCCTTTGGTGAATATTGTGCTGTGGAAAAACACAGAGACCTGAGGGCAACAGATCGTCACCTAATAGTCAAACAAATGACTTTTTCTCTTGGTAATCATTTTTTTGATGAGCCAGAAAAAGGAGGAGCTCTAAAGGTCACATTGGTATCATTGAATGGAAATAGAACTAGGTATTTTCTGCAAAGCATATAATTTTAGGGTTAAGTGACTTGCTCAATATTGAACTCAGGTCTTCCTGACTCTGGGATAGGTGCCTTATTCACTGAGCCACCTAGCGGCCCCCAAAAGTATGTGCATTTCTAAAGCATTACGGTGACAGGGGCCCCTTGTCACACTCCCATGGGAGTTTTCAGTCTAGGTCAGCAGTTCTCAACCTATGGGTTGCGACCCCTTTGGGGGTCAAACGACCCTTTCACAAGGGTCGCCTAAGACCATCGGAAAACACATATTTCTGATGGTCTTAGGAACCAAGACACTGCTCTTCTATCTGTCTCCAGGCAGGTCCGCCCACATGCAGATACTCCCACATATGAGTATTAAAGGGGTCGCAGCATTAGGAAGGTTGAGAACTGATGGAATGCTGGGATGCCTTTGTAACATTCAGGGTGCCTTTGTAACATTGTTGTAACTTCAGTCTGTAAAATCTCACTTGTGTTTGGGTACCTATGTCTGTAACATCTGTTTGTGAAACCAAGTTGTAAAGTCACATTTCCCCCAGCCATAAAGGCATTAACTCTGCCTCTCCCCTGCCCCCAGCCTAAAAGTCTTTTCCCTGAGCCAGCAGTCTGCCTAGCTACAGTAGCTATGAATATATCACCCAAGCATTTCATAAACAAACCCTTAGTTTAGAGAAATGTATACCTCCATTGTTCGAAGTGGCCAGCTGCACCCAAAAACCTTGAACACTCTATCAGAGAGATAAACTCCTTCCCAATTTGGCACCTCCTGAAGTCCCAATCAGTCTAGCTTCCAAACTTGGCATCTCCTGAAACAATCATGCCTATCCTCCCAGACCTTGAGGAGTAACAAACTGGACATATCTCAGTCATCCTTGACCAAAAGTAGCCTAGTGACATGTCAAGGCAAAAACTACATCTCCTGGTAGCCCTTCCAGATGTCCTAGTGAATTATGGGCAATGTGCCTGCGCAGTTGATATAAAAAGTGCATGTCTCTTTAAGCACTGATCACTCCCAAACTCCTCCCTAACCCCTCCCTTACTCACCTAGTTAGCATAATTAATCTCTGATTGACAGCTTTATGGCTTTAAAAACTCTATCTCTAACTCCTGCTCTTTGCAGGTCCCCTTACTCTCCTCCCCTGCCTGCTGCAAAGTCAGCATAACAATAAACTTTTATCACTCTGCCAAAAGATTGCTTGAGTCCAGTAATTTGTTTCAGACTAAGAACCCTCAAAGGATTTCCTAGAAATCCATCTCCCTCTCCACCTCATCAGAACCACTGGTCTAGGTAAACTCTTGTTGTGGCCTTGGAGGTGTCGCTCTCTCCAAGGGTATGGGCCTTTGTGCTTTGATATAGTTCTGACTCTGAGGTTTTACGTTAAAAGGGTTGAAAGGGGAAATATCAGAATAACAATAACTAATATTTATAGAGCACTCAGTAAGTGGTAGGCACTGTACTTAGTACTTACTTTCTTATTTGATCCTCACAACAACCCTGGGAGGTTGGTTCTGTTTCACCATTTTACAGATGAGGAAACTGAGGCAAACAGAGGTTAAGCGACTTGCCCAGGAACACACAACTGGTAGGTGTCTGAGGCAAGATTTTAATTCAGATCTTCCTGACTCAAGGCCCAGCAATCTATCCACTGAGCCACCTTGCTGCCCCGTTACTTTGTAAAGAATTCCATCTTCTAAATGAGAAGAGCAGAACCAGGAAAAATTTCTACACAATCACAGACACATCGTATGTGTGATGACCAACCTTAATAAACTGGACTCTTCTCAGCAATGCACAGCTGTAAGACAACTCTACAAGTCTCAGGATGGAAGGAGATATCTACATTCAGAGAAAGATCTAGAAAGACTCGAGTTTAAATGGAGACTGAAGCAATACATGCTATTGTTCTTTTTCATGTTTGGTTTTGTTTCTTTTTGTCCCATTGTACACTCATTGGTTACAACCCTTCTATACAACCAGACTATTGTACAATGTGAAAGTATTTGCAGATCCTATACATGATTACACACCGCCATGGAGGGGGGGAGGGGAGGGGAGGGGAGAAAATTTGAAACTCAAGGGATTATGGAAGTAAATCCTGTGAACTAAAAGTAAATAAACAAGTCAAAAAAAAATTCCATCTTGATTTCCCACAGTTTATTCCAAACCAAACTCCAGAATTCAGTTTAATTCAAGAAGCATTTATTCAGCACTTGGCATGCACCAGGCACTATATTCCAAACACTGGAGATTCAGAGACCAAAAAGGAAACAGTCCCTGCCCTCCAAGAACTTACATTCTGTTGAAGTCTGGTCTTCCTCTTCAAGGTATCCTGCCAGAATCCTGAGGGAGTCCTGCCATGAAAAGCTTGACTGAGTCCAAATTCACTGGTTTCCAGTTTTGTAAATTTGTTCCCATATTCTAATGAATCCTCGATCTCACTGATGTGGAAATGCCTCCCAGTGATGCAATTGCAGCACATTCTTACCTTTCCATCCTGTGTAAATCTTGCTCATCTCTTTGGGGTCAGTCCGTCACGCTGAGGGTCTTCCTTGTGTTTTCAGTGCATTGTGTTGCAGATAAGGATGCTACTGCAGCTGGAGAAGCTTGACTTCACCACCACCACCCTTCAATACTCCACCAGCCAAGGCCATCATGGGCCAAGAAGCAATAGAGCAGATTTGAGACACTTGCGGTTAGCTTTGCCTCCAGGTGGATTGTTTCAGGGCCTATTCATGGGTCCTCTGGGCAAGGGAAACATAAAAACAGTTTTAGGATTTGGGCCAGGAGCTCCTGAGACTCTAAGAAACTACCTTGACAGGTTCAAAAATTGACAACTTATTCAGGACCACCCCAAGACTTGGTTTTCTGATGGAGAGAAAAATCCTGTTGGAGCAATCATATAGAATAGTGTCGTGCAATTTGGGCTATTTCCTCTTTTATATTTTTCCTCTTAGCAATTTGGGCTATTTCCTCTTTTATATTTTTCCTCTTACGAATATCCAGAAATATTGTTATTTAGAGAACTTCCATATCCAGTTCCTGAGGATGCACTTAAATTCAACATAGTAATCTTCAAAAACATCTTCTAAATGAGGAATATGTTAAAGCTATAAATATACATCTTTTAAGCTGCTAATATATCTATATGCCTGTCATCCCTTGATTATTTTTTTTTGATAATTGCGAGTGCTATTTATTTATGGAGATAGTAAGTTCTGATGAATCAGTATCACAAATTGATGTTTGAAAATGACAGTTTGTACCCATACTAATTCTTAATAATGTTTTCAGTAATTGCTAACCTTCACTTAAAAAAAAAAGAAACATAACCAACTTGTCAAAGGCCGTTTTTAAAGTAAGCTAATTATAACACACTCATCTTACAACTCCCCTCTTTACACAGGAATCCAGAGCTATTTATTTTGTTTGGGGAAGAGAAAGGGGTAGTATAAGGAGGAAAAAGTCCTAAATGAATAGCAAAAGCAAAATGCTTAATTGGGGCTTTGTGCCAGTATTTAGCGTGTGTTTTACCGTGATCTATTTTATATTTAGATGTGGAGAAATCAGTGTTGATTAGTTGTAGCTTTATGCATTTTTGTAAATTCATTTTTATTTCTAATTGTGATTGCTGATTTGATTAAATATGGTTCTTACATGTAATGGATTTTTTGTCAGAATTACCCACTTCTTTTTTCCCATAAATGACTGTAAATATTTTTTTTTAACTCCAATGTTTTGCTATCTAAAAATCTGTTAAGGGATTAAAAAAAAAATAGAAATAGAATAGCCCTAGCAAAGTGTTCAATTTTAAAACCTAAAATAAGTGCTTTGAACATTTGGGGGTAGTTAACATTTGATTTAAAATTAGAAAGGGAATTTTCTGAATTTAAGTTGAGAATAGATTGAAATGGACTTAATCAGTAACGAATAGTCCTTATAAAACACATTTCCTTTTCAAAAGGATATTAGAACAGTGATTTTTAGCTATACTCTCAAATGGGAAAAGACACAGGTACAAAAGCCTTGAAGGCATTCACCATAAGAGTCTATGAACCACATATTCCCAAGTATGCACCATTCATCATGATGGACTTCTGAGAAGGGAATAGAATTCTACTAATGACCAACTATGAGTAAACAGGACTGGTGGTATAGTCTTAGTGATGCTTCAGCTTCTTTGTTTCCTAGGTCTTAGACTTCTTAGGTTAAAAAGAAAGGGTTGGGGGGCTTTTCTGCAACTTGATGTGGTAGCAGTTCTGTACCTTGCCCCCCACCTTATCTCCCCCCCAAAAAAGCCATGTCTATCGATAAAGACAGAAAAGGTTCTTATACAGTGATGATGCATTTGCACAGACTCTGGGAGAGGATATAACATTCAAGAACAAAAACCACTGAAAACAGATGAAGTGAACTTTTAGGGTGAAAACACTGCTTCAAGACACCTTGTATAAATTCATATGCTAAGTAATACATTAGTACGTGCTTATATATGTTGGGGGCACTAATAATTGGACCCCTCTAGGAAAGGGTTTGCTTTGGTAATCGTAACCCTACTTAGCTCGGACAATTTTTCACTCTCTTCAAGTTAGTTTAGACTTCTATGTTACGTGCTAGAATAACATAACTCACTACAGTATGCTTGTTGTGACATTTGTGAATACGGTTGTTGGCTTTTCATTCTTGATTAATCATTGCAGCTGTTGCCTTTTGAGCTTGTGTAATGGAAGGAGCCTGTTTTTCTTTCTATAAAAGACTTTCCCTCTCTTGGTATTCAACCCCAAAGAATTGCTTAACTTTTCCATGCTGTTTTTGTGATTGGTTCCTTTTGAGTATGATAAGACTGTAGTTGATCTTAAACATGCCAAAGACCTGTCATGTCACTCTTCTGTAGAGAAGACTGATTCTGGGGGCTTCAGCTTTGCTTGTGTCATTTTTCCTGAATGAGTCTCTTACTGTCTAATCTATAACTCACCTTAAAGATGCAAGAACAAGAGCTAGTTGTGCTGTGTTCTTTCTGTTGTATTTATGCTAGTTTTCAAAATGCTAATAAAAATTAAAATGTAAGAGGAAAAATGTGCTCCGTGCTCTGGAAAAATGGCTTATGAAAGGTACAGCATGCCAAGGTTTCCAAAGCAGGAGGACAGTTCTAGTGAGGCCCAGGAGAAGGTGACTCATCCTGATTAATGCTTCATGCTCAAAATGTCACCTTGTTTTTAATGTTTCTTCCTCCCTAGGGTTTGATGAGAATGAAACTGACTTTTGATTTCATACTTGGGTTCAACAAATGCTTCCTCTGCAGGGAAATGAAGTCACCATGGCTTGGAGCACAGAACAATTTGGGGGTGTTCCAGTGCAGAAAGCCACAGTTATTGTGTGTCCCCTAGGATGCTGAGGTGACAGTTGGAAGAGAGAACACAACACCATCATGTTCACTGTATATTTTAGCTTTGAAACAAAATGTGAAAAGGAAGCATGATGCGGTGGGGAAAGAATAAACCAGCTGACAATTTCTACCATACATCAGAGTTTTCAAAGACTTTATAGAGAGAGCCTTGTTAGAGCCTCACAGCTTCCCCAGGAGGTAGATGGTACAGATCCCCATTTTAGGAGGCAGTGCATATGTGACCTTGTGGACAATTCATTTAACTTCCCTATGCCTCAGTTTTGTCATCGGTAAAATGAAGCACATATACTAGATGGCCTATAAGGTGTCTTCCAGCTTGAGATACGTAGCTCTAAGATGAGGAAACAGACCCAGAGATGAAATGCCTTAAATGTTCATTGTTCTTCCCACTGTCATGATTGCCTCTGGACTTGGTCACAGACCACCATGTTTCTGGCTCCAGCTCTGCTACTAGCTGTAAGACCCTGGACAAGTCACCTAACATCTTTGAGCTTCACTCTCCCCATCCGTAAGATGAGAAAAATCATCCTTCCACCTGCTTCACTCTCCAGACTTGGCCTTCTCCGTTGACTCTTTCATTTCCTCTTCCCATTGGTGCGTTCTTCCTGGAACCTCTATTTTGAGAAGGGGCCCAGAGTGGCCCTTCTTCGTTCTCTGGATGTTGCTGCCATGCTCCATCTCCTCTCTTCTTCCACCTCCTGTGCCCCCGCCTTTTCTCTGACTTTTTAGTTCCCTTTTATATAATATGTTCCCCTGTTAGAAGGTAATCTCCTTAAGGAAGAAAGAAAATGTCTTTCTTTTTCCTTGTAAAATGAAAAATGCTAAGGTCTTCCACTGCATACTGGGCCATCTCCAGGCATCTTGATCTATATCTAGGCACTGGACCCAGACGGCTGAGGCGGAGAAAGTAAGGCTGGTGACCCTGCATGACCCTCCCTCACTTAAAAGCAATTCACTTGCAAGTCATGGCATCATCTTCCTGATGTCATGGCCTCTTCAAGAATGAAGGACAATGGGCGGCTATGTGGCGCAGTGAATAGAGCACTGGTCCTGCAGTCAGGAGGACCTGAGTTCAAATCCGACCTCAGAGACTTAACACTTACAAGCCATGTGACCTTGGGCAAGTCTCTTAACCCCAATTGCCCTGCCATTCCTCCTCCAAAAAGCAAAAAAACAAAAAACAAAAAACAAAAAAAAAGAATGAAGGACAAAACACAACACAGCCTATATTCCCAGTGCTTAGGGGAGTGCCTGGTAAGTACTCAGTAAATATTTCTTGATTTGGTCTGCCTCAGAGGGTTGAAATAAATGAAATAATGTATGCAAAGTGCTTTGTTGCCATGAAGACCTATCACCTGAGGAGGTTAGACTTACTACCTAGAAATCAAATAACACTTCCTTAAAAAAAAAAGCTAAAAAACATTGTTTGGCTTCCTACTTAAGAGTAACCATTTCAGAACCACCTAGCCCCACTCTTTCCATCTTCTGGTTGGAAAAAAAAGAAAGTGGTACCAGCTGTTTCTTTGCCTTCATCTGGGGAGCATTGTCCCAGCCAGGTAGGAGGAACACTTCAAGAAAGGATCTTTGGAGAACAGCAGGCCCATCTGGGAAATTCTGAGTGCTGTTCCCTTGACCCGTTTGGGAGTGGAGAGGATCTGTGGCACAAGCTGTGGTTATACCTGGAGTGTGTATGCTGGGCGAGGCAAGGGGAGGACAGGGATTGAGAGTATTTAAAGTCCCATGGCATTCCTGGAGGCCAGTCTAACTGGGTCAAAGCGGAGAAGGTTGGCGTCCAAACTGGGACAGAGTTCTTCCAAATAAAGCAAGACAGCGAAAATAGACACCACCTGACAACTCTGTGCTCCTGTAAACAAAGCCCACTGTTCAGGGCCTCCAGGGGTAGGGAACCGGTGACCTCAAGGCCACATGTGGTGCCCTAGATCCTCAAGTGTGGGGCCGCACTTATGGACCTATAGGACCACACATGATCTTGAGGCCGCAGGTTCCCCACCCTTGCTTCGAGGTAGAGACATCAAGTTGCTCCACCGCTCACATCCATCCTTCTCCAAGCTAACAGTGAACCATTCCCTGACAATGAAGTGTGGCTAACTAGAAAAGAACTCAGATGTTCTTTCCACCTCTCTCTGAGGAATCTCACAGCCAAGACTCCAGTCTATCCCCTCCCTGCCAATACCAACTTTGAAGTATGGCATCAACTGTCAGCTGGTTTATTCTTTCCCCACTGCCTCATGCTGCCTTTTCACATTTCATTCCAAAGCTAAAATATACAGTGAACATGGTCTTTTGTCTTCTCTTCTGTCACCTCAGTGTCCTGGGAGGTATATGCTATAAGTGACTTTCCACATCCTTCACAGTCATCTGCTGCTATTCACAAGGCATTAGGAAGCTACTGAAGGTCTTTGCTTAGGAATGGCATCGTGAATGAATGGGTCAGCTAGGTAGCACCAGAGTGCACAGAGCACTGGACCAGGAGTCAGGAAGACCTGCTGTGTGACCCTGGGCAAGTCACTACACTGCTGTTGGCCTCAGTTTCCTCACCTGTAAAATGGGGGTAATAATAGCACCTACCTCTCAGGGTTGTGGTAAGGCTCAAATGGGATAATAATTGTAAAGTGCTTAGCACAGTGCCCAGCACATGTAAGTGCCATATAATTAGTTAGCTTTTATTTAACCTCTGCCTCCATGTCCTCATCTAAAAAATGGGGTAATAATAGCACCTCCCTCACAAGGTTGTTGTGAGGGTCAAATGAGATAATATTTATAAAGTGTTCTACAAAAGTTATTTTTATTATAACTATTATAGTATATATACATAATATATATTATGCTATATATTGTCTATGAAAAAAGCATTTCTTATGTACTATGTTCTGAGGATCCCAAATAAAAAACACAAGACAGTCCCTGTCTTCAGGCAGCTTACATTCTAATAGAGGAAGATAGCAGTATAGGGGGAGCGGCACTCAAGGAGAAGCATTTTTAGTCTGGGAAGCCACTGGCTAAGTGAGTGGCACCAAAGGGAAAGTGATTGACATGCTTTTTGTAGTAATGGTAATATTGATTCAAGTATAGTTCTAAGACTAAGAGGCAGCAAGGAATATAGGGGAGGGTGCACACAGAGGGCAGCAAGAAGATGACTGGGGTGTGCCGTGTTTAGAGGCAGGATTTACTAGGTATGGCAAACACTCACCAAGCAAGAGACCAATCTATACATAAATGTATAGAGATATGTGTGTATACATGCACAAGTATGTACACATACTTGTGTGTATATACATATATGTTACATGTGTGTATAACACACACACACACACACACACACACACAATACGTTGAGTCAGGGGTTATTGTATTTTTTCTTTGTATCTTCAGGACCTAGCAGATTTCGTCTTATTGTTTCTTGCTATCTCATGGAGTCATTAGCTTCCACTTGCGCAATTCTAATTTTTTAAGAAATTATTTTCTTCAGTGAGCTTTTGTAACTCCTTTTCCATTTGATCAATTCTACTTTTAAAGGAATTCCTCTCTTCAGTGGATCTTCTTCCATTTGACCAATTTTGCTTTTTGAAGAGTTCTTCCCTTTAGTGGACTTTTATGCTTCTTTTTACCATTTGGCCTGTTCTGCTTTTCAAAGCATTCTTCTCTTCAGTGGTTTTTTTGTGCCTCTTTTATTGGCCTATTCTGTTTTTTTTAAGATGTCATTTTCTTCAGTAAATTTTTATTCCTCCTTTATTAAGCTGTTAGTCCTTTTTCATGATTTTCTTGCATTGCTCTCATTTCTTTTCCCAGCTCTTTCTCTACTTCTCTTATTTGAGTTTTAAAATCCCTTGTGAACTCTTCCAGGAATTTGAGGGAGGGGGCTGAGATAAATTGATATTTTTCTTTGAGGCTTTACATATAGCTATTCTGACTTTGATGTCTTTTTCTGAATTTGTGTTTTGACTTTCTCTGCCACCATAGTAACTTTTCTATGGTCAGGTTCAGTTTTTTTCGTTGTTTGTTCATTTTTCTAGCCTGTTTCTTGAATTTTAACTTCATCAAAGCTGGGTTCTGCTCCTGGGGTGGAGGGGATACTCTCCCAAGCTTCAAGACTTTTTGTGCTGTTGTTTTCAGAGCTAGTTCTCAGGAGTCTGCAAGTTTTCAGTTCTTCCAAGGTGGTATGATCTAAAGAGAGGTGTGGTCACTGCTCACCCGGTCTGTGCTCTAGTCTATGAGCAACCACATACACTTTTCCACTCTTGAACCATGCTGAGGGATCCCACTCTTACTAGTACTTCTCCTTGCCCTGGGATTGTGACCTGGAATTGTATATAGACAATGCCACAGGCAATGCCTGCACCCAGTGCCTTCTCCCATCCTTTTGTTGGTTCTACTGCTCTAGACTTCATTTTGAGGCATGATTTTGAAGTTGTTAGAAGGGAATTTGGAAGAGCTCATATAAGTACCTGCCGTCTTCTATTCTCTACAATGAACCATTTATATTGAAATGGCTATTAAAATAAAAATGAGGTCATATGCTCCAGTTTAAGAATCCAGAGCCTAGAGAATACTGTCATGAAAACCTGAAAATCCTAAAAACCTGAAACCATTAAAAAAAAAAAGGATCCAGGAAGAATGAGAGGTTGACAGTCATGGGTCCTGGCCTAAAACAATGTTCTATATGCGCTGATTGTTTAGTAAATGACGAACTTACACACTCTTCCGGAAAACTAGAGGTCTCTCAAACCATTACACACTGGGTGACCCTCTTCTTCAAGCCAGGACTCTGTTTCAGTCTTTCTTTCTCCCTGGGGCAGAAGACCTGCTGTGTAGTAGCAATAATCACCTGCTGGGGCCCACTGAACCGGCAGTTAAGGCCTTCTCCGAGTGAGGAAGCATCTGTTCTGACATTTTATCTGAGACAGCAGCCTCACAGAGCCTTTGTAGAGAGACTGGTAGCAGCAACACCTGCCCCAGCATGTTCTGTTTTCTCCCCTGTGGAATATGAGAAAGGACCACCTTCCTGCCTTGTCAACCACATAATTATTCTGCCTCATTTCAGAGAACGAGGGGGTTGGACTCAATCATCTGTCAAGTCTCTTCTGACTCTAAATTCTGACTCATTGTCAAGATATACCTGTAGCTAGAATTGTGTGAGCAGAGGCTGGGTTGCTCCTTGTAGGGGATGTGTGTACTTGTTAGGAGAAGCATCTCCTTAGCATAGGCAAGGCAAGGGGGCCTAGACTAGCCAACAGCACAGGGTTAGTTAGGTTCATCCCTTCTTTGTTTAGGGTCCATACCCTCATTAAGCTACCTTCTAGTCTTAATTTGGTTTCCTGCCCTACTGGAATGCTGTTTCTCTTTGTAAACTCTTACACAGTCAAATCTGTCTTGCCTGAGTTTGGACAGCACAAGCCAAGTTTATCCAAGGACTTGATCAACAGAAGAGACACACAATACTTTCTACCACCTGAGATACAGTTCTTAGGAAGGTCTGAGATGATACAGTTCAGAAACCTCATCCATCACTACCACACAATTGTAGAATACCATCTATATAAAAATAAGAACATGGGGAATTATGGGAGAATTTCCCACCCAGCTGCATTGCTCTAGACATCAACTTCCAGAATCCTCTTCATCCTGCAAGATCACTTCATCCTGGGGCATCTAGGTGCTGCAGTGGATAGAGCACCAGCCTTGGAGTCGGGAGGACCTGAGTTCAAATCCAGCCTCAGACACTCACAAATGTGTGACCCTGGGCAAGTCACTTAACCCTGTTGCCTCCACCAGGGGGAAAAATCACTTCATCCCTGAAACTCAAACCTCATCAGTACTATCTGCCTCTGGGGCCTCTCCAGAGCCAATCATCTCTTCATTTCCCACCAGCTATACTGCTCTAGACTTCCCCATCAGATACCTTCTCTCCTACCCCTTTTCAGGTTCCTTTTATGCATCTTGCCTCCTTAGACTATAAGCTCCTTGAGGGCAGAGACTGGCTCTTTTTTTGTACCTGTATTTCTAGCACGTAAGCCCAGTGCCTGCCCCATAGTGTGTACTTAATAAATGTTTATTGAAGAGCAAGAGTAATGAAAGTCATCAGAAAAATGTATGAATAAAAGAGAAGCTGATGGACCCCTGCTGCTGGTCTCTTTGCACTGTTTAAGGAAAAGCTAGGAAATTACCATATTATATATTCTGTAAGATTTAGTTAATATGTTGGCTGGTTTTGTGATTTTTATTCTGCTTTCTTGAGTTTATTATTATTATTATAATTTGTTACAAAGGATGGCTCACTGAGTAGGGGAAGACAAAAAGAATACCTGGAAATTAAGGAGGTTTTTAAAGTAAATTCACAAGTGAGGCTGTTGTGGGCCTGGACGCTAATGGAACAGGATGCTTGAGTCAACCCTCACACTTCCACACTACCAGTCAGGATTGTTAGGAGCCTAGAGGCTATGGAATGGCCTGAGGGCAATTGGAGTTTACCTGGCCCCAGGTGGACTGAGCAACCAGATATGGACCTTTTGAACAAAGAGGATATAAAACAATTTTTAGAATTTTGACCAGGAGCTCCTGAGACCCAAGAGAACTACTCACCCAACTACTTTTAACCACCTTCCTGGCAGTTTTTACTTTCCCGAACTGAATTTTTAAAAAAGATTATTTTTTGTGAGGCAGTCAGGGTTAAGTGACTTGTCCGGGATCACATAGCTAGAAAGGGTCAAGTGTCCAAGGCCGTATTTGAACTCGGGTCCTCTTGATTCCAGGACTGGTACTCTATCCACTGTACCCCCTAGCTGGCCCTTCTGTACTGATTTTTAATGCTTAGGGATTGCTTTGACACTCGGCTCTTAAGTTTGACAATGGATAAGAGATGAGATGTAGGACAAATGCTCAAGGGGATGAAGGGTCAAGTAAAGGTATTTTTTTTTTAAGTATAGGAGGGATTTGGTCATGATTGTAGGGAGTAGGAAAGGAGCCTTGAGGATAGAGTGAAAATGAAAGAAATGAATTTGAGTTTCAGAGAAGTGAAGTGACCTGCTCAACATTATATACCCTGGATTAATGGAACTCAGTTTCTTTATTGGTAAAATAGAACTAGAAATTCGCCACTTAGATCATTAAATTAAGAAAATGTCAATGTGATAGGAATTCTCCTGGTGAATTTCCTTGGGATCCATGCCGGCTCCTGCCCTGTGCTGTTTAACATTTTTATCCATGAACTGAATAAAGGCACACTCATCAAATTTGCATTTGACTCAAAGTCAGAAGGGATAGCTAACACACCAAACGATAGTCAAGCTCCAACAAGGATCTTGACAGGTTAGAGCAGGAGCTTAATCTATTAAAATGAAATTTAATAGAGATGAATGTAAAGTCTCGCACTTAGGTATAAAAACTCAACTTCACAAATACAAAATAAAAACAGAATATGCTGCAACTTCAGTATCAGTGATCATTGTGCTGCTGCAACCCAAACCAAGCTGGTTCAATCCTGGGCTGAACTAAGAGATGTATAGCTTCTCACAGTAGTAGCAAGGGGATAGCCCCATTGTACTCTGAAGTACTGTCTGTATTCAGTTCTGAGCCTCACAATTCAGGAAGGTCATAATAAGCCAGAAAGCAACCAGAGGAGGGCAGTCAGGATTGTGAAGGGCCTTGAGTTCATGTCCTGCTAGCATCAGTTAATGAAATAAGGCATGTTCAGCCTGGAGAAGACTAAGGAGGCACATGATGCCTGTCTTCAGGTATCTGAAAAGCAGAGGGATTAGACTTTACTCTGTTTGGTTCCAGAGGGCAGGTGATGATAATAACAAACATTTACATGGTGCTTACCATGTTCATGGCACTGGGCTAAGTGCTTTACAATTACTATCTCCTTTAATCCTCACAACAACAAGGTAGGTGCTATTATTATCCCCATTTTAGAAATTAAGAAACTGAGGCAGAAGTTAAGTGACTTACACATAGAGTCACACAGCTAGTTTAGTATCCGAGGAGGGATTTGAACTCAAGTCCCCACACTCCAAGCCCAGCACTCTATACTGTGCTGCCTCTAATCTAAAAGCAATGTAGAAATTGGAAAAAAGGCAAATGTAGGCTTTCGTATGCACTTTGCTTTTTGGAGGCCAAGTATAAAGCTAACTAAACAAGGGATAGATAGGATCACAGAAGATAGGATGGTCAGTTATGATGACATAAAACTGAAAAGCTTTTACAGACACAAAATCATTACAGCTCGAATTAGAGGAGACGGAGTTAATAAAGAGAAAAAAACTTTGTCGTATCTCCCTATCAATTCTCTATAAATCTTGGGCGTCTGATTTTTTTAAACACATATAAGAACAAGAGTCTTCCCCCAAAAGATAAGTGATCAGAAAGTATGAACAGGAAGTTTCCAAAAGATGAGATTCTAGCTGTCAGTAACCCTATAAAAAGAATGCCAACGGATGAGTATGAGGTAAAACTTCAGAATTGTTTTCATTTACATTTCTGTTATTAGCAATTTGGAATAAAGGTGACAAAGATACTGGTAAATGGCAGTGGTTAGTAAATAGTGGAGGGGCTATAGAAAAATCAACGCCCTGATGGTGGAGCTATCATTCCGTCCAGACGTTCTGGAAAACACTTTAGAGGTATGCTTTAAAAAGTCACTGAACTATGCCTTAGTTGTCCTTGGTTCTCAAAGAGGACCAGAATGACATCACTATGTTGGAGTCAAGGTGCCGCATGTCAGACTGTGGCTGATCAGCCCAGTAGGACCTTGGAAGACTCTACCATGGGCCAGGCACAAATAGTCCACCTGAACATTTGGAGTGGAGATGTCTCTAAATTTGCACATCTCACATTTCTTTTGAGCTACTGCAGGTCTGCTTTGCTCATACAGCATGGCACCTTCTTTGGTGTGGGCATGTCGTGCTTTTGCAAGTGTCTCCTATGTCACGTAGTTGATTCCAATGTTCTTCAGAGAGACCATGAGAGTGCCCTTGTATTGCTTCTTCTGACCATCATGTGAGTGCTGGCTTTGTGGGAGTTCTCCATAAAATAGTCTTTTAGGCAAACACATGTTTGAATAATGTGCTTTGAATAATGTGGCCAGCCTATCAGGGTTGTGCTCTCTGTAGTAGAGTTTGAATACTTGGCAGTTTAGCTTGAGAAAGGACTTCAGTGTCTGGTACCTTATCTTGCCAGGTGATCTTCAGAATCTTTTTAAGACAATTCAAACGAAAACAATTCAGTTTCCTGGCATGGCGCTGGTATACTGTCCACGTTTCACAGGCATATAACAGTGGGGTCAGCACGATGGCTCTGTAGACTTTCAATTTGGCAGGCAGTCTAATACCTCTTCTCTCTCACTTTCCTTTATAGTCTTCCAAACACTGAGCTAGCTCTGGAAATAAGTGTATCAGGTAAATGAACTTATTCACAGCATTCAAAACTTCTCCATTTATTGTAATCAATGGTTCTTTGTATGGATGGTGTGGTGCTGGCTGGTGGAGACCTGTGTTTTCTTGGTGTTAACCAAAATTAGCACAAGCAACAAGAGAATCAATCCATATTTTGTTGCATCTCAGCTTCAGAAACTGCATTGAGTGCAGTTTCACATGAAAACAAAAAATCATGTACCAGCCTTCCCTCCACTTTAGTCTTAGCTCGTAGCCTTTTCAGGTTAAATAACATACCATCAGTGTAGTAGCTGACCTAGCAATACCACTACTAAGCGTACAGAGGCACCTAAATGGTGCAGTGTACTGGGTCTGGAGTCAGAAGACCTGAGTTTAAATCTGACTTAAGACCCTAGCTGCATGATCCTAAGCAAATCACCTAACCTTGTCTGCCTCAGTTTCTTCAATTGTAAAGTAGGATTAATAATAGCATCCACTTCTTAGGGATGTTGTGAGGATCAAAGGAGATATTATTTGTAAAGCATATAGCATAGTACCAGGAACATAGTAGGCGCTTAATAAATGCTTGTTCCCTTCCCTCCCAAATATACCTCAAAGAATTCAAAGACCAAAGGAAAGATCCTCTATATACAAAAATATCTATAGCAGCTTTTTTTTTTCAGCAGCAAAGAACTGGAAAGTGGGTGTCTATCAATTGGGGAATAGCTGAATGAATTATGGTGTAGTAATGTAGTATTATTATGCCGTAAGAAATTATAAATCAAGCATTCAATAAATTCACATACTGCTTAAGAAAACTTATGTGAATTGATTAAGAGTGAAGTAAACAGAATCAGAAGAATTTGCATGATTATCTCAAAAATATAAAAATACATTAAAAGAGTTTAGAACTCTAATGTGGCAGTCAATCATAATTTCAGAGGACTGATGGTGAGGCATGCCTTCCTCTGTCTTTCAGCAGAGAGGAGACAGATACGTACATGATTAGGCTCCTCTGATGATAGGTTCAGGATGAAGCATTCAGTCATGGCCAGTGTGTTGATTAGTTTTGCTTGATTGTACATATTCATTCCAAGGGAAGGTGGGTGAATGAAAGAATGAAAAAGCATTTATTAAGCACTTACCAGATACTAATTCCAGGAGATAAAAACAGAAATGTGAGAATCACGTACTCTCTCTTTTTTAACCAAGCATAATTCATTGTTTTATTCATATTTTCAAGTTGTTTTCATCTCTGAGATTCTGTGACTTTCTACAATTCATTACAGAGTTGAAAAGGACCCTCACGGATTGTGGAGTTCAAATATTATCAAAACTTGAATTGTGCTCTCAACATAAAATTGGTGGGCCAGCTTTTGGTTAAATATTGCCTGTGATAGGAAACAACTACTCCCAAAGCAAATTCATTTTTTAAAAATAATTTTTATTGGTATATTTTGGCTTTATGTTATCTAAATGTCCTCCTATACTTCTCTACTTTCCCCTCCCAAAATGCCATACCTTATAATAAAGAATTTTTTTAAAGGAGAAAAAAGAAAAAGAAGAAGAGTAGGGGAGTGGAAATCAGCTAAACTTATCAACAGAAAAATCTGACAACACAACAGTCATAAAGCTGAGATAGGTTCTGGGGTGCCCTGCCTAGGAAGCTGTGGATGGAAGAAGGCCAGGGGGCAAAGGATACTTGGTGGTGGTGGATGTGTCTCGGATGGGTTTTAGTATGGTCCAGGGCTGTAAAGGATGATGCATTGGTAGGGAGGTATAAGGAAAGGGGAGGGGAGGATTCATTGAGAAATCTCAGTGACACAGAGAAGGGAAAGAAAAATACTGTAGACCCTCACCTCTGCAAAGGACTAGGAGGGCGTGTCCTTTCATATCCCTTCTTTGGGGCTAAGGTTGTCCTTTGTAATTTTGTTACATTCGTTTTTCATTGTTGCTTTTCACATTGTAGTCAACACATCTATTGTTTTGTTTGTTCTACTTTGCAGTTCATTGGTTTGTATAAGTCTTTCCATGCTTTTCTGTATTCATCATATTTGTCATTTCATACAACACATTAATAATCCGTTCAGGTGCACACCACTTTTGGAAAAGTTCAGATTGCTAGGAATTTGTTCTTTATATTGAACAAGTTTCTCTGATAAAAATATGATTTCCAAGACATATATAGAATTGATTTTTTATAAGAAAAATAAGAGAATTCCTTAATCACATAAATTATCTAAGAATATGAACAGTTCCCAAAGAAAGAAACCCACGTTATTTATAGCCACATATTTATATGTGGGGAAAAAAATGCTCCAAATCACTATTGATTAGAGAAATGCAAATTAAAACAACTCTGAGGTACCACCTCACACCTATCAGATTGGCTAATATGACAAAAAAGGAAATTGATAAATGATGGAGGGGATAGGGAAAAATAGGGACACTAATGCATTGTTAGTGGAGTTGCGAACTGGTCCAACCGTTCTGGAGAACAGTTTGGAACTATGCCCCAACTATAGTGAAATAGGCTACAAAACTGTGCCTATGCCACCAGTGTATGTTTCTATTACTAAGTCTATATCCCAAAAAGATCAAAGAAAAGGGGAAAAGATTTATTTGTACAAAAATATTTATAGCAGCTCTTTTAGTGGTGATAAAGAATTGGAAATTGAGAGGATGCCCATCAACAGGGGAATGCTGAACAAGTTGTGGTGTATGATTGTGATTTTTTAGTAGTAGGAATACTACTGTGAAGAAATAAGCAGGATGGTTTCAGAAAAATCAGGGAAGATTTATATGAACTGAAGCAAAGTGAGGTAAACAGAACCAGGAGAACACTGTACACAATAGTGATAGCAGTACTGCAAAGATGATCAGCTGTGAGAGACTTAGCTACTCTGATCAAGACAATGATTCAAGACAATTGCAAAGGCCTCATGATGAAAAACGCTATCTCCCTCCAGAGAGAGAACTGTTGAATTTTGAGTGCAGATTAAAGTATACTTTTTAAACTTTCTTTGTTTTTTGCTTTTGTTTTTATTTTGGGTTTGTTTGGTTTTTTTGCAACATGGGGTAGTATGGAAATGTTTTGCATGACTTCACATGTATAAGTGATATATTTGCCTTCTCAATGGGTAGGAGGAGGAGCAGGAGGAAGAGAGAGATTTTGGAACTTAACATTTTTTTAAGTGAGTGTTAAAAATAAATGTGGAAGAGACAGTCTCTGCCCCCAGGGATTTTATAATCTAACATTATAATCCATAAAATAAGGAGGCTAGATAATATCCAATGTCTAGTCTAGTATTAAGGTTTTGTGATTATATTTAAAGGGTTGCCACACAGAAAAGAGACTAGATGGTCAATTTATCCCTCGAGGGCAAAGAAAGGACAAAAGGATGACAGTTACAGAGGCAAATTTTAGCTCAGCATTACTTTTGAGTATAAGCCTATCAGCGATATAGCCAGGTCAAAAGGCACATACTGTTTAGTAAATTATTTGTAAATAATTCCAAATTGCTTTGCAGAACAGGGAGACTGTTTCATAGATTTTCTAACAGTGCATAAGTATGCCTGTTTCCCTACAGCTCCTCCTTTTTCTTTTCTTTTTTCTTTTTAGTCATATTTGCCACTCTGATCTATGGAATTTCAGTATTACTTTAATTTGCATTTCTCCAATTAATGGTGATTTGGCCAGTCCCAATCTCAAGAAGCTCCCACTCCAATTGGGAGAGACAAGTTCAGCTGCAAGATCTCTAGAAAGGCCCTCAAGTCCTGAGAGCTCAAGGTACTTGACAAGTTTCAGTGGCCCTGGCTGTGTCAGTAAATCAGTAGACAGTGCTGGGAGGTCTGCAAAGTGTGAAAACAGCAGAGATTGTGTAAGGCAGGGCAGCTCCATCTCACCAGAAGGAGTCTAGTTGGTGACTCTCATTTCATCTGAACTGTGGGAGCAGTCATAAAGCTGAGATAGGTTCTGGGGTGCCCTACCTAGGAAGTTGTGGATGGAAGAAGGCCAGGGGGCAAAGGATACTTGGTGGTGGTGGATGTGTCTCAGATGGGTTTTAGTATGGTCCAGGGCTGTAAAGGATGGTGCATTGGTAGGGAGGTATAAGGAAAGGGGAGGGGAGGATTCATTGAGAAATCTCAGTGACACAGAGAAGGGAAAGGAAAATATAAATAATAAGAGAGGAAAGAAGTAATAAACTCTAGAATTATATGATTTCCTCAGTTTCCCAGGGAAAAAAAAACATCAAGGAGAACAGTCATGCTTAAGTAAGGAAATATCAAGTCCTGTCCTAGGATAGCTAATTCATTTTGTAGTGTTGCCACAAAAATTGAACAAAGTCTTGAAGAATCAACAAAAGTATTTTACTGGATATGACTTATAACTAACCTTGTAATCTCCCCCTTTTAAAAGTCTTTTTACAAATGGAGTACAACTGCATAAAAAACCAATGTTTATTTGTCTATATCTTACTTTGAAGCTTTACATTTTGATTTTTAACAAAACTATCTGCTTTACCCCCACAAGAGGCTAGATGAGGTGAGCACCCTGTTGCTAAAGAGAGAGAAGGGCAAGACTGGGAGAGCTGTCTGCCATGATAATGAGACTGCAGAGAAAATGGTAATGAAAAGAGAAGAAGAAGCAGCAGAAGGGGAAATTAGAGGTAGCCCGAACGTAGACATGTAAAATGCATGAGTCTGCTACACTGGCAAAGAATGATGGGAGTTACAGCCTGTGCTAAATTTGATTTACAAGTCGATTAAAGATGATCCCTTTCCCCCACCACCCCACATCCCCACACCCACTCTCTGAGGATAACAGAGCTTCCGACAGGAGGCAAATATGACAAACTGTGGTTAATAGGTCTGGAGAGTGCTTTCAGACATTATGGCATGACATTGCTTTACCAAGAGTTCCCACTAGGTGACACTCTCATCCTCGAAACTGGATTCCTATTTTCCCATGTAGTCAACTTTTCTGTGGCTAACAGACACCCATGTCAGAAACACCTCTGCAGGTGGAACAGACCTGGAAGGTCATTTGATTCACCCCCTTTGTTTTATAGTTGAGAAGGGAAGTGACTGGTTCAGGGTCACGTGGGTAGTACTCAATGGATCCAGATCTCAAATAGGAGGAGTCTTCTGATCACAGATTTTTATTCTTTCCTCTCACAGCACTTACTGAGATAGAGCTGGCAGCTCAGGAAATGTTCCCCACTCTGCACAATGGCAGAGGAAGGTCACTCCATACCACCCTCAGAGCGGCAAAAGCTTTCCCTGACCATCCATGTGTTTATGTGTTCATGCAACATTCATTCATTGTGCAGTTATTTATTGGCACTTTGTTTCATGGACTATTCTGGGCCCTGAGGTTGATACAGTTCTGTCAATAAGGAGAAGTCAGCCATGTGGCATCCAAGTTCATAATCTGAAATCTGAGCACCCAGGGAAAATTCAGTTGAGCGGGAAGTGGCGAGGGGCAGTGAAGGCAGGTACCAGGGGAGAAATGTGAAAGTGAAGAAGGCAGCTGGGCAGGAAGACTGGGGAGGCATTAAGGCAAGGAAGTGCAAGACTATCATAGGATTGCAGAGGATGAAGGAGTTATGAGGAGGAAGCTGTACTTTTCCCATTCCCAGATATTGGCATCTGGGGCCTTGCCCTGTATTGATTATGGTCTGGCAGCAGCCAAAAAAGCTAATGTGATTTTAGGCTGCATTAACAGAAGAATAATAGCAAGAACGAGAGAGGTTAGAGTTGCTAACCTCTATCTTCTATACTGATTAGACAACCTCTAGAGTACTAGGTCCGGTTCTGAGTGCTACACTGGAGAATGGACATCGACAAGCTGAATGAAAGTCCAGAGGAGAGTGGCTAAGGTGGTGACGAGACTGGGAATCCAACCAATATAAGAAGCTCATTAGCCAAGAGGGAAAAAGTAAAATGACTTATACAAGCCAAATATTTAAAGATTTGTTCTTGCTCAGTTATGTCTAGCCATAACGTCTGTGGGGTTTTCTTGGCAAAAACACTGGAGTGGTTTGCCATTTCCTTCTCCAGTAGATTAAGGCAAACAAAGGTTACGTCCAGATGTGAACTCTGCCTTCCTCACTCCAGGCCCAGCACTCTATCCACTGAGTCGCCTAGCTGCCTTCCATACTTGAAGACAATAATGATTAAAATAAACAGTTGTCATACGGATGAATTTTTAGACTTGTTCTTTTCAAAATGTTAGAAGTTATGGAAATGCAGACTTCAGGTCAATATAAGGGGGAAGAAGAGGAAATAAACATTCTCTAAGTGTGTACTATGTGCTAGGAACTATGCTATGCCACGCACTTGGTGATACAGTGTGTAGAACCTTAGACTTAAAGTCCACAAGACCTGGGTTGGAATCCTGCCTCAGACACTTCCCAGCTGTGTGACCTTGGACAAATCATCCAATCTCTTTGAGCCTCATCGACAAAATGGGCATCATAGTAGCGCAACTCACAAGGTTGCTGTAAGGATCAAACGCTTTGATACTTAGCAAGCATCTACAACTTCAAAGTGCTTTGTGACTCTTGTTTTAGGGACAAAAGATTCAGGTTTGCTTTCAGGGTTTCTTTCTTTGCTTGCTCATCGCCCCTACCCTGAATTCTGTGTAAAGAAGGAAAGTTTTATGGAAAGCCAGAGGGGAAAAGAACAAAAACAAACAAAAAGCCTCCAATGATGGACCCTCTTCTATAGATCCACGGAAATTTCAGCGGCGCGGTTCCAAATTTGCAGGCTTCCCTCCTCTGCAGCTTCCAGTTGCTTCCAGCAGGTGTCGCTAGACATTGTTCTCCGGTTTGGTTTCTTCTGCCATTACCTGTTGCTCCCAACTAGGGAAAGAGGGGGGTGTTCTCCATCCACCCCACCCCTGCCAACTTAATAAAGAAGCTGTGTTATGTTAAATTGCTGTGTGCAGGTGATTTCTGGTGCTGTACAGTAGCAACCACATCCCTCTCGTCTTTTTTTTCCTTCTAAAGTAGACCAAATATGCTCTCATTCAGTCTTTTGACCAGGAGAGTCCAAGGCAATCCTCTCTGTCAAGAAAAAAACATTGTCTGACTGTGGATCTGGCCTTCTTACCCAAAGGCAAAGACCTCACAAGTTCTCCCTTGGTGGGAAACACCTTTCTCTCCCCTCCCTGAAAAGCACAGCGATGTAATCCCTACCATCAAGGTGCTCAGTTTGACCTTTTATGCCCCCTTATTTCCTCCCACACTGCCACCATCCTAGTGCAGGTCCTCATCACCTCATACCTAGACTAACTATTGCCAACAGACTGCTGGTTGGTCTATTTGCCATAAGTCTCTCCCTACTCCATTCAGCTGTCAAAGTGATCTTCCTAAAGCAAAGGCGTGGCCATGTCACCCTTCTCCAGAGGCGAAAGTGAGGCTGCTGACTTTGCACAGCCCTCCCTCACTTGAATCCAATTTGCTTGCATGCCATGGCCCTCTTCAGGAACAAAGAACAAGCAACAACAATAACCATCTCAAAAAACTTCACTGCCTCCCTTATCACTTCCAAGATCAAATATGAAATTCTCTGGCATCCAAAGCACTTTATAACCTGGCCCTTCCTACCTTTCCAGAGTTCCTACACCTCAGGCCATTGCCTCCACCCCAAAAATGGACTGTTCAATCCAGTGACACTGGTCTCTTTGATGCTCCATGAACAAGACACTTATCTCCTCACTCCAGGCATTTCCACTGTCTGTCCTGTATGCCTAGAATATTCTCTCTCCTCTCTCTATCTTCTGGCTTCCCTGACCTTCATGTCTCAGCTAAAATTCCATCTTCTGCAAGAAGCCTTTCTTAATTCTATTGCCTTCCCTCTGTTGGTTAGTTCCAGTTTAACCTATATGTGTTTGGTTTGTCAATAGTTGTGTGTGGGTGGGTGGGTGTGGGTGGGGGTGTGTTGTTTCCTCTATCCCCCATGCAAGCTTCTTGGGAGTGGGGACTGTCTTTTACCTTTCTTCGTCTCCCCACTGCTCAGCACAGTATCTGCCATATGTTGTTCAGTCGTGTCTGACTGTGACCTTTGGGTTTTTCTTGGCAGATTCGGTAATGGTTTGACATTTCCTTCTCCAGTGGTTTAAGGCAAACAGAGGTTAAATAACTTGCCTAAGATCATATAGCCAGTGAATATGAGGTTGGATTTGAACCCTGTCCACTGAGGTTCTAGCAAGCCTCCATCTGACAGGTTCTTTTTTTTTTCCCATCTGACAGGTTCTTAATAAATGTTTATTGACTCACTGATTGACTCTCAGCTTCTTTATTTCTAAGAAGGAGGTAATAATAGCAATACCTATCTCATAGGATTGTTGTGAGAATCAGGTGAGATAAGTAAAGGCTTTCTCCACCTTAAGGAACTATATTAATATGAATAGTTAATGTTATTATTTTGCCAACTGGGAAGGGCATCTTTACCCAAGAGAACATCCCCAAATTGTCCTGGAGTTTATGAAACATCCCAATTTTTCCCTAAGAGCTCCATTAAGCACCGAAGATTGCTGAGATTGTCAACAGTCTGCAGCAGATATCACTAGACATTCTTCTGTGTTGGTTCCTTCTGTCATTGCCTCTTGCTGCCAGCTGGGGAGGGAGGAGACTTTCCCCACCTAAAGTGGGGGCTGTGCTTCTAGCAGTCTTAAGGCATGAGCACTGTTGGAGGGATGCCATTTGTAGGATGACAGTCTTCCAAGTTGCTCACTAGGAGAGGGGCAAGGGAGAAAGTTCCCATGGCAGCTCTGTTAATCTGATAGTTGAATTCAGCACAAATCCCACTTCCTGAAGGCCTCCCCACCCTCTGTTAGTGACATCCTGAGGTTATCTTCCATTCACACTGTATATACCTTTTATCTACCTGGGTACACATATTGTCTCTCTCGTTGGAACGTGAGCCCCTTGAGGCCAGGGAGCTACCCATGTCTTTGCTTCCCAAAGTGCTTTGACCAGAATTATTTCAAAGAGTTAGGCATGGCTTTTCCATGGCTTACTCTTGATTTATTCTGCTATAGGAAGCTTTTTATATGTAGGAGTGGGAAGGAAAAGGGAAGAGACTGAAGGAGTAATTCAAAGGGGAAGAACTAAAAGGAGAGGAGTGGAGGGTGACCAGATGGAGAGCCCTAGGAAGGCAGTGCTCTGTTCAACAGAAGATCAGTTAGTGGGGCAGAGAGTTTGCCCTGGCCTAGAGAGCTCAGCTCCCTGTAAGGGTATCCCATCTACACTCTCAGAGTTAAAAGGACACCTCAGTTTACAAATGAAGAGACTGAGGCCCCCCCTTCCCCATGGGAAGTGATTCCCTCAAGGGCATTCATAAAGAAGCCCCTGGCAAAGGCAGAACTAGACCGCACAGCCTCTCCTAATTATCCTCTCCTGTGTGATCTGGATGTGGATTCTCCGTACCAAAATTTTAATAACTGGTTTAGCACCTTGCATTTCTTCCCCTCATCGTTTTTTAAATTGTAACATTAGTCTCCAAACAAAGCAGTATGTTTAGCTTTAGAACATAGTAAATGATTCCTTCCCCACCTATCACCCCCAGCAGATCTACCCCTCCGTTCAGGTCAAAGAGCATGAGGCAATCAGACAGATCCAGCACCCCTAACCAGGAGCTCTCCCTGTGTCTTTGACAGGCCCTTCAGAAAGGACTGGCTGGTTGCACTACATCATAGGCTGACTACACACATAAAGTTTCAGGCGTGGAGTTCTTAGGAATCTTGAAGAGCTCAGATTTCAATAACAAGCTCTAGGCCTGGAGGGCAGCCTGGTAAATGCCTAAATCTTTGATAATAAAAAAAATGATTGGGAGAAGGAGACAGGAGACAAAAATTACAAGGGGGAGGGCAGGGGCGGCTGGGGGTGACTACATGATGCTATGTCAGCGGGAAAGCTGCAGACACAAAGCAAGGAGCAAGATTAATAAAGTTCAGATTGGAAAAAAAACAACAAAACAACATAAGATGCAAACGCCTAGCCATAGGATATTATCCTAGGTTCCTGAAGAAAAACAGAAAATAAATTAACCTTTCTCTGTCCCTCATCTACCACCTCCAACCCCCAACCCCAAAGCCATATTGCTCCCATAGGGCCTCAGGCCTGCTTTGTTACTATGGGCTGAACCTTGATTTCATTAGTCCCTTGCGGTGGCTGATTTCATTCCCTTCTCTTTATTGAGAACAGGGAGGGAGGGGCAAATAAGATCATGTCAGATTCAGTTCTGGGCCCAATGTGTGTGGATAATAGAAAGTAATGAGACTGGGGTTGCAGTTGCTGGGTTTGTTAAAAGGAAAAGAAACTGCCCATTGTTTCAGAACTTGAACCACCCAAATAAATGTTGGCCCTCCCGTTGGAGAAACATCTTTATGAATGTAGTCCTTGCTAGAGGTGCTTAACCAAAGATATATGGCCAGTGGGTTGGTTTGTTTTCTTTGATTGTGCTTACTCGTGAAGAATTGGTGGATCAAGGTTTCTGTGGCAGGCACGAGAAATCCAGTATGATTTAGTGAAAAAGTGAGAGACATAAAAAAAAAAAAACCCAAAAACAAAAATGGAAGAAAACAACAATATAACATAAAAGCAAAAGGGAATGCAAAAAGAGGTTCAGAAATGGACAAAGAAGCAAACTGAACAATGTCTGCCATATTAAATTATACTTATGTATGTAGCATTTCAAACTATATAACAAAACTTTTCAGTTTCATATACAATCCTCTTTTGTGTGTATATAAATGTATTTGTTGGTGGTTACTAAGTTCATAATTAGCTTAAAAAGGCCAAGATCTCCCATTGCATCCTGGGCCATCTCCAGTTGTCCTGATCTATAGCTGGCCACTGGACCCAGATGGCTCTGGAGGAGAAAGTGAGAGAGGCTGGCAACCTTGCACAGCCGTCCCTCACTCAAATGAAAGTCAATTTCAAGTCATCTCATCATCTCCCAAATGTTATGGTCCTCTTCAAGAACCAAGGACAAACCAAAACCCATGAATAGTCCAAGATACCTGAATGGGGACCCAGCTGGCTAGTTCCAGTTGGACAACCTAGCTCGTTCTCCTCTCTCCGCCCCCCCTCACCTTTACCTGAGGGTGTTCTGCCCAAAGCAAGGTAAATATTGTGGGCTGAAAGCTACCTAGTTGACTTGGGTTTTACTGGCTAGATTGCTTTCTCAAAGACCAAGTCTTAAACCCAACACACTCTGGATCTTCAAGATTGGACAATAGGTCCCTGCTCAAGTACCACTTAATGGTTGTTCTTGGGCCCTCCTGGCTCTGAGTGAATGAAAATAGGAACTGTTTCTCTTTTGGCCAGCAACACTGAGAGTCTTCCCCTCCTACACTGAGAGTCTTCCTCTCCTAGTTTGATTCTTTTTTTTTTTTAATTAAAGGGGCCATCCCTTGACTTACTTATTAAAGAGGCCTATTCACTGAATGAATGTTGCCTTATTCAAAGTGAGAACCTGAAAAGATCTTAGCTTAAAAGGGCCAAGGTCTCCATTGTATCCCGGGTCATCTCCAGTCATCCTGATCTGTATCTGGCCACTGGACCCAGTTGGCTCTAGATGAGAAAGTGAGACTGGTGACTTTGCATAGCCCTCCCTCACTCAAATGGAAGTCAATTTTAAGTCATGTCATCTCTTTGATGTCATGGTTCTCTTTGAGAAGGAAGGACAAACCACAACCACAAGTTCATAATTTTAAATTGTTTAAATTTTAAAAAGAAAGAAAAAGAACCCCCATGTTAGAAAGTCTCACGGGACACAAAGAGCCCCATAAACTCTGGGATACTTTTTGTCCTGTCTCAGACCATGCCATCCACCCAGAAAACATGTGACATCTTCATGACTCAGAGTGCACAGTCTGCAAGCTTCTCAGGTGAAGTTAGTAAGCTTCTACAAAGACTTCTTTGCTATTTTCCTGATTTCCTCCTTCCCTCATTGCTGCCATCTTTCCTCTTCTTCCATTGATATCACTCCCAACAGGGGATCTCACTGACATAAGCCAAAGGCATTGAGAGCAAACACTTATGTCTGTGTGTGCAGTGGAATATTACTGTGTTGTAAGAAATGACAAACAGGATGGTTATAGAGAAGCTTACATGAACTGATGCTAAGTGAAGTAAATAGTCTGAAAAATTACATACACAATGATGATATCAATGTAAACAGAAAAATAACCACAAAATAATTATAGCTTGTTGTTGCAAAATTATAAAGAACAAGTTTGACCCCAAAAAGAGATATGGGAAGACATTTCCCCCAACTCCTTTGCAGAGGTAAGGGAAATACATGGGTGTGGGAACTTTGCATATAGTGTGAGATTTTTTTTCAATATATTGATTAGTTTTACAGGATTTTTTTCTTTTTTCTCCTTTTTTTGTTTTTCTTTTTAAGTTCTTTATAATAAGGGATGGTTTTAGTGTTTCTTTTAACTTCAGTACACAGAGTCACCATAGAAACTTTAATAGCTACACATCAGTATGCTTTGCATAGTAATATTTTCTTTATCTCTCCTGGTGAAGTGGTTTGGGGTTGCTGGGAATTCCAAAACATCAGGGTACAGGGTGGTGTCCACCTGGAACGAATTCACATATTCAACCATCTTCCAGTCAGTGACAAAGTTTATTGTAACTCCAATAGCAGCAGGCAAGATTCTTAGGGAATCTGCAACTTAATGGGCGTGAGACTGAAATTTATATACAAAAAAGGGACAGTGAAAAGATGTGAATGGGATTAAGGAGTGGTAAATAGTCTGGGCTGGGCCAAGAGCAATAGTGAAAGGAGTATTAAGTAGTTTAGAGTGGGCTAAGAGAATATGAAAGGACTGTCAAGTATCTAGGTGAGCTGGGGTGGGCCAGATGCCTTGGGCAAGATACCAGTAATCTTGGCTGCTGGAAATGTATAGGAAAATTCAGGTACTGGGTTGCTTTCAAAGACATGGCCTTTTCCTTTTAGGGGTCCAGGTCCCATCACCCTGAGGAGGTTAGGGGTTAGAGGTGCCCAAAGACCCCAAAATACCAACATGCCGGGTCCTGCAGAATGAATTCAGCTCAAGTCCTCTCCCAGCCTAAGCAAAGTTTATTAAAGATTCACTTTAATGAGTAGACTCTTAAGGAGCCTTGGTATCTGTGATGCTTGTACTGGAACAAGCGGGCCAGAATAATCTTACACAGGGTGAGTCTAGATAATTCTCCAATGTTGTCATGGAGGCAAGATGGATCTTACATACTGAAAGGTTGTGGGAGGAATCTAGGGGTGGTCTAGAGGAGGAGTTTGGGGGGGTCTTCAGGAAAAGTCAAATGAGGTCAGACTCCAGTAATGAGAGATTAAGGGTGGGAAATAGCTGGACACTACCTTGAGATGACAGACAATGGAGGGCTAGGCTAGTTTAAGGGTGTATTAGATATTTTGGGAGGATCAAGGATGGGAAGTAGCTGGACTAAGGAGGGCTAGGCTAGTCACTGAGGTTTGGGCTGAGCCACAATGAAAGGCTTATGGCCTCAGGCAAATGTCTCATCAAATGGGAAGATTCAATCAGAGTTCAAAGGGGTTCCCAGAGCCCGTACCTCATCGACCCCATCCTGGGGATGGTTTACTTTTCAGTATAGTACTCCTTCATCAAGTTGTAATTTTTGACACTTCTATGATAGTACTTTGGTTTCAGGTGAACCAGGCCCAATTCTCACCTCCACTCAAATGCCATCATCCTATAACTGAACCCCTGATTCCAATTATTCCTATTCAATTGAAAATTGGCTTTGGGTTTGTAATTTAGATGTGTAACAATAGGCTGGTGATGTGCCTAGGGGAAATAGGATACTTGTCCTCTCCCACCATAAGGCTTCTAGCTCCAGTCTTGATTCCCTGGGACATCACAAGCTGAGTCATATTGACTTTTGCCTTGCTGCTGGACTACTCTGGAGAGAGTGAGGCTGAGGACACTGAAAAGCTCTGCCTCACATAAATCCAAATCACGCTCAAGTCAAGACTTCAGTTTTGTGATGTCATTTGTTCTCTTTGAACGTGAGAGAGAAAAAAAGAACAACAAAGTGGTCTGCATGAGGTCTCTTCAAAGAAGGAAGGGCTTCCAGAGCAGGTGTTATGAATTAAATCTCTGTCATACATATTTCTTACATGTGTGCCTCATTGTTGTTATGGTCTAAGTTTAAGCTTATTTGTGGGAAGGAGTAAACCAAGTTATTAGTAGAATGTTTCACATTAACTGTCTTTACCATGCTATCTGTGAGTAGCAGTGGCTGCGCTCTGGGGACCCAACCTCAAAATTCAAGTTGGAGAGTGCTGCTATTTCTCCTCCTCCTCCACTCTTGACCTACCTGTAAATTGGATATGTGAGGTTTTGCTGCGCAAAGTTGTCTGCCTCACTCTCCCCTCCAGTCATCAGAGGGCAGTGGCAAGACAAAAGTACCAACGACTGGCTATGGTCCTTGGCCTTTGAAAATTAAGATCTTTCCCAGGTCTTAATTTGTCTGAGGCAACACCCATCCAATGACTGAAGGCTAGGTAATAATTGAAACAAAAGATGGCTTAGTTTTACCACCACAAAAGTATAAATCTCAGGGAAGACTCTCTAAATTTCTGGCCAGAACAGAAAACAATCGCTATTTACACTCATTCTAAGCCATCAACACCTAAACAATGAGCAGTGGAGGCTTGGACTGGGGGCTATTAATGGCCATTCAATGAAAGCCAGAATGATTTGGATTGAAATTTGTAGTTAAGTAGCTCCATTTGAGTCATAATGGAGTTTTTTTTAACAGCTTGTTTTTTCAGGACTATATTTCAAGAAATCATAAATGAAAAGTGCACAGGACAAAAAAAAGTAAATTATACCATCTTTTTGAGGAAAAAAAAACTAATAAAAATAAAATAATTTTTAAAAATCCAGCCCCTACACTCCAAAATATCTTACAAAATATAAGTGGCTAAAAATTTTATTCCTACAGATAGAACACCCACATGTAAGGAACACATGTGTCAAGGGAAGGAGAGTTATTTACTTCCTACAGATATCTCCTGAAATGCAAGAGATAACAGTTGGGGGAAAAAAAGAAAAGAAAACCGGAACTCCGGAACTCCCTAAATGGTCATTGCTTAAAAGTCCATTTCTCATGATTATTATTTGGTTACCGATGTTCAAGGAAAGAAACACAAAGCAGTGGTGGCGGCAGCTAAGGGCTTTTGACCCAGGCTCAGGGCCCCGGAGGCAGCACATACATTAGTGAGCAGACATTAGAGAAAATATCTTCTTTTCTCCTCCTGCCATGGGAAGTCTCAGTGAAAGAATACCACATCACACATATGAAGAATGGAAGACAAGAATAAGAACAGAAGTTGTCTTTCCCTTGTTACAAGAATTTTCTTTCTTTTTCAATGTGGGGTAGAGTGGGGAGGGGGAATGTGGAGGGACATAATTAAAATATAATTAATTAAAATATAATAAAAATGACTTTTAAAAATAATAAAAAGTTTCAAATATACTTAATGGACAGCCCATCTGGGCTCAATGGATCAATCAAGGGATTGCTTAGTTATCTCAAAGTGCGGAGTCCTTCAGTGTTGAGCCATAGCCCACCAGAAATAGGTAAGGGTCCTGAAGATCAGGCCTCACCTGTTGTGAAATGGGGATCATAATACCTCAAGTGCCTGCCCTCCCCTGTGGTGAGGATCAAGTAAGATAAAATGTGTAAAGTGCTTTGTAAACCTCTTAGTACTATATAAATGTCAGTTCTTGTGATTATTGAGATGATCTAACACTGCTAAATACTGACTAGTGATGCCCTCCTCACTATCCTATCCTATAGCTGCAGCATGCATTTTAATGACTGCCCTTAGACACAAAGCTGCATTCCAAACCATTCTCTGCAGCCTGGGGTTTAGACTGCAGGGAACTCTGTTATTAGGGGCTTGTTTACCTTGGATTGAATTTATTTGCTTTTCTACAGGAGAGACTTCTTGGTTTAAGTAGTTAATCCATTGTAAGTTTGGATTTCCTATGGAGAAGATAGATTTTCCCCAAATAGAGTTCAACATAATTTTTTTTTACACTTGATTAAATAGCTTATGTCATTTAATAAAAAAAACAAAACAAAACAAAACACAAAGACTAAATGGACTCCATCATCGCTCGGCTGTAGGCCTGCCAGTTTTCTTCTGGAATTCAGGAAATAGTTTCTCATGTTTCCACCTGATTGATAACAGAGGCTCTGTGGACAGCTGTGAATTCATACCATGTGGAAGGTATCTGACCCTAAACACTCCTTGAGGTGGGACTCTATAATACCCAAGGAGTTTGGAAAATTAGGAAGGAAACTATTAGCTCTCATCCAGATCCCCTGAGGATTTTTATATCAATTAACTCTACACAACCACTTTATTTTAGGTCAACTGTAATCTCCCCACTAACTATGCCCTACTTGCCCAGGGACCAAAAAGAATCTTCATAAGCTCCTTCCCCAAGGCCAATCAAATGCTGGATGTCTTTCTTTTTCTTCCCCTCTGTCAGTAGTGTAGCAGTTAGGACTTTGTAAAATGATAAGTTTTTCTATAGGAGTTTAGTGTCCCACATTGTGTTGAGGAAGATAGTGGTGGTTGTCCTTTGTTCTTGGAGAGAACCAAAATGACACCACTATGCTAGAGTCAAGTTTCAGCGTATCTGTGGCTAATCAGAGAAATATAAGTTCAAAATGCTCTACCACAGGTCGGGCACAAATAATCTATGTGAACATTTGAGATGGATACCCTAAATTTGCATGTCTTGCATTTCCTTTGAGCTGTTTCAATTCTGCTTTGCTCATAGAGCACAGCACCTTCTCTGATGTGGGCATGCCATGCTGAGTGGTCCTGTGCCAGTGTCTCCCATGTCACACAATCAATTCCAAAGTTCTTGAGAAAGACTTTGAGAGTGCCTTTATATTGCTTCTTCTAACCACCATGTGAATGCTTGTCCTATGTGAGCTCTCTATAAAATAGTCTTTTTTGGCAAGCATACATTTTGCATTGGCACAATGTGGCCAGCCCATCAGAGTTGTGCTCTCCAAAGCAGAATCTGAATGCTTGGCAGTTCAGTTCGAGTAAGGACCTCAGCGTCTGGTACCTTATCCTGCCAGGTGATCTTCAGAATCTTCCTCAGACAATTCACAAGGAAGCAATTCAGTTTCCTGGCATGGCACTGGTAGACTATCCAAGTTTCACAGGCATACAACAATGAGGTCAGCACAAACTTCAGTTTGGTAGTAAGTCTAATACCTCTTCTTTCCCATACTTTTTTTCAGAGCTTCTCAAACACTGAGCTACCTCTGGCAATGTGTGTGTCAACCTTATAATCAATGTGTACATCCCTGGAAAGCACACTAACAAGGTAAGTGAACTTATCCACAGCCTTCAAAACTTCTCCATTTGCTGTAACCTGATGGTTCCATGTATGGATGGTGTGGTGGTGGCTGATGGAGGACCTGTGTTTTCTTGGTGTTAATTGTTAGGCCAGAATTAGCATAAGCAGCAGAAAATTGATCCATACTTTGTTGCATCTCAGCTTCAGAGGCTGCACTGAGTGCACAGTCATCTGTAAACAGAAAATCATGCACCAGCACTCGTTCCACTTTGGTCTTGGCTTATAGCCTTTTCTAATTGAAGAATTTACCATCAGTTTGGTAGCTGACCTTGAGGGAGCTAACAGAAGTAGTAGAAGACAATGGTCCCTGATCTCAGGAGATTACTATTTGTTCAGGAGATGAGACACAGATGAGGGGAAAAAAACTGAAAGAACAGAAGGATTTGGTAATGACTGGAAAGAACATTTTCTAGACTTTGGGGAATTGATGTTTTTCCCAGCAAACCCTGATTATTAAGAAGCACAGGATGCCCACAGGACTATGATGATCTGGGTAAGTTATAACTTTGTTGATAGCTGTTATTCTGTTCAAAGAGTGAACCTAAGGAGCCTGTCCATCTAGAGCAGGGCTTGTCAACCTGGAGACCACAGGCCCCCAAGGATCCATCAATAGATTTCAAGGGGTCTGTGAACTTGGATGGGAAAAGAATTACATCTTTATTTTCACTGATCTATAGCTAAAATTTAGCATTTCCTTCAAGTATAAATTTTTTTAAAATTATTCAGAGAAAGGGTCCATAGATTTCACTGGACTGCTGAAGGGATCCATGTCACCTAAAAGGGTAAGGACCTCAGATCTAAAGGCACATAGGATCAGATCTAAAGCTGAGAGGAACATTAGAGGCTATCTGGTCTAACCTTCTTATTTTTCAGATGAGGAAACTGAAATTATGTGAGGTTAAGTATAAATATATTTGGGGTTTTGTGGGGATTTCAAAACTCTCCAGTCTGTAGGGGGAGCAAAACACACTGAGACAGAGCTCTGAGCCAATGACATTTTATAAAAAGGTCCACGACCCTCTCTAATGAAGTGAACTTCAGATCTTCCTCATGATATGAGATGCCCATTTCCTTACTCTTATGTTGACTGATACCCAGACAATAGAGGTAGAGCAGTCCAAAACTCCAGAGTCTGATTGGTGGATAGACCTTGTCTACGACCCTCCAGGAAGAGTTTACTCAAAATACAGGATCCCATTGGTTGACAAATGGGCTAGCAAGAGGACCTTAAAAGACCTATCTTGACCTTTCAGGAGATCCTACCAAAACTGATAAGCAGACCCATGGGCTAGTAGAAAGGCAGGCCACAGGCTGGCAATCAGGGTCACTCACTGGCTATGTGCTCATGGTCATCTCCCCATGTTGGGCAATAGGAGGGATGACAGGAAGCAAAAATGGCTGGAGGACTTTCTATGTAATTGAGTCACCTCTGCCATACTGGGCTTGGTCAACATAACAAAGAACAAAAACAAGGGTGGAGGACCTCTTGTTAGCTTCCTATGATTAAGTAAGTGAACTTAAAATCTGCAGTTCACAGCTCTGAGGTCTACTATCAGAACTAAGAATCACCACCTTGTAGAACCATATCAAACAGATTAATATTGATTGGGATAAAATAGGGGTCCAGTTAATTAATTATCACAGTTTGGGAGGGGGAGATTGGGGAATATCCACTTACAAGAAATAAGTGGAGAGGGGTTCCAACATGTTCCTTTTCATGGATTTCACTAATAGTAAGGAACCTCATGCAAGGCAGATGATTCTCTTTCCTGAGTTTTATCTTGCTTCGGCCTCAAAGGTTTATCTGACCCAAGTCTGGGGGTCAATTTATAAACTCTCCTGTTAATGGAAACTTGGTCCAGCTTAGGAATACTGTCCTCATATACCTTCACTGTAACTTCCAGTGGGCATCGCTGTCTGCTTCTCTGTCCAAAAGTCTACTGACTCATCAGCTTCTCCAGCTCAGCAATCAATAAGGGAGATTTTAATCATCTTGCTCCCATATGGCTATTGACAAATAAATAGGATGGGCACTTCTGAGGTTTTGTTACGTAAGTGACTTATGGGATCACAAGTTGAAAGCAGGAAGGGCCCTCTAGTGCCACTGAGTACAACCTCTTCATTTTATGGACGAGGAAGGTGAGGCCTAAGGAAGATAATGAAGCACTAACTATATATATATATAAAATTTAATATATATTTCTTTATTTTTATTCATATTTATATATAACATTGAGGGATTGGATTCAGAGGGGTGGAAGAAGGGCGAGTCCTGAGAGGTCGTGAAGGCTGCCTGCAAGTAGGACTTAAGCTGAGCTTTGAGGGCAAGAAAATGAGGCTGGGGAGAGAGGGAAGAAACAGCAAAGGCATCCCACATGAGTGGCACAGTGCAAGTGAAGGCTAGGATGTGGAAATGAAAAGGGTGTTTGTGAGACAGGGAGGAGACCAGCCTAATAAGGCAGAGCGTATGTTCTAGAGAAGCATGGAAAACAAAGGCGGGTGGAGGAGGTGGAAGGAGATTATAGGAATTCTTGAAAGATGGATGAAGGATGTTTGAACTTCATACATGTAATCCACCAGAGAACCTTTGAAGGTGATTTTTCCTCTGAAGGCACATTAAGGGGGTGTTCAACATCAGCCTTGTAACTGGAGAAGTAGGGCATAGGAATGTGTGTGAACTCCGGCAGTTGGACAAAAAACCCCAGAAAACATGACAGGGAAACAGCACAACATTCCTGCCCTAGGAAAGTAGGTGTGCTAATTAGTGGAGAATGATGGCATTAGATCACAATTAAGTTCTATTTAGATGATGCAGCCGATCAGTGTGGAGGTGACCCTGGGTGCTCAAGAGCTATGTCAGCAAAATGCAGGACAAGACAAGCTCTACCAACCTGTGAAGACTTCCAGTGTGATTCTAGCAACGGGCTTGTATCCTGTCATCCAAAGAACAGTCTAGCTAAAGAATGTATAAATAGGGAATCTACCTGCCAAAACAAACCCAGTACCCTTATGAACACAACTACAAAATACTTTTCACAAAAATAAAGTCAGATCTAACTAAATGGAAAAACATCAATTGCTCATGGCTGGGTGGAGCTAATATAATAAAAATGACAATTTTACCTAAATTAAATTATATATTTAGTGCCATACCAATCAATCTACCCAAAAATTACTTTA
>CM053581.1:513930689-513997793 GCA_028627135.1 Pseudochirops cupreus | reverse complement strand
CACAGAAGTGGGAAAAGGACCCATATGTACAAAAATATTTATTGCAGCTCTCTTTGTGGTTGCAAAAAACTGGAAATATAGGGGATGCCCATCAATTGGGGAATGGCTGAACAAGCTATGGTATATGAATGTAATGGAATACTATTGTGCTATAAGAAATGGAAAGGAGATAGACTTCATAATTACCTGGAGAGGCTTATACAAATTGATGCTAAGTGAGAAGAGCAGAACCAGGAAAAACTTGTACACAATCACAGACACATCGTACATATGATGACCAACCTTGATAAAGTGGACTATCCTCAACAATGCACAGCTAAAAGACAACTCTACAGTCCTCAGGATGGAAGGAGAAATCTAAACTCAGAGAAAGATATGGAAAAACTATAGTTTAAACGGAGACTGAAGCATAACATGCTATTGTTCTTTTGCATGTTTGGTTTTGCTTTTTTTTTCCAGTGATCACTTGCAGATCCTAGATCCTATACATGATTGTATGCCACCATGGGGGGGGGGGGGTGGGAAGGGAGGGGTGAAAATCTGAAACTCAAGTGATTATGAAACTGAATCTTGTAAACTAAAAGTAAATAAACAAGTCATTCAAAAAAAAAGAAAGTATAAATAAAAAGGCATTTATTAAGCACTTGCTGTGTGCAGAGCACAATGTTAAAACAATTAGGATTCAGAAAGAAGAGTGAGAGGCCCTATTCCCCAAAATAGGAATGAGAACATTCTGATAAGGAAAGACAACCCATATGGGAGCATTCAGCGGCAAGTAGCCCCTTATGCTTGGGATATAGCAGCTGGGCAGTTATGGTAACGTACCTTCCTTAGTGTCATTTCCAAACTACATTCAATCCTGCTATTAAGCCATTTGATGATGCTACTAAGGACTTTGATGGCTGCTAATGAGGTGGGAGCTATAGTGCTAGTAGAGAAAGTTGCCTAGTCACATCTTCACAAGGGTTACTTCCCTAGGAGATGGCTGGGGAGTAGGGGAGGTCTGTGCTCAAAGTAGGGCTGGAGGTGTACAGGTGGGTGGGAGAGTAGTGCTGCTGTCCCCAAAGCTCTTGGACTTACCTACCCATGGGGGGCAGTTGGTGTTGGCGGGCATGATGGATCCCTTCTCCACAAGGCTTGCTCCCTGAAATGATGCTAATGGGGTTAGGGGAGAGAAGATGTAGCAGGAAGTAGGGCTAGTAGTCAGGGGCATGCTGGGCTCTTGGGAAAGCTTGGCTCCATTGGTGTGTGAAGAAGGACAGCAGTCATGGTGGTGAAGGTTATAGCAGTGTTTTTCACCCTTTTGGCACATGTTAACTCTTGTGTCACCCTCAGGACAGTCTGTCTCTTGTTTTCTCTCCCTTGTGGTTTCACCTAGGCTACCTTGCTTGCCCTGGCAGAGCAACCATGAAGACACTGTCTACCAAGGAACTGCAGAGACTGCAAACTGTCTGGAGAGGAAGGAGCCACCCCAGTCCTAAAAACACTGGGGTGCAAATAATGCCATTGCAGGGTGCAGTTGTACAAAGGCAGACACAATAAAAGGTGAGTAGTCATTTGGCCTTGAAACACAGGGCTACCTTGAGAATGAGGAGTAGAAAACAATTTAATTTTAAAAAGAATACTGAAATCAGAGTCAAGATAGCATTTAGCAGTTTGTGCTCCTCATGGAACACCTCCTACTCTGGAAAATAAGATGGGGGGTGGAGGCTGCTAAAAAGCAGAACCGGAAAATGCTTGAATCTCAGGTTTTACCTCATTGTCTTAAGGCAAGTGAAGGGGGAACTGATGAACTGGAGAGAGTTTCATGTCCATAGGGAAAAGGTACTTTCTCTTTCAAATAGGCTTCTAGGTGGTGGATAAAACACTGAGCCTGGAATCAAGAAGACCTGAATGCAAATCCTGCCTTAGACACTAAACTAGCTGTGTGACACTGGGCAAGGGTATCTTTTAGCCTCAGTTTGCTCAACTGTAAAATCAGTCTAATAATAGGACCTACTTCCCAGGGTGGTTGTGAGGATGAAATGAAATGATGCATGTAAAGTCTTCTGTAAACCAAGTATTATATAAATACCAAATGAAATGGGATTTTTTTTTCATTTTTATCTTTGTACCCCCATACATGGCACACTGCCTTGCACATAAAAGACACTTAATAATAAATGTTTGTTGAATGGAATACCTACCAGAACCAAGACTGACTTAACAGAAGGGTTGAGGAACCCCTGACCTCAAGGGAATCTTGTGCCTCTAGGTGGAAAGATACCTCCCTCCTTTGTTCCCAGCCACCCCATCAGTCTATACTAAAGCTTTAATTTAGCCAGGGACTAAGTCTATTCTGGCTTTGTGGGAGCTTTGTGCTTCTTAGCAGACAGGACCTTCTTGGGAATATCCATGTGAAAAGCTCTAGAAACAGACATTGCTGTTTATACCAGCAAATCCTATTGCTCTAGTTCCGTGAACTTTGACGTTCTCCAATTAAAATCTTCCTTGTAGGAACTCAAGGTCCATAGAGATGCTGAGGGCTGTTCTTTGCTGTTTCTATTGCTGGAGTTGGGGAGATGGAGAGAGTATGAGATGGTACAGAAAGCTCGGAGTGGTCATATACTAATAGAATTACTGAATCAGGAAGTCAAGACTGTTGTCCCAGCTCTAGTGATGTGTTGGCAGAAAGAGGAAGGCACATGCCAAGAAAGTAATGCCATTTTAGAATATGCCTTCATTTCTGTCATATCTAACCTCCCCCCCCTCCCCATGTTTTGTCTTCTTTTACCCTAGATCTTGGGCAAGAGTAGCCAAAAGCCAAACAGTGCACCCTGGCACAGACACCAGAAGTCAATAACAAACTGGCAGAATACAAGTTCCTGACCTCTCCCTGAAACATGACAGACTTTATCCAAGGCCAGTGGCTGATCTGTTAGGGAGCCAACATGATTATGTCTTTTTTGTATAATAAAATTATGTGGGAAATGGCTTGTATTTAGACACCCGTTTGCCTCATAGAGATTCCCTTCCCTATGTACCAATATATGCTTCTCCCTGCACTGGACAGTAACTAGGGATGAATTAAAGCATTTTACTAACTTGTACCTGGATCTATAAATAGTAGGTTGGCTTTTCACAATGCTACCTGTATGATTTTGAATAAGGCAGTTCATTTAGGATCACAATATCATAGAATTGAGAGAAAACTATTGGCAGCAGCACTTTTTATTGAAACAAAGAACTGAAAACAAACTGGGTGCCTATCAATTAGAGGAAGAACTAAATAAAGAATGGTGGCACAGTGGATAGAGTGCCAGGCCTGGAGTCATGAAGATTCATCTTCATTAATTCAAATCTGATGTCAGACACTTATTAGCTTTGTGACCCTGGGCAACTGACTTCACCCTGTTTGCCTCAGTTGCAGTAGCAAACCACTCCAATATCTTTGCCAAGAAAACCCTAAATGGGGTCACAAAGAGACAGGGCTGAAACCACTGAACAACAATATAAATGTAATGGAATATAATTGAACCATAAGAAATAATGATAGGATGATATTCAGAGAACAAGTGAGCAGAACCAGGAAAACAAGTTATACAGTGACTAGAATATTGTAAAAAAAACAACAAGCAAAACTTTGGAAGACTTACGAACTTTGATCAATGAAATGACTAAGCAAGATGACATGATGCAGCATATTTCCCACCTCTCCACAGAAGGGGAATGGGAGTGATCTGTAGATGAAAAATAAGATACAAATGTTCAGCCACAACCAAACTATGAATTTGTTTTGCTCAACTATAGTTCTCTGTTACTCTGGAGGGCTTTTATTGGGTAGAAGGTAGAGTTGTTTTGGAGGAAACAGGAGTGATAGTAATAAAAAAAAAAAGTACTAAGGAAATACTCCAAAATACACCCAAAAAGAGCAGGAAAAAAAGACAGAGAAGCAGGCCAATATTGATACTACCATGTTACATTTAATATATAGTTTTTAAAAATAGCCTTTCTAGAGATTCACAGTATCATGTACAATCTTTCTGTTATTTATATGTAAAAATAAAGTTTGATGTCTGTCATTCAGAAATTTTTAAAAAGAAATTTTTTTTTAAAAGATTGAAAGCTGTAAGTGACCTCAGACATCATTTAATCCAATGCCCTTCTTTTCCATATGAGGAAACCAAGGACTAGGGAAATGTAGTAATCTGCCCAAGGTCACATAATATTGTAATAAGTAGCTGAATGACTTTAATCAAGGCTCTTCCATCTATAAATGCAGTACTTCTTCTAGCCCTGACTCTCAAGAAATGCTCTTTCAAATTCAGGGATTCAGTTTACCTATAAGTCCCCTTTGATCCCTACTATCCTAGTCCTGAAGAAGGAGCTGTGGTGAGTCAAAGCAAGTTCTGAGGTTCTGCTTTCAGTTATCAAAGACTTTTAAGGACAGAGACTGGTGGGCTAGTAGGGGGAAGTAGAGACCAGTGCCAGCTCATTGCCCATAAAAGAGGCAGGAGTCTCCACCTGTGGTGGACAGTGCTCCAGAGGACAAACATCCCCCACCCTTGTCAGTAATTGTTTCCCCAAGAGCATGGCAATGAGGGAAAACATTACAGGGAGGATACAGTATTAGGAATCTTAGGCATGTTTGATGGGTTTGATAGCAATGTAGTAGATTTTTTGATAGCCATCTTTAAGTATTTGAAAAGCTTTTGGTAGGGAGATAGAATTATGAGCAATATGTAGAAGGCAGAGAGAGAAGAGAGATTTATGCTCAATATAAGGAAAACTAAAAATGAGAACTACCTCAAAAATCAATAGTCTGACTTAGGAGCTAGTAAATTCTCCCTCATTGAATGAGTGCCTTAAAGATGAGGTTGGACAGTCACTTTTTCTGATATGTTGTAGTGAGGACTCCACAGCTATTTTTGGAATGCATGGTGTCTAAGGCCCCTCCAATCAGTGGTGTGCTGGTAAATGTCTAACTACCAGATCTCTAGAGGGAGGAGGAAGGAGAATTGTATGTATAACACACTTTAAATTTTAAACTTCATTATTAACATTTTCTCCATCACTTTAAGTCTAGGCAATCAACAGAACAATAAATCTAGAATGGCTTTGTAGTGTTTGCTGAATTCTAAGGTGTAAATTCTGTCACTGAAAATTTAATGCTTCTCATAATTCTAGCATATTTTAATGCTTCTTATAATTCTAGCATATACCTTCTTGAAATCCTGGCATCCTTTGACAGCCTGTCTTGAGCTGCATAGTCCTATTCTCTCTGATTCATAGCGTCACTAATAAACCATATTTTCCAAATCAAAATTTCTTTGTAGGACCTACGTGCCCCAGAAGGGGACACTTTTTTTGTTATCACCTCATCATAGTCAAGTAACTTTGAAATTAGAATTATCCCAGGAGATTTTAGGAGAGAGGCAAGGAAAGAATGAGAGGGAAACTGGGACCCTGTGAATTAACTCAACAAACTGGAATGTCTTACTTTTCATTTCCTCTGTTTTCACCAGAGACAAAAAGTTGACCATGTAGCATCTCATTTTTAGTTGTTAAATATGGCCAATCTAATTGATGTTTAGCCCTTCTCCCCTATAACCTTAAATTGGATGGATCCTTCATCCCTTAATGAAAATTTCCTCATAGCCCACCTCTCTTCAGTCAGCAGGGAGGGTATAGTGCTCTTGACCTAAACCCACACCCTGCTAATGACAGCTTGGGTCAGCTTTAATTTCATAGACTCCCAGTGACAACCTCATCACTATGGCAACTGATGACTGGGCTGATGAGAATCAAAGACTCATAAAATGGGAATACTGAAGGGGACCAGAGAGATTATCCAGTCCATCCTCCTTACTTTACTGATGAGGAAATTGTTATTAAGAGTTGTGTGACATTGAGCAAGATACTTAATTTTTACACTACCCACTTCACAGAACCAACTCTAGGAAAACAACCTTATAATATAATCTTGTAATATAACCCCTGGTGTGTCTCAACACAATTCTTCCAGGACCATACCATATATTGGCATTCCTACTTCATTACCTGCCATATTTTATGGTAGCTAGGTGTTGAAGTAGATCGTGTACTGGACTGAAAGGCAGGAAGACATGAGTTGAAATCCTGCCTCATACACTTGCTATGTGGCCCTAAGCAAGTTTCTTTAAAAATCTCAGTTTTCCTCAGTTTCCTCATCTGCAAAATGGTAGGATGATAGCATTTACCTTACAGGGTTTTGGTAAGGATTCACAAACAATAAAGTCCCATATTAATGCCAACTCCTATAATGTAAATCTCTGTTGTTTGATAAATCTATGCATTTATATCATTATTTTTATCAAATAGAGTATTAATATTTAATCATGAGATAGTGAAGCCTTTCAAAATCAGTCCCATGGCTATGTCTGGATGACCACTAGCCAGAATGTTGTAAGACAAATTCTTAGATTGGATAGATGGTTGGATTAGATGTCCTTCAAGATCCCTTTTAGCTATAAGATTCTATGATTCTATATTTTGTTAAGAAAAAAAATCCCAGAACTAAGAATAAAACAGCAAAATGCACTTATTTAATGCTAGGTACTAGGCTAGGAAATGGGGATACAAAGTATCCTCAAGGAGGTTACTTTCTCCTGGGAGGAAATGCCCAAAGAAAACTAAATATAAATATGTGGAAGGTAGATACAAAATAATTTCCAATGGAGGAATATTCTAGCAACTAGGAGGATCAGGAGAGGTTTCCTGAGCTGAACCTTAAAGGAAGACAAGAATCCAATGCAACCGATATTTTTCTCATCCCAGTGCTTCTCGGCTGCTTGGCTGAAAACAGTTTGCCAATTAGTTTGGAAATTAGTGCTGTACTTGTTTCCAAAGTGATGAGTTAATACCCAAATCTGCAGGAAACCTTAGTTTCAATTCCATTCAATTCAGTGAAAGGCAGCAATCCATAGCAGTCCCTCAACATGCCAAATGGTCCCTGCCCTCAGGGAGCTGATGATCTTGTTTTCTCACAGGTAAATGAACCAAGCAATCTTCTGCCTCACTCTGTGATTTCTAGGCTGGTTCTGTAATTATTGTGCAATTTTAAATCCCAGCCTTTCTAATTAATAAGCTTTAAAGTTACCTCATCACTACATAGTGCTGCCATATTTCCCCTTATAAAGTCAGATGACACATTTTTAATTCCCTGGCATATTGGCACATTTGTCAGGTGCTCCTGATGAAGATATTATAAACATGTGCAATGCTTAAGAAAACATTAACTGACTTCACATTCAAGATTCTTGGAGGTAAATATTGACTTGGTTTTCAAGCCCAGGCAGTGTTTACTGCTTAAGTTAATAAATCTTGATTATTTTTTCCCTTTTAACTGAAATCAATATATGCTTAGAGTTTATTCCTCTTATATTTTAGGAATTATATCTGAGGAGAGCAAACTACATGCTGAAAGCTCTCTTTTTCCTTTCTCCACATCTCACATTATTCATGTCTTCTTCCTTTCACTATTGTCTCACCTGAAGAGGTAGTCTTTCTCCTTGCCAAGCCAAAGGCACGCATCTTATTCCATCCTTTCTTCTCTAGCTAATCATCCTTTCTCTCTCTGTCTCTGTCTCTGTCTTTGTCTCTCTCTGAGTCTGTCTCTCTCTGTCTCTGTCTGTCTGTCTGCCTCTCTCTTTCTGTCTCCCTCTGTCTCTCTCTGTTTCTGTCTCTCTGTCTCTGTCTCTCTCTGTCTCTGTCTGTCTGCCTCTCTCTTTCTGTCTCCCTCTGTCTCTCTCTGTCTCTGTCTGTCTGTCTGTCTGTCTGTCTCTCTCTCTCTCCCACCTCTCCCTATCTGCAGGCTACTTCCCTGCTGCCTATGAGCATGCCCTGTCCTTCCCTATCCTTCAAAACACTTTCTTGATTTAAGCATCCACACTACCTATTGTCCTCAATCTTTCCTTCCTTTCATGGCTAACCTCCTTGAGAAAGCCATATAGAATTGATGCTGATCCTCCCTCTCCTCTCAGTCTTCTAAACCCTTTGCAGTTTGGCTTCTGACTCCATCATTCAACTGAAATTGCTCTCTCCATACTTATCAGTGATCTCTTAATTGCCAACTTAAATGGTCTTTCCTCAGTTCTCATCCTTCTTGACCTTTCTGCCTCCTGTGACACTGTTGCTTACACTCTTCTTGATACCTTTTTCTCTAGGTTTTCATGACTTTGTTCTCTCCTGGATCTCCTACCCATCTGAGTGCCTATTCTTTAAGCGTCTGTCCTTGACCTTCTTCTCTTTGTTTCAGTCTTTGGGTTTTCTTGGAAAAGATACTGGATTGCTGTGTCATTTCCTTCTCCAACTAGTTTTACAGATAAGGAAACTGAGGCAAACAGGATTAAGTGACTTGCCCAGGGTCACACAGCTAGTAAGTGTCTAAGGCTGAATTTGAAATCAGGTCTTCCGGACTCCAGGTCTGGAACTTTATCCACTGTACCACCCAGCTGCCCTCAACACCCTGGTGCAAACCCTCTATTGCAAGTTTCCTCCCAGTTGCTATGATCTACTTTTCAGGCACCTGAAAGAGCAAGACAGAGGGTTCTGTGTGAATGGACTGATTGATACCTAGCAGATATTATGTTGGAGGACAGTGTGGCTGAGGAGGAATTGCACCCCAAACCAGGTCCATCTCCACCCCCATCCCCCACCCTGGGGGCCACTCAGGGAGTGACTTTTGCTGGTCCTGCTTCTCTTCTCCTGCTTTTCCTCAGGAATTGAAGAAAGACCAAAGGTCCCTCATTCAGAGTGACCAGTCAACTAAGAACTAGAGAGATTAGCTCGTGAAAGCTTTAAGTTGGGCAAGGGTACTAGTTTACATGTAGCTTCTTTTCTCTGCAAAACTAAAAGTTTAAAAATACAAATTATTGGGGTGGCTAGATGGTGCAGTGAATAGAGCACCAGCCCTGGAGTCAGGAGGATCTGAGTTCAGATCTGGTTTCAGATACTTAACACTTATTATCCGTGTGATCTTGGGCAAATCACTTAACCCCAATTGCCCTGCCTTCCCCACTGCAAAAAAAAAAAAAGCAAATTATTAGTAAAATTCACAAAGCTCTGAGCCCTCGGACAATCCTTTGATTGTTAGGCTGGAAGTGAGGCTTAGTAGCTAGTTGAAATGTGTATACTCAGTTGTCTACTTCCCCCCACTTCATATCTCACTCTCTATATAAAAAATACTAACTCGGGACACAACTAAAATGACTTTATCTTTACTTAGAAAACCATCATTAACATTTAAAAAATAATTGATAAGTGAAAATTTAACAGCAAAGAAATAGTAATAAAACTATGCTGCCTATTGCATAAGGGGAAAAAACCAGAAACTGAGTAGCGTAAATTTACCATTATTCCAGCTGTTTCTAGGTCAGTAACTCCCCCCTAGATTTTCTTAATAGGCTGGATCATGAACCACACAAAAGAAAAGACTCCTCCAGCCACTACAAATCATGAAGTCAGTCTCCTGGAAAGAGTTCTCCATCTGCTACTGCTGTGGTCAACCGACTCTGTCTCCTTTAGCCAATTTCTCAATTATTTCCCTCTAGAGAGACTGTAAAACTGCTACTGCTTCAGGAAAACTCTGCCCTCCATTCTTAAACTACAATAACTTTGTCCCTTTCTGAGGTGGAAAGAACTACAACTCCCGGGGTCTTTTAACTACTTCTTCCTCACAAACCAGCCAGTCTGATGCCTGAATGACTATTGCAGGGGAAAACACTTTAGGTGCTTTGGGATCCAGACCTGTGATCTCTCCACTAATGGAGATGAGCCCTAGAGACACAGAGACCTTAGGGAACTTGATCACAGATATTTCACCAGCATCTCAGAAGAAGGACTTAAACCTGGGTCTTTGATTTGTGATCTATGATCTAAGTCAAAATTAAGCCTTCATCTGTGAGGCTGCCAACTGTTTTTCCCTACAGTGGCCATCAGCCTACCACATAGTGTTTTTTGTGGCTGTCGTGTATATGTGTGAGTCTGGATACATGCAGAAATGTATATGTGGGTAAGAAAGAGAGTGTGCTAAACATCTGTGTGTGTTGCTCTTTGCACCTGGAAATAGGAGTTCCTCTTTTTACATAGGAAGGGGGCACTAAAGACAGCTGCTGTGGTCAGCAGCTGTACCTGGGCCTGGTGTTCATCAGCTACCTGATTTCTTGGGTCCAAATGCCAAATTCTACATCAGAAGAATGAATATAGGAGATCTCTGTATCAATACAATCACAAGTATAGTCCCTTCCCCCACTCCCTCCTAAAGCCAAGTTCATAAGCTCATGTATTCAAATAGAGATGGGAGTTGAGGAGATAATACAGTTTAAACCCTTCATTTTATAGATGAAGAAATGGAGACACAAGAGGTTAAAGGTTAAATGATTTCCCCAAGGTCACACATAGAGTAAATAGGAGAGCTGGGACCTGAACCCAAGTCATCTTACTGGGGTGTATTATGTGATTTGGAAAAGAGAAATCTTAGCTCTCCTTCAATTCCAATAAAGGGGCAAATGCCTACTCTAATCTAGCCACAGGACCAACCCTGTTCTCAAATGTCCAAAAAAGGGAAATTCATTAGCTCTGCATCATCATGCTTTTCCAATCAATCAATTCATAGGTATTAATTTTTTCTTTTCTCCTTTTCTTACCCAAACTGGGAGTGTAGTGGCCACTCATAGGGTGAATCCCAGTGATGTTTGGCATGGAGGCTTTAACCTGCTCCATTTCCAACCTGGGCAGGTATGCCCCTTCCTTAGGCAGCCTGGTCCAGCCACCCTGGCAAATCCCACTCCCGAAGACTTGGAGTACTGATGCCAGACTTAGTATGGTCACACAATCAGCTTTAGCCCAACTGCAGCTCAAACCTCCCTAACTCCAGTCACCCACCAGCCTCAACTTCCCCAATAGCAAGAATTATAGGGATGTGCCAGCACACCTAGTTCAGAATGCACACCCAATGTGTGCCAAGTACTGTGCTAGGCTCTGGGGATACAAAGGCAAAATGAAATACTTTCTACTGAATAGAGGCAATTCATGCTACGCATAATTTATCCTGTTTCTTCACCAGATGTTCCACCCAACACCTTCCAAATTTCCTCTCCTTTCCTTCCAGCACTTACAAAGGGGTAGGCTTTTGGGGGTGGGGGAGAGGGAAGGAGGGAATTGGAGAAAGGGGAAGGTAAAAAAGTATAAGCTGAGCATATTAGAGCTCAGGCACTAAGGCTCAAATTGACAATATTTCTTCTTATTTAACCCATTTAGATCCACGCTCTGAGGTGTGAGTATTCTTGATTGAGACACAAAGAAGAGAAATGCATAACTCAAAGATAGTCAAATTCTATTGTTTTCTTTGGAAGAAAACATTATTCCAAGGTTGGGATAACAAAGCTGGGTGAGGGGCCATAGACTTTCAGAGTGCCTCATTGTTTCTTTTCCCATCTCTAATGATATGGTAAAACCAATCAAAATTATTGCTTGCTGAGAACCATCTACCACCTGAGCATCTCACTGACTATGGCTTCAGATAGTTCTTGGAAAAGTTACTTCCAGAAGATTACTTTTGTCTGCTGCTATACCTGGCTGCAAGCAGGTGCCATGCTTGGCATACAGGCATAGGCCCAACCCTGTATCCCTCCTCCTCAGTGGTTCTAGAGCTAAGTCAATCCCTGAAGCTCAGAGTTGTACTCAAAGATGCACCTATCAGAGCTGGCAGAAACCTCAGAGATCATCTGACCAGGACTCTTCACCTGGGAGCCTGGTTTTTAGTTTTTGTGTATGTGTGTGCTGTTTTTAAAAAAAAAAATTGTCCACTGTGTCCCAATGGAATTAGTTTTCCTTTGTAATCCTATGCTGCTTGTTTTGTGCATTTGAAAACCTTATTTTGGAAAGGGCTCCTTAGGTTTCACAAGACTGCCAAAGGAAGCTATGACCCACACACAAATAGTCCAGAACTTTTTCATGTTCATTTTACAGGTGAGTAAACCAAGGAGGCCCAAAGAAGTGAGCAGTGATACAGACAGGATCTGAGCTCAGGTCCTCTGATTTTAGTACTGTTTCCTACCAGACCATGATGCCATCTCCTGATGCTGATCTTCAGCCCACATTCCTTCAGCACCTTACATTCCTCACAACAAAGCCAAGAGGCAGAGAGATAGGAGGCAAATCTATGTTCTCTCCATCTACAGGTAAAGAAACAGAGACTTACAAAGATGACATGACTAGCTCAGGGTCATAGGTAGCAGACCAGAGCTTGGAATCCAGACCTTTTGACTCTCCCCTACCTCGGTATGGGGCTTTGTACCCCTCAATTCCTTATGTTGTAGAAAACTTTACGAAGAGAAACTAGTTGCAGGGGGCTCAGCTCAGCTAGTCTAGGGGTAAAGCAGATGAGAATGAGCATCCAGACTGTAGAATTAAACTTTGTTAAGTTGGACTCTGGGTTGAATTCACTTAGCTCTGGGCTTTGAGAATGAATGCCAGCTCCATTCTGGCTGGGCTTCAGGCCCAGTTCCTAGATTTAACGTAAGTAAAGGCATCAGAGCCTTGACTTAGCAGAAGTGTTTTTTATCATAAAGAGCACTTTTTTTCTCCTCCAGCTCTAAGAACAGCCACTGTTCCTTCTGATACCCTGGGCTCTTGGTGATCTCTTCTATATTCATTGCCCAAAGGCCACTGAAGGCATTTCCTCCTTACCTCCTCCCCCCAGTCAGGGCCAAGGTCCAGGAGCCCCCTTCCCCTCTTGTCTATGGGCAAGTTCTTGCCTCTTGTCAGTCAGCAAGACTCTGCCATCAATTTCATTTTGTCCTGGTTCTTTTCTCCTTTCTTCTTGCTCGGATCCCCTCTGCCCTTGTGTGTTATGAAATCTGTATTCCTCCTATGCCATAGAAAAAGGCAGATATTATCCCTCTTATGGCACAGGGAAATATGGGTTAAGGGGAACATTATTATAGTTCACATATAGTCAGGCAGCTAGGTGGTGCAGTGGTTAGAGTGCTGGGCCTGGAGTCAGGAGGACCTGAATTCAAATACAGACTCAAACACTTACTAGCTGTGTGATCCTGGACAAGTTACTTAACCCTCTGTGCCTCAGTTTCCTCATCAGCAAAATGAACTGGAGAAGGAAATGGCAAACCACTCCAGTATCTCTGCTAAGAAAATCCCAATTGGAGTCACAGAGAGTTGGACACGACTAAGTCAACATAACAACAAAAATACATAAAATCCTATTTTTTGGGGAGCAGGTTATTTTATAATGATAGCTAACATATATATGGTGCTTGAACAAAATACTTTACAAATATTATCTCATTTTATTTTCACGATAACCTTGGGAAGTAGGTGATATTATTATCATCTTTTTGCCGATGAGGAAACTGAGGCAGACAGGTGAGGTGACTTGCCCAAGGTCACACAGCTAGTGTGTCTGAGACTAGATTCAAACATTTGTCTTCTGAGCCCAGGTCCAGGATTTTATCCACTCTACCTCCCAGGCACCAAGGTGTCTATCACAATATTTAAAAAGCCCAACTATTAAGTCCTGAGAGAGGCAACCAAAGCAACATGGTAGCTCTTGAATGAAACCAGCTATGGTATGGATAGAGAGACCCTATCTAGATAACTAGCTGGAAAAGATCCAGCTGGAAGTATTTTACTGGCTCTTAGACTAATAGAATCACACACTATGTTCATCCAATTCTTCACTAAAGCAGGAAACCCCTTTATTTCGTCCCAACTAGTAGGCATTGATCAGTGCATCCCCCTTCCCCAAGTTTGCCTTATATGTATCTGCTTTGTATGTGTTGTATGCATGTATGTATGTATATGTATGTATATGGTGTATATGCCTCTCCTATTAGAAAGTCCTGTAAATTTGAGGACAGGGACTGCTTCACTTTTGTCTCTGAATTCTGAGCAATAAGCATAGTGCTTGGCACATTTAAGTACCTGTTGATTGACTGATCCCTCTAAGCCAGTGGTTCTCAATCTTCCTAATGCCACCACCCTTTAATACAGTTTCTCATGTTGCGGTGACCCCCAACCACAAAATTATTTTTGTTACTACTTCATAATTGTAATTTTGCTACTGTTATGAATCGTAATATAAAAATCTGATATGCAGGATGTATTTTCATTGTTACAAATTGAATATAACCCACAGGTTGAGAACCGCTGCTCTAAGCACAATGGTCCCTAGAATAGAATGAATTTGGTTGATTTCCCCAGGGATCTTAGCTTAGGAAAGCCTCATCATGATAGCTTAGAAAGGGTACATCAGGGTAGTCAGTAGAGGAGGAAATGAGGTTCATTTGGTTGCACAGCCAGCAGAGCAAACAGGTGGTATGTGCTAAAAATGCATTTCTGATCAACAGTATCAATCAACTTAGAGAGTGGGAAAGAAGTTGTACCTTCCCCCCTCTAGCCACCATCTCTATACAGGCTCCTTTTTCCTGGCTTCTTTTCCCCCTTCAAGGCTACTACTGATGCTTATTTTACCTGATTTCACTGATGTGGAAATATTTGCAGGTGAGAAGAGAAGAAAAATCTCACAATATCATTTTCCCTGGAACCCTACCATCCTAGAGATTATCAAGATCAACATTTCCAGGCTTTTTCCATTGTTTCCTGTAAAAACAGATGTCAGAACTGTTGTGTTGCTATTAGAAAGGCATCTGAAGTGGTGTTCCTCCTAATTTAACATATCAGGTTTACCAGATGTTTTGTCTGTGGGACCGACATGACTTTCTCCCTGAAAAACTTCAGAGTTGAAAAAAAAACAAACAAACCAAAAACCCAGGGACAGATTAGCTTCTTTATTGATATCTCTGGCTGTTAATACCACCAGCCAAGCAATGACAGACCAAGAAAAGGCTTTCCTAAGGTGCTAATAGCTTACTCACAGGATTAATTAAGTAGTTGAGAAGGTGGAACCCAACTCATCATCCTTTTATCCTCTCCACCCTGCACCACCCTGGAAAGAGGAGACATCACTTTCTAGAGAATCAACAATTTTCTTTTCTTTTCTTTTTTGCTATAGTTATGGGCTCCTGTTTTGGCAGAACCACTTTTATTCAATTAAATTTAATAGGGTCCAGAGCAGAGATAAGAAAATGTACTACTTTCCCTTCTTTGCATAGATGAGGGACTATGGATGTAGAACATTTCATATACTGTGGGACTCTGATGAAGTGTTGGTTATAGCTTTGTTGAAATGCCTTCCCACCCTTTCTCTTTCATTCTTTGTAAAGCTGAGGTAAAAACAAAAGATCTCAATAGAAATAAATGGAAAAAAAATAGGTCAAACCATATGATATGTAGAAACTCAGGCCAAGCTCAAAATGAATCACCTTTGACTTTGAAGGGATAGCACAGACCATCTTTGTCCTGTAGAGTCTGCCTGTCACTGAGCATGCCTCATGCTGTCTTATTTCCCCCAATCCCATAATGCTGAGCCTTTTAACCCTGTAAGCTGTCAGCAAACATTGAACCTTCAGAAGGATTCTGAGGAAACAGGGTAATTGCTTCTTCTTCCAAGGGTTCCCCTCCACCATCCATCCACTACTGCATGGATCTCTAATTCTTTCTTTGCTACCATCACTTAAGAGGAGATTTTTTTCCCCTTCCAATCTTGGCTCTTCTCTGTGCAGTCTCATTGCCTTATTACCTCAGATGGACCCTTCTCTTCTTTCTTTGCCACTGCAATAGTCTAGTACATGGGGTGTATGGGGTATTCAAAGAGGACTAGCACCTGTGGTGTGAGGTCTTGCTGAGCCCTTTTCAGGGTTGTTCATCTACCTTTGGTGTCCACTTGTCACCCAACTCTCACTTGTGGCTCCAAGAAGCTGTAGCATGCCCAGAGACCACACCCTAGTAAAAGAGTCTCACCAGACTGGCTAAACCAGGTTGAGGGTAACAGACAGGCCTCAGACTTATTGGTGAGTTAAAGGAATGTCTCCCCCAAACATGTGAAGACTTCCTCTGGAGGAATGGGCAGATGAGAATGATTTATTCCAAAGGCCATGAAGGCAGCTGAAGCAGGCGCTGTAGAGCACTGAGAACCTAGTCAGGTATTGAAGATGCCAAGGCCATCTACTTTTGTCTTGCCACTGGACTTTGGAAGAGGGTGGTCAACTGTGAGCAACTCTGCCTCACTTAAATCCAGTTCACAAGCAAGCCAAGATATCACCCCCATGATGTCACTGGTCCCCTTCAAAAATGAAGGACAAATGACAACAGTCCGGTACATCACAACAACCGAGGTGTACAACTTAACTTCAGTGCAATGTGAAGGAATCTCCTGGAACAAAGTAAAGGCAACTGACATTCTCTCCCAAGCTAGACTTTTGCATTATTTTGTCCAATTCACTCAGGTTTAAATAATGATTATCATAATGATACTGTATAGAGGGGCTGCCTACTGTGGGAGAGAGGAGTATCCTCCCAGCTGAGATCACAGACCCAACCAGGTAAGAAGTTAACAACTAAAAAGCATCAGTTAGATGCTATAACGGCCACCCAATTGGGGTTGGGTTGGGGGTGGGGGTGGGGAGTGCGGGGCAGCTAGATGGTGTGGTGGACAGAGAAGGTGCCTGGAATCTGGAAAACAAGTTCGAACCCTGCATCAGACACTTCTCCCCGTGTGACCCTGGGCAAGACATTTAACTCCCTTGCCTCAGTTCCTCCTCTATAAAATGGAAACACAATGAAAAGGAAATGCAAACCACTACAGTCTCTTTGCCAAGAAAACCCCATGGACTTTGTCTAGTCAAGTCACTGAGTGACACCACCAGACAGGCTGGACTGATACTATTATCACTGTTTAACCAGCAGCAGATTAAGTCTCAGAGAGGTCAAGTGATTTGCACCAGGCTGGCCACACACTGTATAAGCTGCTGGGTCTGCATCCAAACCCAGGCCTTCTGACTCCAGGACACTTGAATCATTGCATTGCTGAAGGACTACATGGTATAAATGTAAAAATACTAAGTAGGCCTTCCCTGATGCTACCTGTCTTCAGCCCTAGCTGTGGTTCTCCCAACTTTTACCCTCTGGCCCCAGGAGAGCTACCACCTTTAGCCTCCTTTCTGGTCTCTGGAGGAGTTCTATTCTCTCCTATTTAAGCCTCAGAGTTATTCCGGCTTCTGGTAGAAATCCCACTTTCACTTCTGGCCGCCAACTCCCCTATTCACTGAGAAGACAGGATTTCCCAGGATCAGAGCCAGATAAAACAGCTCTCTCTTCTCTGACTGGTGTCAAAGGCCATCTTCTCTCTGTTTAAAGTATCCTCATTTTGACTATTCTGTAGGACAGCGGTTCTCAACCTGTGGGTTATGTTCAATTTAAATACATCCTGCATATCAGATATTTGCATTACGATTCATAACAGTAGCAAAATTACAGTTATGAAGTAGCAACGAAAATAATTTTATGGTTGGGGGGTCACCACATGAGGAACTGTATTAAAGGGTTGTGGCATTAGGAAGGTTGAGAACCACTGCTGAAGGACAATGAGACTGGCTTCTGCACTTCCCCCTTCTCCATCTCCTCCCCCCTCTCACCCCAGTGTCTCATCCTGGCTTTAGCAATGACAGCTTCTTTTTATACTTTTATTCCATTCTTTCTCCAGCCTTCCCGCCAACCTCTCCACACCTCTGCCAAGCTGGAGGCTCACAGCTCCTCTTTTTTTTTCTGTTGTTCATCATTATCATCATCATAAATATTTATATAGTGCTTACTAAATGTCAAGCACTGCACAGCATGACCTTGTTTTGTCCTCACAATCCTGGGAAGTCTACAGATGAGGAGACTGAGGTTGACAGATGTTCAGTGATCTGCCCAGGGTCACACAGCTACTAAGTTTCTGAGGCAGGATTTCAACCAGGTCTTACTCAGTCCATTGCTCTTTTTGCTGCTCGGCCCAGCTGCTGTTTTAGCTATTGATCCATTCCTGGCCAAAGACCGTGATCCTCCAAGAACCCTTTTGGCAGAGGATTCCTCCCCACCTATCAGTCCTGGGCGTTATCTTAGGAACCTCTTACTTCTCTGGTTTATTGCCCCCACCCAGATGACCCGATAACAACAGTACTGGCACTCCCCATTCTCACCAAGGGTATCAGCTTCCCCTCTAAGCACCCAGGCTCAAAATGTGAACCTTGAATTGCAAAGTGATGGAAGCAGAACTCACTTCTGAGGCTCCTGGATTAGCCAGTAAAGCTATGTCCTGGTGAGCCACCTTCCCCAACAGAAGTATGCACAGTCTCTGTGACTTGCAGACCTCCTCCTGGGAGGATTCCATTTGGGGAAGATGGAAGTTGAGCATTTTGCATTTTTGCTTCCCACTGCACCCAGGTCCTCTTTAAATGTGACCTTCTCATCCTCATAAACATTTCTCCTGAGCTTGCTGTGTGCCAGGTGAGAACCTCCTGCTGCTCTCAGGCAGATCCCTTCTGCTCCCAGCAGGTCCTGGTCCCACAGGCCCCAGCACTGGGCTCCACAGCCCTCCCTTTCTTCCACTTAGCTCTCATTTTCTCAGCTCTCCTAAGTTCTGGGACTTTGTAGTTGGGCAATTCTACTTTCCTCAGGCAGATGACATGTCAACCTCTGGTATTTGCTAGGCTTTTTTTCCCCCTGAAGTTTACCTCATCCATGAGATGACATTTGTCTCCTTTCCCCCGGGACCAGCTCTCTAAATTTGGCTTGTATGAGATAAGTCTCCAAGAATGATTTTTACAGCTTAATACTCCTCCAAAAACAAAAAACAAAACACCAAACATCCATGTTGCTGTTTCGTTGTTTTTCAAACACATCCAACTTTTCATAATCCTATTTGCAGTTCTCTTGGCAAAGATACTGTTTGCCATTTCCTTCTCCAGATCATTTTACAGATGAGGAAACTGAGGCAAACAGGGTTAAGTGGCTTGCCCATGGTTACACAACTAGAAAGTATCTGAGGCTGGATCTGAACTCAGATCTTCCTGACTCCAGGCCCCTAGCTGCCCCAGACATCCATATCTCTGTTATTATTAAGCTTTTTTCTCTACATGGTCTACAGTTTCAAACCTCATAAGGTAAGTTTCTTATATCAGCACCCCTCCTTGTACCATATAAGCAAATCTCTGTCCAACCTCATTTGGTTTGTGACAAATCACTACTACCTGCTTCCTCTCTCCCTCTCAGTATTCTGTTCACATTAACAACTACTGTGTCTTGGGATTGTAGAAAGGACCCCCACTTTCTGTCCAGTTGTCCTATCTAGATTATGTGAGCCAATTTTTAGGCCACTTCCCAGAATATAAAAGAGAAGTGGAGATAGCACCAAATCCTCCCCAATATAGGTGCCCAGGAACTAGGAAGGGAGGAATTTCTAGTTTCTGCTATAAGCCTATCCCATGAAAATCTTGAGGAATTGGAAAGTTTCTGGCTAGCAAGCTTGAATGAGTAAAGTATTCTCCTTTGGTACCCAGGGTAGGCACAAAAATTTCAAATTAAGGTTAAAAATAGTCACCATCACCTATCTTGTCTGTTCAGGCAGCAGAATTATTGTCAATATTGGACCGTGGACAGCTTCTGGACAAAGTAGGCTAAGACTAGCTAGAAACAAATCTCGTTAGTTGGAGGTGCTTGTCAGAAAGTATGTCATCAGACCCAGAATCAAGGCCAAGAAGGCAGTAGGCAAGGAAGAAGTATATGAGTAGCATGAGGCCAGCATTCAAGACCATATTCAGAGCCTGAGCTCTCCATGGCAACATGAAAGGGACTGGGAGAGAATAAAGTCCGAGTGAGATGGCTAAAGCTGGCTTCAAGAGACCTAAACTAAGCCAGAAAAAACAAACAAAAAAAACCCCATAAAAGCAGACCAATATCAGAGTCCAAACCAAGAGGAAGGAAGAAAGAAGCATCCCAGAAAGAGAGCTCTGTACCTGAGAGCAGGGCCATGTCAAAGACATACATATACACACTAGGGTTCTGTCTGGGGTGGCAGGGCCAGCCCTCTGCCCTCATGATATATTCATAGGTGTGAGCAGACGAGTGTGAACAGCTATTTGGCTTGAGGAGGAACAAGAGAAAGCCTCACCCTCTCTGGCTGCTGGCAGAAGGAAGCTTGCTTCCTTGAATCCAAGTCTAGAATAAGCTGGCCAGGAAGTCACTTTTTATTGAACCCTCCTGTAATCACCAGAATACTGGATTGAGAGTCAAAAGATCTGGGTTCGAATTTCAGCTCTGATAATACTAGCTATCTCATTTTAACAAATCACTTCACTTTCCTGGGCCTCACTTTCCTGGTCTATAAAATGACAAGTTTGGAGGAGAAGAGATCAAAGCTTTTGTCCAGCCCAAGATTCTAAAGTGTGAATTTTGCTGAAGTCTTCTGAGCCCATTTATAATTATCTCTGCATTTCCCATGGTGGTTATTAATAATCATACTCTGGAGAGGGACCCTATAAATCAGGGGTTCTTTACCTTTTTTTTGCATTTGTCCTAGACCCCTTGGCAAGTCTGGTGAAAGCGTATGGATGCCTCAAAATAATGTTTTTATACATATTTAAAAAATCACATGTGATTACAAAGGAAAATAATGATTAGGGAGAATCAAGATATATTTTCCCCATCCAAATTCATAGACCCCCTGAAATCTATCCAATCGACCCTACATTAAGAAATTCTGATTTAAACCAAAGTCAAACCAGAATCATTCCATGCATGATCCCATCCATCATTATATCTCGTAAGGTTGGGCTTTTGGAGTGGATCTGCTTTGTTGATCATTTCACCAAAATCTCTGAGGCCAACCAGGATCAGCATGGACCCATCTCAGCTGAAGACCCAAGGTGGGAAACAAATAAAACAGATCCATGACACACTCAAAGATGATTCAGTCTTGGATTGGGAAAAATAATAACCATCTTCTTCCTAGTTAAATAGTATAACACACACACACACACACACACACACCCCTTTTGTACTCTATTCACATTTCCATCAGCCTCCTTGTTTCTTTGGCCAAAAGAAAAGGAAACAATTCCCTGGCAGGCTGTAGGGAGGTAGAGACTACTTTGTTTAGAATCTGGATAAACTTGATTTGGCTGTGTTTGGCTCAAAGGACCACAACTCAGAAACCACACAGTGGCGCTCTTCAGTTCAAGGAAGTCAAAATGAAGTCTTTTGTTTGACATAATGAACATTTCATTTTTGGGGGGACGATAAACACAGAGGACTTTCATGATTTCATCCCTAGAAATGCTAAAGTCAGCAAACAGACAGGCTAAAGAAAAAAAAAATCCCCTTCCACATTTTGGTTTCAGTGATTGACTCTCCTGGTACAATGACCTTATTCCATCCTTAGCCTGATAGAGTCAGTTGTTCCCACCTCAGGGCTTGCCGTCCATCAGTGCAAAGGAGAAATGTACACAAACCTGACAATCTCTCTTAAGCAATTTATCTCCTATATAAGCTCCAAACCTCCAGCGTCCTTTTCAAGATATCCTCTAAGAAAGGGTAGCCTTGTGCCTGGCTAGCAACTTGCTCCAGAGAATAGATTTTCCTGCTCTTTTTTTAGCCTCTAGGAACCTACTGCTTAACTTATGAGCCAATAGTATAAGATGCCTTCGAAGCTGATGAAACAGCTAACTTTATTAATCCTTGCTTGGAGGCACCACACACCAGGAAAATGACCCTTTAATCATCATTTCTATTTTTCAATCTTGCATTTCTCTCTCTCTCTCTCTCTCTCTCTTTCTCTCTCTCTCTCTCTCTCTCTCTCTCTCTCTCTCTGTCTCACTCTCTCTGTCAAAAGGAACATCGGGGTTGAAAGAGGGCTCTGCACTTGGCCCCTTCTGTAAATACCATACCTACATTCACTTGGTAATGTTCCTTCCTAATTCCCAAGTGAACAGCAACCTTGTCCTGACAATGTAAGGTTTTGTGGGGGTTTTTTGTTGTTTTTTCCCAGGTAGAATGATAGCTTGACTCAGTGAAGTCACATCCAAGTTGTCCCAGTTAGATTTACTAGGACTGATTTAAATAACTCTGTTTATAAACTTAAATTCAATTCCAAGGAGCTCCTTCTTTTCCTTCTATTATATATAATTCTTTTTAAAAATTGCTTAGTCTTGAATTTTTTTATTTTGTATATACTAAATTAAAAAAAAAATTGACAAGTACTTTTTCTCTCTCCCGCTTCCCTGATTTTTTTTAAATCACAGGAATTGCAGAGTTGGGAGGGACCCCAAACACAAAGCATAAAATACCCCTTCATCTAAAAAGAAAAAATTCAGTCATAGAAAAAGAGAAGGGGGAAGAGATATTCCCAGAGAGGGATCCAAGGCAAGACTCATATTTATCTCTAAAAATCATACTTCTAATCTCCTTTTGAAAGAAGGGGTATGGGAGGGAGGGGACAATGTTGTCAGCTATTAGAGACAGGAGAATGTGCATACATTTTCCTTCTTTGATTCTCACCAACAAGGAGGGTGCCTTAAATTTGGGGATAAAGATATGGGGTAGAAGTGGGGAGAGAACAGGTTCAGTAGGAACTCTGCAATAGCCATGCTCAGACTTTGGCCAGTGAAGGGCAGGAAGGGTGGAGGGGCTCTTTACCTTGGTGCCTCAGGGCTGGTGGTTAGAATTGAGAGAGGCAAATATCGCATGTTAGTGGACCACACAACATTGGGCTACATGCGACCATCTTTCAACTATTGTCTCCTCTTTTCAGAATTTCTCCAGCACTTTTACCTGATCATAGGATCATGGATTTAGACTTAGAAGGGATAGAGGTCATCTAATCCAATGGTATCAAACTCAGACAGAAATGGGGTCACTAAGCTATGCATAACTGTGCATAAGGAGCACTACAGATACATATTAACTTAGAAAATGACATTAACATTATACATGTTCTGTTGTGTTTTATTGATTTCGTAATTATTTCCCAATTACATTTGTTTCTGGTTTCGTCCAGTCAGGAGTATTGGGGGCTGCATGTCTGACACCTCTGACCTAATCCAATTTCATTCTTTTACAAATGAGGAAACTGAGGCCCAGGAAGTTGTGGTGGCACAGGCACAGTGAATATAGTGCTGGACCTGAAGTCAAGAAGACCTGAGTTCAAATGCTACCTCGGACAGATACTAGCTGTGTGACCTTGGGCAAGTCATTTAAGTCTGCCTTGGTTTCCTCATCTGTAAAATGAGCAGGAGAAGGAAATGGCAAAAACACTCCAGTATCTTTGCAAAAGAAAACCCTAAATGGGGTCACGAAGAGTCAGACACGACTCAAAAGGACCAAACAAATTATTATTGTTGTTGTTGATGTTATTATTATTATTATCTGGGCAGGAGGGTAGAAAGCACTGCCAAATCAAGACACCATGGGACCTTTCCTTCCTTTTTTAGTTTTTAGTTGTTGTTGCTCTCTAAAACTCTGCCTTGTTCCTCTCTCTTGCTGTGGAAGGCACCGCTACAGATGGGTATTCATGATTTTTTGATCCTGTAGCATGGTTTCAGGTTTCCTCAGTCACTTTCCTGAACACACCCCAGATAGGCTATGTCCAAATAGTCAATATGATGGTCACAAGACTGTCTCTGGGCAGCTTGGCATGATCCCAGAGACCAGAAGACAGGCAGGAGAAGAGATTCACTTCTGTAGAAAGGCGCAAGAGAGTTTGCTATTGGGCAGCTAGCAGGGAGAGTGGATGGAACAGCAGGTTTGGAGGCAGGAAAACCCAAGTCAAGTTTAGCTTCAGATACTGACTAGTTTCATGGCCCCGGGCAAGTCACTTAACTTTTGTTTGCCTCAGTTTCCTCATCTGTAAAATGAGCATAATAATAGCATGATAATAGTAGCTGTTAGGAGGATCCAATGAGATAATGAATATAAAACCCTTAACACAGGAACTGGCACATAGTAAGCCCTATATAAATGTTGACTATCATTATTTTTATTCCTCCTACTGGCCTATATGCAACCAAAGATGTAGAATATTTTTCTGTACTGATGCACCTTCTATCAGGAAACTCTCTATGGGGACTGTGAAAGGTTTCATGAATTAAACAAATATTTCCTTCTAAAATATACTAAACTCTAGAAAAAAAATAATTAAAAAGTTCATTTGGAAAAACAAAAGCTCAGGAACTTCAAAAAATGATGTGGGAAAAGATATAAAGGAAGCAGATTCAGTGGTATCAGAACTTAAACTATATTTTAAGGTGAGAGCATTGTTGAAGTATAGAATGGATAATTTTGATTATTTACATTAAAATTTTCTTGTATAAATAAAGCCTACGCAGCCAAGAATAGAAGAAATACAGAAAACTGGGAGAAAAACTTTCATAGACAATCTCTCAGAACATGATCGGGCTGGAATTTTGCTGTGGTATAGAAAATAATGAGCTGGTAGCTTTAGAAAAACATGGAAAGACTTGGACTTAAGAAGGAAGATGCTATACAGCTATGTATCAGTGAGGGATGTGTTTCCTATGCAGATGAAATCAGATGATTTCACTAATGACAAAAAAGCTAATCATCTAATCATTGGAAACTCAATCAATTGGGTCCCCCCCCCAACCCCCACATTTACCTAATAAGAGAGCGACAAACAAAAATAACAAAATGCTAAATCCAAGTTAATTTCAAGGTTTTATCTCTAAAAGCAGCTCCTGGAGAACATTCTAGACTTGATATACTTCAGATCTGAACTCTCAGAGTTTCCTACACCTCCATCCACAGTCCTGGTCAGTGTGTTCATCATAGTGACCCTAGGGCCCAGAAGACCCCTCATAGAAGAATGCAATTGAATTTACTGAATTCTCCTCACTAGGGCGGGAAACTTGACTCAGATATTTTGGAAATATTTTCAACATAAAGCGTTAAAACAAAAAAAAATATTTTAACTAAAAAGTTGTCTTACTCAGAACCCACTTTCTCTTAGAATTTTGACTAATTAAGAATGTTTTGTGGCTTTGTTCTAGTTATCCATTCCATGATGTTGAGGAAGAATATTAGATTGCTTTCCTTGACTTCTTAAGGTATGGTTTTTTATTTCTTTGAAGAAAGAAAAAATATCTGGGGAAGGGAAAAGAAATGCAAAGGAGTTTTTGTAAAAATATGTGAGCAAATGATGTATTTCACCCTAGATATTCCCCTAGAATGGAAACGACTACTGTAATCTCCCTTCTCCTACTCAGATCAAAGAGATAAACTGGTTACAGACCATACCAGTCCTCACTCAGCCCACTCCCAATCCCAGCACACACAATCCTTCTGTATTAGTGGTACACAGCACCCCATCTTCGTCCCCTCATTCCCTCTGTGCTTCAGCTGGCTAGGGAGGACTATCATTTGAGTGGTTTCTAGCCTAGCCCTGACAGAACCATTAGAGACCCATTCTGTCTGTCATTTGCAGTCAGGGTGATCAGTTTGGTCCTGCCTCAAAGTGGCCTGATATCACTTCAGCCAATGTCTAAGCAAATGAAGTCAAAGAACATTTATTGAGTCACATGTAGTGCTAGAGACAGACAGAGAAGCACAGAGAGAGAGACAGAGAGAGACAGAGAGAGACACGGGGAAGAATGGGGGGCGGGGGGAGGGAGAAAGGAGAAGAGAGAAAAAGAGAATGAGTCTGTGTGTGTGTGTGTGTGTGTGAGAGAGAGAGAGAGAGAGAGAGAGAGAGAGAGAGAGAGAGAGAGAGAGAGAGAGAGAGAGAGAGAGAGAGAGAGAGAGAGAGAGAGAGAGAGAGAGAGAGAGAGAGAGAGAGAGAGAGAGAGAGAGAGAGAGATGGTCAATGAGGAATATAATGCGTTTTTTTTTCTCCCAGTTTTTCCCTTTGGGGGCTTCCGTTGGAAGCTAACAATGCACCAAACCTCAGTAGGCTATCAAGACCAGAGGATCTTTCCTAAGTCCCCCTGCCAATGGCTGTGGAGGCCTGAATGGGCTCAGGGAGTGGAGAGTAATGGGATTCTCTCCACATAGACACGTTCTGTCAAATAATAAGCTGGCCGACAGCTTTATCTGCTCTCTGCAGCTGGTCTGGGAAGGGCTACGTGTACAGCAATATTACCCCCTACAGTTCAACTGCAGCTTCCCACTTTCTCCCTTTGCTTTCCCCCCAAACCCATTGCGAAGACACCAGGCCTCCAAAAGATTTGCATATTCAAAGCATGCCCTAATGAGCAATTACTCTGAGAAGCCCCCAAGTCAACTCGGCTGTGAGCAAACAATGATCGTTGTCAGCGGAGGAGGGCACACCGGAAATCTGAAATGTTATCCTTGCATTTCTGCCTAATTAGCTTTCTGGTAACGTTGCCAGCCTCCTCCATAGCCTGTTTTTTTTCCCCTTTCTTTCTTCCTTTTTCAGTGTCAAGAATGACAAGCTGAGTGCATCCTTTCTGTGCCCTTGCTTTGACTCCCGGCCCTTTCCCTCTCTCACTGGGGTTTTCTTTCTGGTCCTCTTCCCCCAGCCTCACGCTATTAATGGTAATAACGACGACTGGACACCAAACAGTGGGTGGGGAGGGGCCAGGCTGGGGTGTGAGGACGGTTGAATTCTCCTGTGTGCAGAGAGTTGATCGTTGTTGTATCATTGGACACACACTCAGGCACGGAGGGGGTACACACCTACCACCCCGCTCCACCCAAGGGGCCAGGCAGTTATGTCCCTGTCTCCCATAAACCATCTTCTCTCTGTGGAAGGGAGAGCAGTGCCCCTGACAGCAAGCCGTGGGTGTAGCAGTGAGAGCACTAGAAGGGACATGATGGGGCTCAGCTCTCTGCTGTTACCTTGGCAAAGTCACCCTGGCCTTGGGTTTCCTGAGGTGGAGCGCTTGGGCTCACCAATCTTTGAGGTCCCTTCCAGCTCTAGAGCCTACAAAAAAACAATAAACATTCTTCAATAGTCTTTTTATTCTTTCTCAAAGCCTGTTCAGATTTTTCCTCTCGTCTGATCAGTGTGGTAAGCTAGAAAGAAAAAAAAAAGCGTTTTTTAAACCCCCAAGCACTGTGCTAAGTGCTCTACACATATTATTTCATTTGATCCTCATGACAGCCCTTAGAGGTGAATGCTTTTACTGTCTCCATTTTACAGTAGTAGAAACTGAGGCAAACAGAGGTTAAGTGACTTGCCCAGAGTCACACAGCTAATAAGTGTCTCAGGCTGATTTTGAACTCAAGTTCAGCACTCTGTCTGCTATGCCACCTAGCATCACCAGGGCACTTAGGTCATCAAATCGTGCCTCTGGTGCCTTACATACCTGTGTGTAACCTTAGGAAAGTGATTTCACTTCCCTGTGCTTCCATTTCTTCATCTATAAAATGGGGGAGGTTGGAAGAAACCTTCAATCCCCTTTCCAGTGTAGATCCATGAGCCTGTGAGGTCAGGAGAATGGGCATTCTCTATATCTCTATAATCCCCATTTAGAAGACAATCAACACTGGGGCTCAGAAGGCCAACTTCCTGTTTTCCAAGGTCACAAAGCTAGTTCTTCAAGTGCTTGGCTAGATGGTAGAAGAGCTGTGACCCCAGCTCTGTTTCTGCTCCCTATTCCCTCCCTTTGTGACACAGCAAAAGGGCCAAGGCCAGGGAGCTGTGTTCACTTGGATGCCCTCCCCCACCACAGCCCTTTCATATCTAGGGAGCTGGAGAGCTACGGAGGTCTTCAAGACCTTGCTTCTTGGGCTCTGTGTAAGTCAGATTTTTGCAGTCATCTTTTAAATGCACCAGCAGAACTTTACATTTAAACCATTCTACAGGAAAATGTCAGATTTTAACTAAATAGGTTAATTTAGGCTTGGTGAGTCACTTAAAAGTCCTTGAGAGATCCATGGTGCTGGGAGGCAAGATAACTGAATCTGGAGCCAGAGAAGCCCGGCTCGGATCCCGGTTCTGTAGCTTACCATTTGTACAACCTTCAGCACCACACTTCATCTTTCTGGGCCTCAGCTTCCTTATCTGTAAAATGAGGTTGTCTAAGGCCCCTTCAAGCCCTAAATCTAAATTTATGTTCCTTTTTAGAGAGAGAACAATGTAAAAAAAAAATTCTTGGCCTGGCACTGGGAGACCAGGGTTTGAATGCCAGCTATCTGACTTCTGGGCCTCAGTTAACTCATCTACAAAATGGGAATGACAAGCCTGACATTTCTTGATGTGAAAAAAGCAATAAAATTACAGGAATCTCTCTCTTACCCCTCTTGGCTTATGCTCCCCGAGGGGCAGCAAAATGATTCTCAGCCAGGACCACCCTAAAGCGGGAAGGCAGACACTGGGCAGCCAACTAACCTTATATGCCCTGGATGCCCAACAGAGGGGAGTCTTTTTTTTAAATTAGTAATTAACACAACTGCTGGTGGGAAGTCAGTGTTGGAACCTCCATTTTACAGATAATAAAACTGAAGCATTTATCATTGACTCAACCAAGACCACATGGTAGTTTAATGGCCAAGCCAGGGTGAGAACTCATGGCTGAGCTGCATTTCAATTGTCTGACTCAGGCTGCAGGACCACGTGGGAGAGTGCTGAGAAGGCTGAATGGTGATTCAGTTCCTCTCTTTAACAGGTCTTTCCTCCCCCCCTTTTAAGAAAACATCAGACCATAGTACCATGAGGCGGGGCTTGAGAGAGGGCTCACAGGTCATGGAGTCCAACGCTTTCATTTCACCAGTGGGGTCGGGTCATGAAGGCCCAGAAAAGATAAATGGTGGAGGAGGAAGCCAGGGCCTCTGACACAGACACAGGTCTGTCGGATTAACTGCTACGGCCTTCCACCAAGGCCCCAGTCAAAAAACAAAACCACCCCCAAAACTGTTCACAATTAACCTGAGTTTAGCCACTTCTTCAGAATTCAATTCCACTGAACAAACGCGTATTGTGACTATGTGAGATACAAAGACAAAAATGCAGCAATTTTTACACTACAGAAATGTACTTTCTCCTGGGAAGGGGGGGATAGAAGTAAAGGAGACAGGACCTATTTATGGGTAATGATAATAAAAGACAGTAAGGCAAATGAGAAAGCCAGATGAAGTGCTTTGGGAATATGTGAGGAGGGGGTGAATCCTCTCAGATAGAGGGATCAGAGCAGGTGTCACCCAAGCAGAGCACTGAAGGAAGATGAATATTCTGAAAGGTGGAGCTGAGGAGAGAGATGGGGGGAGGGGGAGGACAGCTTCTGAGAATGGATAGAAGTCAAAGCTGGGACACTGAGTGTGGGAATCATTTGTCAGGCCATCATGGGAGCAATGTGAAATCAAGATTAAAAGGTAGGTTAGAACCAGACTGTGGGGACCAGCCTCCAATGCCCCACGAAAGTTTATTCTACTTAAAAGGTAGTAGGAGGGTGACAAAGTTGGTCCTGTGTCTTAGTGAAATTATCTTGGCATCTCTGTGAAGAATGGACTGGAGCAGAGGACAGATGGGAGGCGGGGAGATCAATGAGGAGGTCATTATAACAATCTACCAAAGGGGTGATAAGGGTCTGAATTGGATGGTGGGGATGTGAGGGAACACAAAAATATGAGATGCCATTGAGGTAGAGGAGACAGAACCTGTCAATTGACTAAATATGGGTTGGGGGGCAGGGGGATGGAGTCAAGGACGTGGACCTGGGCAACCGGGAGTATGATGGTGCTCTCAAAAGACACCTCGAAATTGAGGGACTGCCAGTTTTGGGGTGGGGGAAAGGGGAAGACAACCAGAATGAATTACCAACCAGAAATCCAGGTGAAGCTGCCTAGCAGGGAGTTATCGATGCAAGACTAGGGTTCAGGACTATATACATAGTGTTGGGAATCACCTGCATGGGGGTTCAAATCGAATGAATGAAATCAAATGAGAACGAGTGAAAGCAAGGGGAGACTTGAGCATGGCTATTTGTAGAAAACTAGCAAGGAGTCAGTAGATTAGAAGTCAGATGAAAGGGGGGGGGGGTGGGAATAGGAAATGATGAAGTGTGGCATACTGGAAATGGAACTGGACTTGAAGACAGGAAAACCTGGGTTCGAATCCTGCCTCTGATGCTTGCTAGCTGTGTGAGCCATGGCAAATCATTTAACTTCCCCCATCCTCAGTTTCCCTATCTGCAAAATGATGAGGTAAGAGTCATTCAGCCTCTAAGGGCCCCTTCCAGCTCTAAATCTATAAATGAGAGATGGAGCAAGTCCCTAAAGAAAAAAGGAGAGATGGGATCAAAGGCATGAGAATAGAAGCAGAAAGTCCAACATGTGGTCCATCTCTGGAGCCCATGCTCAAATTCTTTCCAGCTTGGATCTATCAGAATCAGCACTCTGCATTCTATCACACCACAGTGATGCCCCAGAACATTACTAAAGTGGGCAGCAGAGACCTCAGCCATACTGCAGCGTTGAGAGGCTTCTCAACCGTTCTGCCTCAGAGCCTACCAGACTTCAGATGAGAAAACAAGGGGACTATGTAGATCAGCGGTTCTCAATCTGTAGGTTATGTTCAATTTAAATATATCCTGCATATCAGATACTTACATTACGATTCATAACAGCAGCAAAATTACAGTTATGAAGTAGCAACGAAAATAATTTTATGGTTGGGGGTCACCACAACATGAGGAACTGTATTAAAGGGTCGCCACATTAGGAAGGTTGAGAACCACTGATGTAGGTCATCTTCTTTGGCTCAGCATCTAGTGAGGCCTAGAGGTCTAGCCTTGGAGTCAGAAGGACCTACCCCTGACACACACTAGTTGTGTGACCTTAGGCAAGTCACTTACCCTCTCAATGCCCACAGCCTAAGTTACAGGGCTACCAATTTGCATCAGGGGAGAGTTCCACACCGGAAAGCCCTGCCTTGATGGGGGAGGTGAAGGGAAGGGAAAGAGAACAAGCATGTGTTAATCACCTACTAGGTGCCAGACACTGTGTTAAGTGCTTTACAAATACTACCTCATTCACTCCTCACAACAACCCTGAGAAGCAGATGTTATTATTACCCCCATTTTACAGTTGAGGAAACTTAGACAGACGTAGGCTAAGTGACTCGTCCAGGTCATACAGGGAGTGAGCAGCTGAAGCCAGAAGTCACCTGTGATCACAAAAACCTACCCCGTACTAGCGGAGGGCCCGATAGGCACTCAAAAAATGCATGCTGGATTGCACAAATATGAGTTGTGGCTGTCATTCTATCAGGGACTTATTGAAGAATCTACTTCCAGAGGTTCTACTGGGTCCAGAACAGATTCAGCCCTGTCTCTTCTACTTTTACCATCCCTGTGTCTAGTCCTGGAGAATGAGGGCTAATGACCAAACTCATGAAGCCGTCTGACAGCCTCAGTCATTAAACAAATACTCAGTTCTGTTCTCCAATCCCTGAAAGATAGGTCCATGTTTCACAAAGATTGTCAACAAGCGCGGATCTCCAAAAGGTTTCTAGATGGCCCCAAGTTAACCCAGAAGATTCAGTTAACCAGAATTTCCCATTCCCCTGCATTACAGCTAACCAAGCAAGGTGTGACTGTACAAAGGAAGTAGCTCATCCCTAGAAAGCCTGGCGAAACTATGACATCACTTTGATGATTGTGGATTAACCCAATTGCCAAGGTTTGAGGGTCCCCCACGCCCATTTGATGCCATTTCCTCATTCTCTTTCGGGGCAGTTTGTCTGGCTTTAACTTTTCTATGGTCCTTGGTTCTTAGAGCAAAGGCATGGGAAAACATTGTCTCACATCACCTTATTTCTTTTTCCCCATTGGCCCAAGCAATCAGTCAGTCAATTCAATCAATAAGCATTTATTAAGTGCCTTGAGTGTCCCAGGCACCCTGCTAGGGGACACTGAGAGGCCAGGGAGGGAGGATCATGTTAGAGATCTGGGGGTGCAGTTTAAACTCTTCTTCCCCACTTCTAATCTGGTAAAAGCAACTCCTGAGGAGCCCTTCTGCATTTCCCCCCTTTCCCTCTTCTCCTTTTCTTCTACTTGCCCTTCAACCAGTCCCAGCTTTTCCATAAAGTCAGAAATAGCAGACTCAAGAAAAGGAGGAAATGAATAAACAAGCATCTAGTAAATACCCACTGTGTGCCATACGCTGTACTTGGTCTGGAGGTATTAAAAAAAGAAAGAGAGAGAGAGAGAGACAGTCCTTGCCCTCAAGGAGCTTATATTCTACTGGAAGAATGTATGTATGTATGTATATATGTGTATATGTATGTATATATGTATGTATACACACACAACTAAACACAGGTTCCCTACAAAGTAAATATATTGTGTTAGGGGAACGAGGTACAGTATGCTAACAGTGAGGGAATCAGGAAAGGATTCTAGAAGGTGAGGGTCCTTGAAGGGGCCCAGAGGTTCAGAGAAGTAGAAGTAAAGAGTGAGAGCATTTCAGGCATCAGGGATGGACAGCCTATGCAAAGGGGATGGTAGCTGGAATGTCCTGTGTGAAGAAGAGCAGGCCAATTAGGCTGGAATACATAGTAGTTTGTAAGGTGGAATTATACATAATTCACCAGAAAAGACGGGCTTCTGATAGCGAAGGGCTTTAAATGCTGAATAGAGGAGGATGTATTTCAATTTAAAGGCACTAGGGATCTTGGGAAATTTCTTGAGTAGGAGAGTGAACTAGTCAGACCTACACTGAAGGAATATCAGTTTGACAGCTGTGTGAAGGAGGTTTACAGAGGGGAAGGACTGGATCCTGGGAGACCCATTGTAGGTGAAAGGTAGTAAGGGCACTGGACTAGGAGGATTAAGGTGTGGGCAGAGAGAAGAGGCTGGGTGTGGGAGGAGACATTGAGGAGTCAGAATCCATGAGACTAAGCAACTGACTGGATATGGGAGGTGAGTAAAGAGTCCAGGATGATTCCTACGTTTCTAACTGGAAGAATGGTGATGTTCTTGACAGAAACAGGGAAATAAGGAATAGAGGCAGGTTTAGAGGAAAAGGAAACAAGAGTCTGAGATTCATATCGATAGAATCCTAATAAAGCTGTCCCAAATAAGGCCAACCATCAACTCTGCCTCACTTACATCCAATTCACCTGCCCCCCAGACCCCCAATTCAATGTCCTAACTTCCTCATATAAGCCTCACTAGAACAGCAGGTGTGTCCATGCTCTCAACCACAACCACATCCATCTAATCTCAGACAGGACCAAAATAGCCAGACAATCAGAAAGCACCACCAGGATGCCTGAGCAGGATATGGACCCCAAAACAATAGAAGGGACTGTCCCTAAGTAGGCACCTGAGCAATAATAGCAAAATTTGTCCTTTAGGTGAACTTATGATGTAGAGAGGCTTATTATAATAACATTATCATATATTAATACCCCCCTTGGGCTTTTCTGTATGCATTGTGGGCAATTGCATTCGTAGTTCCACTGAGGCTGGGATTCCTCCCCTATTACCTAATCTCTTGACAAACCCTTCCTGACTCTTTAATATTCATAATTTCTGTTGTGTAATCAGCATCATTACACTATAAAATTGCCTATCTTGTCTCATTGAAGTTGCCAGTTCCTCCTGAAACTCAGCGCCCACTAAAGAGGTATTACTCTCAAAAAATGTCTAAGCTTGAACTGGAGGGTGTTTTGAGTCTGCAAATTCATTTGAGATGATCCCCACAACATACTATGAAACTGCAACAATATGGGATGTTCAAGTGGAAATGTCAAGTAGGTAATTGAAGATATGGGACTGGGCAAGAGAGATGAGGGCTAGATATGTAGATTTGGGAGTTGGCTACGTAGAAAGGAGAGTTGAATCCATGAGAGCTGATGGGATCACAGCTGAGAGAAAGAGAAGAGGAGTGTGTGCCCAAGGCAGAAATACACACGCTTATAGTGGGCAAGACAAAATCTTGCAAAGGATCCTGAACAAAATTACTCGGCTAGATCAAAAGCTAACCATGACCAATCAGTATAATAAAAACCCAGAGATCAGTGGGGATGGCCAAAGTCATTAACTCACAGATAGGGAAGGAGAATGACTGAAAACAGGCAACTGAGAAGCATTTGAGGCAATGAACTACAAGAGAAAGGCCCTTGTATTTAGAATTAGAGGACCTAGGTTCAAACCCAAGCTCTTCCACTCACTGGCTAGGAGACCTTGGACGAGTCAATGCTACCTGCCTCCATTTTCTCACTTTCAAAATGGAAATTATAAAACTAGTGCTCCATAGCTCAAATGGTTGTTGTTAAGTAAGTGTTTAATGAGTTAATATAGATAAAACAAAGTGGATATCTAAACATCGGCAATCATCATGACCAGCTGCCATTTGCTCTTCTATACTCCAGTCTAGGGATTAAGAGAGGCAGTGCTGCATGGCATATACAGGAAACTTGTCTTGGAACCAGGAGGCCTGATGCATGCGTGGCACTATAACCCTGGGCTAGTCACCTGGGCAGCTTTCAAAGACTTTAAGCCGTAGAGAAGTTGCCAAGCTGTACTGGTAGAGGAAATTCCTCCTCTGTTCTGCCTGCTGACCTCAGCAGCTTCCCTTAAGTCCCAACTAAAATTTTATCTTTTTCCTGGAAGCTTTCTCCAGTTCCTCTTAATTCTCATGCCTTTCTTCTGTTAACTGTTTCCTATTTATACTATATATACCTTACTTTGTATATATTTATCTGTATATTTATTCTTATCATTCCATTCAGTTGTATCCTGAAACTTTGTGACCCCATGGACTGTCCATGGGGTTTTCTTGGTAAAGATACTGGAGTGGTTTAACATTTCCTTCTCCAGTGGATTATGGCAAACAGAGGTTAAGTGGCTTGCCCAGGATCACACAGTTAGTAAATGTCTGAAGCTGGATTTGAACTCGTCTTCCTGACTCCAGTGCTATCCCCCAAGCCACCTAGCTGCCTCCTATTGTTTGTACATAGTTTCTTCCATTAGATTGTAAGCTCCTTGAGGGCAGGGGCTGTCTTTTGTCTCCTTGTGTACCCCCAGTGCTTAGCGCACTGCTAGCTGTGCTTAATATTGATTGATTATATTGACTGATTGAGAATTCCCTAGACCAATGAAATCATAGGTCTAGTGCCTATCCCTATCCTAGGCGAAATGTGAATGGCCTCCCAAGAGTTGTTGATAACTTCCAAAAACAAACATCCTGGTGGACTTAGAACTATTATGACCATTGTTTTTGACCATGGAAGTATATTACTGATTAGCATTTAAGGCAAAATACTGCATAGAGAAACATTCACAGCTTTGTGGACCAAGTGTTCTCTAAGGAGCTAAGATAAGCTGTTCCATTTAGATTGAACAACAACTCTAGTGAGGAAACTCTTGCTTCATAGCCCTAAGTGAGGCTCACTACTCAAATCTCCAAGCCCCAGAATTCCAGCCCAAGCCTATGTGACAAAACTGCTCCAAAGAGAAGGCTCTCTTCCCTAGTGACCTTCTCCTGAGACCTGGCTCAGGCCATCCCTCCTTTGGGCAACTTTGACCAATCCCTCCCAACTAAAAGTATTCTCTCCTTCCCCAGATTTTCCTAAAATACTTTTGTCAGGATCCTTTCTTTCCCCCATCTCAATTTGTTGTTGTTCATTTGTTTCAATCATGTCTGACTCTTCTTGCCCCATTTGGTATCTTCTTGGCAAAGATACTGGAGTATTCTGCTATTTCCTTCTCCAGCTCACTTTACAGATGAGGAAACTGAGGCAAACAGGTTTAAGTGACTTGCCCAGGGTCACACAGCTAAGTGTCTGAAGCCAGATTTGAACTTGAGAAGAGGAGTCTTTCTGATTTCAGGCCCAGCATCTCACTTGACTTTGTATTATACTCATTTAAGTATCTAACATAGCTAGGTGTTATTGTGGAAAGAACACTGGACTTGGAATCAGGGAGACCTGAGTTCAAATCAAGCCTCAAACACTTACTAGCTATGTGTGTGATCCTGGGCAAGTCACTTAACCTCTGTCGGCTTTGGTTTCTACATCTCTAAAATGAAAGATAATAATGGCACTTATTTCCTAGGGTTGTTCAGTGAGAATAAAATGAGCTAATATTTGTGAAGCACTACATAAATGTAGTGAAACCCTGTGTGAAGTACTAAAGATACAAAGATGAAGTCATACGTAGTCCCTGTCCTACAATCTATAGAGTATCTTATGCCCTTAAACGTTTATTGAATTACCATCAGCCAAGAGGGAGCTTTTTCTTACAGTTCTTACAGTTTTTCTTACAACTTTTCTATGTCTCAGTTCTTATACTTAGGATCAGTTCAGTTGCCTTCAGCTCCTCCAGTGAGCTGGGGGCAGCTAGGTGGCTCTGTGAATAGAATGCCAGGCCTTTCTGAGTTCAAATCTGGCCTCAGACACTTCCTAGCTGTGTGACCCTAGGCAAGTCACTTAACCCATTTATAGATGAGTTTCCTCATCTATAAAATTAACTGGAGAAGGAAATCCCAAAGGAGCTCAGGAAGAATCAGATACAACTGAAATGAATGAACAACAACTCCCAGTGAACCCAGTATTTCACTAAAACAAACTACTTCTTGAGGGGAGGGGAGTTAAATCGCATCAGCTTACCAGCCACATGGAATCAGATCTCACCACATGAAAGAATGAGAAAGTAATTTCTAAAAACGGGAGGTAGGGACAGAGATACCTATAGAGTAAATGGAAGGTAATCTCACAGGGAAAGTACTAGCAGTGGAAGAGCCCTGGCCTGGAAAGACCTCCTACAGAAGGTGGCCAGGCATACCAAGAGGTCACAGTGAGGAGGGAGAACATTTCAGGCATAGAGAACAATCATGAAGGCATTTGGAGTCAGGAGATGGAATGTCAGCTGTGAGAAACAGCAAAGGTCACTGTGATTAAGTCACAGAGTACTTGGTGGGGAATAAAGAATTAAAATACTGGAAAGGTAGGAAGGGGCCAAGTTATGAAAGGCTTCAAATGTCAAGCAGAGAATTTTATATTTGGTCCCGGAGGTAATGGGGAGCTGTTCCTGGGGGGTTAGGGGTTGTGGGGCAGTGAGGAGGGGTGGAAAGGTGAAGTAAGATAGAGGGTGACAGGATCAGACCTGCTCTTTAGGAAAAGCACTTTGTCAGCTGAGCAGATTGCTCTGTGTGTGTGTGTGTGTGTGTGTGTGTGTGTGTGTGTGTAGGGAGAGAGGACAAGACTTGGCCACAAATTAGATGTACTATTTCTTCTTTCCTCCTTGTTTCTACCTTCTCCCCTCTTTCCTAAAGAATTTTTTTCAAAGATGCCCTTGCTAGTTTGTTTTATAGGTAGCCTTAAAATATTTGTTTGTTTTTAAAGTCACTGGACCCCAGGAATTTGGTTTTCACTTTACCCACTTCAAATTTAAATTGACCCAACCCCATCTCCCACTGCCCTGTTACCTTTATCTCTTCATCTTGACTTGTTTCTCAGGAAGAAAACACAAGTTTTTGTCTGGAGTACATGGCTGCATCAAAGCCATATTTCAAAACCCCCTAGACAAGTTGCCTCACCATTCTTATTACTGTGTATACAGCTCTGATTGGTACAGAAATCTACTCCTTTATCACACTCTTTCTAGAGCAGGTTTTGCCTAAGTGCTAATAATAGATGCCATCTCTTCTGAGGATTATGTGTAGGCCTGTGCCCTTTCTGATTATACATGTGCTATCCCCAGACATGAGCATGGTCGCTTCTGTTCACTTTTTAGTCGTATCTGACTCCTTTGACCCCATTTGGAGTTTTCTTGACAAAGATACTGGAGTGGTCTGCCATTTCCTTCTCCAGCTTATTTTACAGATGAGGAAACTGAGGCCAACGAGGGTAAGTGATTTGTCCAGGGACACACAGCTAGTAAGTATCTGAGATCAGATTTAACTCAGAAGATGAGTCTTCCCGACTCCAGGCCCATTACTCTATCCACTGTGTCACCTAGCTGTCTGGGAAAAAAAGATGGGCACAGTCAGAAGCTTCTGTTTGGTCCCTATATGCTTTCCGTTAATCCCAGTGATGGGACAACTGTGCCAAAGGATATTTGCCACTGGACAGCCAGAGGTGACCACTCAGACTTTAAAGGGAGAGACAATTTCCACTTTTGTTCTCTTCTGAATGTATGGTTTGGGACTTAGACGGTTTTCTCTTAGAGGTCCCATGACAGGGGGAGAAGGGCTCCTCTACAGCCCTGGAAGGTTACACACACATGGTAGCAAAAGTATGCACACATCTAGGTGAGCCTGAGAGTGGATCTCAAGGCTCTGGCCACCTCCTCTTCCGTTCTATCCTTTTTTCCCCCCTGCACACAGCAATCTTGAGATGTACAGTCCCAACCTTAATGCATATCATTGTGGCCTTGACAGGTCTGAAGTCACTGAGCAGTTCAGGTGACTGGAAGCAGGACATGCTACCCAAAAATACTACAGTAATTTCCAAGAGATATCAGTCCACAGGAAGATGAGTTAAAGCAGTGCCAAAAGATATGGTCCTTGACAGAGTGCAGAGGGAAAACAGGTAAAATGGCTATTTAGTAGAACCATAAAATGCTTCATGTTTTGATGTATAAAATATTATCCTTCCTGGGAGCGCCTAATAGGAGTTATGGGTTACTGTTTCATGTTTTAAGTCATTGTCAGTATATGCCTTCTAGTATTTTGTGTTTAATACATTTCTCTTTTGTGGCTGAGGAAATAAATAGTTGCCCTATTTATCTGCCTTGTATATGACTCTGACAATCTTTTTTGGGGAAGATCAAAGACAAAAGTCGTGCCTACACTTGGTTAAAGTGATCATCTTTATCTTCTACCCCTACTCTGGAATGGAACAGAAACAAATGAGAAAAAGCCTATCTCCTTTCTAAAGAGAGAGGCTCCCAAGAGCTAACCTGGTCCATGTGAACCCAGAACGGGGCCCAGACATTGGGAAAGGAGAACTAGCAGCCGGCACCCAGCATGTCCTTATTATATAGGGATAAGGACAGCTGACCATAGGATGTAGGAAGAGCTTATGGAAACTGAAAAATACTGTACACACAGGCCATACATAACAGACAGAGGAATTCCTGCGCACATCCCTGAGAAAGTAAATATTCTGTTTCTTCAAGCTTCACTGTCTCATTTTACTATGCTTCCCTCATGTCTTTTAGGCCCTGCTATGTTTATTTTCATAGCTGGTCAAGTGCCATTTGGAGCAGGCCCAGATGAAGTGGATGAAGTTTTTTTGGGGCCCCCTCCCATTTCCTGTTTCTGCTGTTCTCACTTACTCAGCTTTCACACCCCTTTCCTCCTCCAGTGGCCTTCTTTGGTCCACTGGTTTAGCCAGTTCCCCTCCCTCCCCAGTCTTGTCATCCCTGGGGACCTTGCCTTTGACACAAGGGCAAAAAATGGCTAGGTCAGATTCTTTATGCAGTGTCTAAATCCTCCAGCCACCTAAGGGGAGGGGCTTCAGCCAAAGCACTTAAAGTTTAAACTACAGAGTGGCTGGAGCACAATGGGCAGGCAGAATGTGACTGGGCTATGGTGCCGGCTCCTGGTTATCTTTGTTTCCCAGTTGTCTGTCTAAAGTTCCTAGTTCCTGTTGACAGACACCTCTAGACTTCCCTGTTGACTGTCTTGGACTCTGTGTTCCCACAGTCTTTTCACTGGCCAGATCTTGACTGTGACACCTTCTGCTGTTTACTCTCAGAGTAAAACCTGAGCTCTTCATGTTAACTCTCAAATCCAGGTTCTTACTTTTCCTATCAGAAACTTCAGTCCTCTCCTGAGAGTTGCACCTCAAGCAGGAGGGTGCTGGTAAATGTTTAACAGCCAACTCAGAGGGAAGGGGGGACAGTAATCTACTTAGATATGTTTTATAGTCTAATCTGCATTATTGACATGGTTTCCATCACTTTTAAAAGCCTAAACAATCAGTACACAAATCAAGCCCTGATTTTGGGACATTTGCTGATTTTTAAGGTGCAAATGCACATGCTGAAAATTTAACAGTTGACTCTTGTGAGTCGTTTGAGATGGTGCCAAATCCCCTCTGACTCAAGGCTGCATAAGAAGTGTTTAGAAGACATGAGAAAATGAACCTCTCAGGAGTCTTGGTGGAGGTGAGGGACCTATATTGTAACTCTGTTTGATGCTCTAGTTTTAAGCTGATTTTTTTAAATTTCTTTTTTATTCTTTGTTATAATGGATGAGTCTCTGGGTCAGGAATTGAGGAGGGATACATTTGGATATGAAAATTATGTAAAATCAAAAAAGTCAATGAAAAATTTAAGGAATGCTGTTTGTGTAATCATCTATTAAAATCCACATCTCCAAGTCCCTGTAAATGCATCTTAATGCCAAGTTAATTAAAAGGAAAAGGTACTTAATGAAATAGAGTATCAAGGTAAATAACCACGAATAGTCCCAGCACCCATCCACCAAAGACCACTGCCATCATGTTCCCTTCGTCCAAAATTTCCTGCCAGCAAGTCTCTCCCCACTCCTGTCCACACTCCACTGTCTATACTCCACTCAGCTTGTCAAAGCAATCTTCCTAAACTACAGATTTGATCATACCCAATGAACTCCAGTGGCTCCATATCACCTTCAGGGCCAAATACAAAATCTTCTGTTTGGAATTTAAACTTGCCTCCTCCCCTCATCTTTCTAGTCTTCTTATACCTAACACCTCTCCCCACCTTTCCCACCCTCCCCCACAAAACACTCTGTCTCAACTCCAGGCATGTTTGCTGAATGTTCCTCATTCCTGAAATATTCTCCCTTCTCATCTCTGTCTCCTGAATTCCTTCAAAAGCCTTTGAAAATTCCACCTTCAGCAGGAAGCTTTTCCCAAAGCTCCTTAGTTCTAGTGCCTTCCCGCTATTAATTATTTCTAATTTAGCCTGTATATAGCTTGTCTGTAAATACTTGCTTGCATGTTGCCTCTCCTATTACACTGTGAGCTCCTTGGGAATAGGGTTTGTTTTTTGCCTTTCTTTGTATGCCCAGAGCTTAGCATAGTGCCTGGAACATAGTAGGAATGTAATATACTTAGTAAATGAGTGAATCCTCTAGGTCAAAGACAAGAAAGGCTGCATACATACAAAAATATTCACAGCAATAATTTGTGGTAGCAAAAATGTAGGAATGAAATGGATAAAGAATGGATCAACAAACACTGATAGATATACATATGTATACAATGAAATACTCTTGTGCCTCAAGAATATATGAATATAAGGAACTTAGAAAAAACATAGGAAGACTTGTAAAAATTAGAGCAGAGCGAAGCAAGCAAAAGCAGGAGAACAATATACTCTACATGACCACATATGTATTTACACTTAAAGGCAAATGAATTTTGAATTGATTGCAATACATAATCTCAGTCCTGAAAAACAGATGTTACAACATATTTCTTTTTTCTTGGTAGAGAAGGAAAAAAAGAGGGATGAGGGGTCTGCTCTAAACTGTTAGATGAGGTTACAATTTCAGATGTTTTTGCTTAACTATTTTTCTTTCTCACAAAGGAGGGTTCACCGGTGGAGGAAAGGAGATTTTAAAAGACATTAATAAATCTCTTTTTTTTTAATGCTAAAGTTTCTTAAATGAGACCATAATCTCCTTGAGGGCAGAGACCACATCTTCTGTTACTTATACACACACACACATACACACACACACACACACACACACACACACACACACACACACACACACACACACATACACACACAGCCTAGCATAGTGCTAAACGCATAGGATCATATATCTCAATATGAGTAAAAGAAATATGTGATGAATTGAATTGAGTAGATTTTATCATTATTATTCTGCACATCCATAAAGTGCTTTTTAATGTGGCTTTCTAATTTGTAGGAGCTGTAACATTCAGCTCTGTGCCCAAGCCTCTGGGCCTGTGTAGAGTGAGAATACTATTAGCCTGTTAGGAACATAAGGGATCCCCTGGCCTATAAGAACCTCCCAAGCCAATCAATCAGGTCAGAGCCTGTTTGAACAGATGGGCCTATCTCTGTGGCCTGAAGGGCAACAGACTTTAACTCGATGAATGAAGGAGAGGGAATTGGAGAGAAGAGAACGTAGTCCTTCAGAATGCCCTACAGGGTCGGAGAGTCTGTTTCTTCTTATTCTTGCATAGACTGTGTTATTTCTGAAATAGAATAGCAAAAGAAGCTATCTCCTGTTGGGTTTCATTTACTTCAAAAAACTTTCATCAGCTTCTTTTAATTGAAGCCAAAAGACCAATATATTCCAAAAGAAAGTTGTTATTGTTATTATTAGGGATAGAGATAGGGACCAATAATTTCGTTGCTGTAGAGAACTCCCAAATGTGGAAGCTGTCTCCACCAATGGTGATTGACACCTCCTCTGCAATTTATAATCTTTGCAAATTGCCTAGAGCACTGAGAGGTTAAGAGATTTGCCCAAGCTCTTACACCCAGTATGTGAGAAGCAAGATCTGAGCTCAGTTCTTCATGGCTTTGAGGCTGGCTCTCTTTCCATGATATTATTATTTTTATCATTGCCACATAGTAAAATAACCAATGTAAGTTATTTGCTCTTAATAACAATCAGAAGGAACGTGGTCTAGTAGATAAAGTCTGGGCATGGAGTTAGGAAGAGCAGGGTTCAGGTTCCACCTAAAACACTCAGTATGGAGTGAGCATGGTCAGGGTACCAAACCTTTTTGAGCCTCAAGCCTCTCTCTAAAATTCTAAAGTATAGATGCTTTCTATACAACTTAGTGAAGGGATTTGCTACAAGCACTCACAGATGAAATCACACATCCTTAATGCTGATTTAGGACTTAATGATGATGATAATCACTTAAGTGTAGTGTTTTATATTCATTTAAAGCACTTTCAAAAATATTATTTCATTTGATCACAGAAACTATTCTGGCAAATATGTCTGCCAGAATATTAGTTCCAGAGGACAGATGATACAACACTCCTCCCTCCTTTTAGCAGACAGCTGGGGAATTATGCATACAATGAACATTGTATATACTGTCAGACAAGGTCCTCTGTTGGTGGGTTCTGTTTAACTGTTTTTCTCTGTGACAAGGATGGATTCTTATAGGGGAGAAAAGGAAGAAATGTAAATGCAGGAATGTCTATAGTATTAAAAAACAAACAACATTATTTTTTTAAAAGGGCAGATTTTATTATTCCCATTTGACAGATGTGAAAACAGAGGCATACAGAATTGAAGAGATTTTCCTAACATACAACTTACTATGGGTAGGCTAGAACCCAGGCCTGCTGTTCCCAGATTGGCACACATTTTGTAAACTGCCATCAGTCGTAACCCATGTGGCCATATCCTAAAAGAAACTAGCACTGGAATTAGGAATAGTGTTATTACTAATTATTATTATAGTGTTCCCAATAAATGACACTGGATAAACTTAAATATAATTCAATTATGGGATTTAAGAATTTAAAGAAACCGGGGCAGCTAGGTGATGAAGTGAATAGAGTACAGGCCCTGGAGTCAAGAGGACCTGAATTCAAATGTGACCTCAGACACTTGACATACTTACTAGCTGTGTGACCTTGGGCAAGTCACTTAACCCCAATTGCTCTGCCCTCTCCCCTCCAAAAAAAAAAAAAAGAATTTAAAGAAACCTAAGAAATGATCTAGTCCAACCTCTCACCCAATGCAGGAATCTTTCCTACAACATTCCTGCCTTTCTTTTTTGCATCTGTATCCACGGGTGCTTAATAAAAGTGTATTCTGAGTTAAATAAGAGCTTGAGGACTGACTTGACATCTTCACCATTTCTGTTTCTACAATGAGGAAAAGTTAACATTTACATGGTAGCATATAGTTGATACATATGTTTTGAGTGTAGGGGAAGATGAAAAGTGTTACAAACTAGACATGAGCAAGTTCTTAAAAAAAAAAAAGACCCACCCAACATGCTTCAACCAACAGCATTTTTTTTTCATAAAAATCTTTTGCATTTTCAGGGAGCATTAGATTAGAGATAGAGACACTCTGATCCTTCCAGTGAAATCATTAATAAATCTAAATGCTTCAGAGGCCCTCCAGTGAAAAACCACAGGCTCGTAGACCCTGAGCTGTAAGGGACCTCAAGGATCATCCTTAAGGCCAGTCCTCTCATGTTACAGAGGAGGAGCTAAGACCCAGAGAAGTCAAGCAGACACACAAATATCTGACTTCCCCCAAATCACACAGCTCGTGTCAGAAGCAGGAGTGGAAGCCAGGCCTTTCCTGTCTCCAACTTCAGGGACCTGTCCACAAGGTATAGCCATCAGTTACAAGTCTACACTCCCAGGCTCATTTACCAGAAGGTAGGATTCTACACAAAAAAAGGAAGGAAACAAACATTTATTAAGCATCCACTTCACAAATATGATCTCATCTGATCTTCACTACAACCCTGGGAGGTAGGGCTATTATTATCTCCTTTATATACAATTAAGAAAGTCAAGACAGTCAGAGGTTAAGTGCCTTACCCAGGGTCACACAGCTAACAAGTATCAGAGTCAGGATTTTAGCTCAGGGATTCCTAACTCCATACCCAGCCTTCCATCCACTGAGTTACCTAGCTGATGAGCTATACAGGAGAGCAACCCATAAAGAAGGCAGCCTGGTAAAGTGGGGAGTGAGCTCCATGTAGAGTGAGGAGAATTGGTTCTGAATTCCTGCTATGACGTATTACCTGTACGACCATGGGCAAGTTGCTTTGCCTTTCTGAGCCTCGGCTTCCTCATCTGTGAAATGGGCATAATAATATGTATACTTCTCAGTCTCACATGGTTGCTTTAAGGAAAATGTTTCATAAACCTTAAAGCTCTATATAATGTGAGTTATTATTCTAAGAGATTATAGAGGGCTAAGGAATCAACACAAATCTTTCAGCATTTATTTTTGCAGAAACTAGCAGGTAAGAAAATCATATCTGGTCATGAGTAAACAACTGTTTTTACTCACAAGGTATAATTGTGGTTTTTAGTCCTCAAAGCCCAAAAAGTTCAATTACTACTGAATTATTAAAATGATATCTCATGGGTAGGTGGATGGGCGTGTAATAGACTAGGGAACCTACAGTAATTTGCTATTCATGGCCTTCATCATTTAAAAAATAAAAGTTATCTCTTCTACAAAACAGCACCCTATGACCTAATTATAAATCCTCACCCTTGATCAACCTGTACTTAAAGGAGCATAGAGTTCAAAGTCCTCTCTAATGATGTGGCAAATTATACAGGTTAAAAGGCCAGTTACAAATCATGGTATTTTAAGGTTAGAAATCATGTGGTCCAACTTCCTCATTTTGCAGATTTGGAAAACTGAGGCCTAGAGTTGTGAAATGGCCTGCCCAGGGTCAACTAGCCAGCTCGTGGCAGATCTTGGACAAGAACCCAGGTCTTTGGATTCCCAGTCCCATACTTTTTCCTCTATACCACTTTACTCCCTCCATTCACTTCTCCCACTATAGCACAAGCTTGGGAGGCTACTGGTAAACCGAGAGGCCTGGCAAGCCTGAGATGCTACACAGGGGTATGAAGGATAAGAGAGACAGTCTGCTTCCCTCTCCCACCCCACATCTCACAGATGTAAATATGAACGTACTGAATCTTAACCTGTCCTTTGGTGTCTATAGACTATCATAAGAGAAAGGTGGAGCTGCAATGTATCAGAGTTTATACTTAGAGACCTGAGGCCTATCAGCTCATTAGCCTGAGACTTTGAACTCCATGACTCAAAGCCTTCTCAGAAGATTCTAAAGCAGAACTTATAAATTACATATTAGTGTCTTCCTATTCATTAAAATGAATTATCTCAACATCACATTTGCCTGTTTTCTCTTTAAGTCAAACCCTTCAGTATTGTCTGAGGTTTAAAGATCTCTAATGTGAAGAGTTTTCAAAGAATAAGTGAACCTTCCACTATAGACCTGTTCCTGAAAAACTTACCAGTAAATCATATCATAGACTGTTAATTAAATGAACCCTAGAGTGAGGACTCCTCCATTGTAGAGAATTACCCACTGATCTACAACTTTTAATAGAATCACAGAGATCTCCTAGTACAACCCCATCATTTTACAGATGAGAAAAACATCGTTTCCTTTCAGCTCTCAAAGGGAGGGCTGTGATTCATGTGGCATAATGGATAGAGCTTGGAACTTGGAGCCAGAAGATCTAGGCCTTGGTCGGTGACTGGCTGTTTGACTGTAGGTCATTAAGTTTGGTTTCCTCATCTATAAAAAGAGGGAAATAATAACACTACCTATAATGCTTTGATTTACAAATGTGAGTAGCTATTTCCCAAGGTCACACAGCTAGTTAGTGGGTCTTGTGCTTAACATGAGGCTTTCTCCATACTAAGTGCTCAATAAACATTTTCTAAACAGATGAACTTCAGGCTTCCGTAAAGCAAGTCACAACTGTATTCTCTGAATTCGCTTTTCCTGGTGCCAAACCGTTTTTGAAGAATGGTACTGAATAGTATCTCACAAGCAGGCTGGCAAATGCCTTATGGTATAAAGGTACTGGAAACTTTCCAGGGATGGAAGGCTACTATTGCTCACTTCCAGGGCCCTGAATAATTACAAAATGAACAGATTATCCAGCTGGCTACTGATCAGGTAGTTAATAACTAATCCACAAGCATTTACTAAGCACTCAGTATGTGCCAGCCATGCCAAAAGAATGGTGGAGACAGAAAGACAATGGGCCCTTGCCCTCAAGAAGCTAACATTCCTATGAGAAAGACAATATGTACTTAAATAGGCATGTATGAGATCCATTTAGAATACATGACATAATATACCCTTATAGAAAAAGGCACTTGTGTGTATGGGGACTAGGAAAGGCTTCTTAGGGAAAAAAGAATTTGAGCAGAGTTTTGAAGGATGCTAGGAATGTAGAGATGAGGAGGAAGAGCATTTCAGGAGAGTGGAAAGCCAGTACAGAAGAAGAGGTGGGGGATGGAATGTCATTTGTGATTGGCAAGTGACCCAGGACAGCAGGCTGTAGAGTCCGAGGAGGAGGAGGAAAGTGAAGATTGGAAAGAAGGAAAGAATCAGCTACTGGATGGAATATAATGTCCTTTGGCATATAGGGCTCTTCATAATCTGGCTCCTTCCTGCTTTCTCTTCTTCTTCAGCTTCACTCTGCTCTATGATCCACCCACACAGCTGAACTCTCTGCTCCTCCAGCACTGCACTCCAATTTCTCAATTAAATGCCTTTGCTTTAGCCATCCCTTGTACCTGGAACTGGCTGTTTCCTCACCTTTGCCTCTTAGCTTCCATGTTTTCCTTCAAAAATCCACTCAAAATCCATCTTCTCCAGGTCTTTCCCAGTCTCCCCAACTGCTAGTGCCTTCCCCTCTGTAACTCCCTTTTATTTATCTGAATATATAGTATGTACCTAGTTATTGACCTGTTGTTTCTCCATTAGGACTTTAACTCCTTAAGGGCAGGGACTGTTTTTGTTTTTCTTTGTAACCCCAATGCTCCAATACCTAACACACAGTAGGTGCTTGTTGACTGACTAAAGAGCTTTCAATGTCAAACGAAGGGGTTTATATTTTACTCTGGAGATTAAAAGGGCAGCTAGGGGACTCATTGGATAGAGCACTGGGCTTGAAATCAAGAAGATTCGTCTTCAAATCTGGCCACAGACACTTACAAGTTATATGACCTTGGGTAAGTCACTTAACCATGTTTGCCTCAGTTTCCTCATCTGTAAAATGAGACAGAGAAGGACATGGCAAACCAATCCAGTATCTTTACCCAAGAAAATCCCAAAAGGGGTTACGAAGACTCAAACACAACTTTAAAATGACTGAAAAAATAATAGGAAGCCACTGGAGTTTTTAAGTAGGGAGGGTGACACGATCATACTTGCACTTGAGGGAAATCCCTGCGGCAGCTGGGTTGAGGATTGGTAGGAGAAGGGAAGAGACTTGAAGCAGCTAGACAAATAATCTAGGTAAGAGGTGTCAAGAGCCTGAAACAGTGTAGTAGCTATGTGAACAGAGAATAATACATCAATAGGAGATGTCTTGGAGATAGAAATGACAAGATTTGGCATGAACTGGACACATGGGAGGAGCGAGTGTTGAGTTGAGAGTGACACTAAGGTTTCAAACTTGGATGACTGAAAGGATGATGGCACCCTCAACAGTAAAAGGGAAGTTTGGGAGAAGGGTGGATCAAATATTTCGTTGCTCTCTGAAGTGGTCTCTCCCTTCCTTGGATTAAGGCAGGCTTTTTTGAAGTTGGACCTTTCAGGATCCCTATTCTTGCCATTAAAGTCATTCCCATTCATAACCATTATGAGTCATCATTACACTAGGAGAAGCAGGCTTTTGAGGATAAGGAAACTATGATGGCAGAGTGGCAAGAAACAAGGAGTAATTAGGGATTAAGGAGTCAAGAACACTGGGAAAGACCCAAAGCATATAGCATTATTGGGAATGGCAGGCTGGTGCAGTGGGAGACCTTGGGCAGCATTAGAAAACTAGGGGAATTTACTGATAACCTAGGAGAAAAGGGAGAATGTGAAGGTATCAGTGGCTCTTCAATTTTGGTAGAACTGATATGTACTATGTACTATGATATTATGAACAATAAAACCTTGATTCAAACTGATTTTGATAGGGGGGAGAATCAAAATTAGTTGAAAGTTCAAATTATGAAAGCTATTTCTCTGCATATGTGTGTGTTTCCCCTTTTTTATTTTTTTAATTTAGCATTTTGTTTTCCCCTAGTTACATGTAAAAACAATTTTTAACATTTGTTTTAAAAACTTTAAGTTTCAAATTCTCTCTCTTCCTCCTTCCCCATCCCCCTCATTGAGAAGGCAAGCAATTCTATATAGGTTATTTGTGTGTAATCATTGCAAAACATATTCATAATAGACATGTTGTGAAAGAAAACATAGAACAAAAAAAATCAAGAAAACTAAAGAAAGTTAAAAAAAATAGTATGCTTCAATCAGTATTTAAATCCCATCAGTTTTTTCTCTGGGGATGGAGAGCATTTTTCATCATAAGTCCTTTAGAGTTGTCTTGGATTGTTGTATTTCTGAGAATAGCTAAGTCAATGAAAGCAATTTCTTAAGGAAATATAATCTTACTTTCAGATAGCTCAAGCTACCACAACAGTATGGTGTCTAGAATTAGGGAGAGGCTATGGTTCCTTCTAGTACTACGTCCCAGTCAGAAACCATCTGGAGAACTGTACTCAGTTGTAGGTGTTGCATTTTAAGAAACATTAACAAACTGGAGAAAACTAGGAGGATTTTGACCAGGGTAGTGAGAGTAATGAAATTCATGCAATATGAGGACTGGTCAGAGGAACTAGAGATAATTAGCCTAGAGAAGTTATCTTATCAGAGTCAAGATCCTAGCTTAAATCTTTGAAAGGCTTTCACTTGAGAGAGGAATGAGAATTAAAGCAGAACTAGTAGCAATGGGTAGAAGTTGTGGAGAGACAGACTTTGGCTCAAGGGAAGAATCAACTTTCCACAAATTAGGGCTGCCCAAGAGAAGAATGAGCTGTCTCTTCATATAATGGATTCTCCATCCCTGGCAGCTTTCAAGAGGATGCTGGATGAAAATTATCAATGATACTGTAGCAGAGGGGTTCTTAACCTGTTTTTGTATCATAGACTGCTTTATTATCTGGTAAAGGCTATGAAGTCCTTCTCCTAACAATGTTTTGAGATGTATAAAATAAAATCTATAGGATTACCAAGAAAATCAGTTATATTGAAACACAGGTATCCCCCTCAAAATAAACTCTAATTTTTTTAAGTTCATAGACCCTAGGTTAAGAACTCCTGCTGTAGATGGGTCATAGTTTTAAAACTGGAAGCAAACTTAGAAGTCATCTAACCCAACCTCCTCATTTTATAAATAAAAAACTGGGAATAAGAGTGACTTGGGTCATCACAGCTGAAAAGTTATGTCATTGGAGGGCAAACTTTAGCAGATCTTACCAAGTTAAGATGTCTTTGATTATGGGACCAGTAATGGGCTGTATCTAAGGAGAGACTCATCTCTGGATCGACCACAGGGCAATGAATTTTTCAGCAATAGCAACTCACAAAGACTCTTCCATGTTAAGTTTCAGCTTTCTCCTTTTTCTATTGCAGATCTCAAAAGGCTTTTTATAGCTAGACAGCCCAATTCAATCTAACTCAACAGATATTTTGTTGTTGTTCAGTTGTTTCACTCGTGTCCAACTCTTTGTGATCTCACATGGGGTTTTCTTGGCAAAGATACTGGAGTGATTTGCCATTTCCATCTCCAGTTCCTTTTTACAGATGAGGAGACTGAGGCAAACAGGGTTAAGTGACTTGCCCATGGTCACACAACTGGAAAGTGCCTGGGGCCAGTTTTAAACTTGGTTCTTCCTGACTCCAGACTCCAGAACTCTAACCATTGCACCATCTATCTGCCCAGATATTAAGCATCTGCTATATTTGAGAAAATTGGGCTAAGCACTGGTGATAAAAACAAAAATCCCTGCTCTCAAAAAATTTGTGTTCTACTGGTGGATATTCTAATAGTGGAAGTTTTCTTTGCCCTACAATCATATCAGTCAGTCAAGAAGCATTTATTAAGCACCTATTAAGTACCCAGTCAAGAAGCATTTATGAAGCACCTGTTACACGCAAGGCACTGTGCTAAGCACTGGGGGCACAAAGAAAAGCAAAAACACTCAAGGCTTTTTGTGTTAGTTCACAGCATTGTGGATTTAAAGATGAAGGGGCTTAAGAGGTCACTTAGTCCTCCATTTTATAGATAAGGAAACTTAGGGCATCTTTTCCCTGATACTCTTTCCCTCTAGGTTTCTGAGACACTTCTCTGTCCTGGTTCTCCTCCTACCCATCTGACCACTTCTCAGTTTCTGTTGCTAGATTTTCATCCAACTCATACCCTCTAACTGTGGGTACCCCCCAAGGCTCTGTCCCAGGCCCCCTTCTCTTTTCACTCTATACTAATTCATTATCTCATCAGCTCCCATGGGTTCAATTATCATCTGTGACCATGGTGATAACTGTCATATCCACCTATAGCCTCTCTTCTCTCCCAACATGCATCTTCAACTACCTACTAGACATCTTAAACTCAGCATATCCGAATATTCATTACCTTTTCCCCCAAACCATGCCCCTTCCTAGTGTGCCTGTTTCTATGGAGGACACTACCATCCTCCCAGTCACCCCGGCTCACAAACGAGGTTGCATCTTCAACTCCCCACTCTCTGGCACCCATATCCACATCCCGCTCATATCTAATCTTTTGCTAAGACCAATTGATTTCTCCTGGACTATTGCAATAGACTTTTGGGTGGGCTTTCTATCTCAAGACTTTCACAACTCCAATCCATCCCCCACTTGTGTTGTCAAAGTGATCTTCCCAGTGCACAGGTCTGACCGTGTCACTGCCCTACTCAATAAACTTCCTTGGCTATCCATCATCTCCAGAATCAAATATAAATTCTTCTGTTAGACATTCAAAGACCTTCATAACCTGAGCTCCTCTTACATGTCCACGCTTCTCTTACCTTGTCCAGTTTTGTCTGACTCTTCATGACCCCATTTAGGGTTTTCTTAGCAAAGATATTAGAGTGATTTGCCATTTCTTTGTCTAGTAGATTAAGGCAAACAGAGGTTAAATGACTTGCCCAGGGTCACAAGCTAGTTTCTGAGGCCAGATTTGAACTCAGGCCTTCTAGACTTCAGGCTAGTGTTCTGTCCACTAAGTCACTTAGCTGCCTTACCTATCCCTAAATATTTTGTGATCCAATGATACTGGCCTCCTTGGTGTTCCTCAGACAAGATAATGTACCTTTCAAGTCCAAGTCCCTTGACTGTCCCTCTAATTCTCTCCCTCCTATCTCTACCTCCTAACTTCCCTATCTTCCTTCAAATTCAAGCCCCAATCCCACCTTCTACAGGAACCCTTTCCCAATCCACCCCAATGCTAGTCCCTTCCCTCTGATGATGATTCCCTATTTATCTGTTTGTGTTTTTTTTTTATTTTGGAGGGGAAAGGCAGGGCAGCTGGGGTTAAGTGACTTGCCCAAGGTCACACAGCTAGTAAGTGTTGTGTGTCTGAGGCCATATTTGAACTCAGGTCCTCTTGACTTCAGGGTCGATGCTCTATTCACTGTGCCACCTACCGGCTCCTATTTATCTGTATATAACTTGTTTGTAAATAGTCTTTTCATATATTCACAACATTAGACTAAAACCTCCTTAAGGTTTTAACTGTAGCTGTTAGCTGTAGAATCAATTGTCTAGAGATCAAAACATATAGAGTCCAATGCATAATGGCACTCAGACTGGAGAACTGACAGGATGAATTACATTGGAATAAAGCAACCCCAGCACAGAGACCTATCTGCATGACTCACTTCAATATAAAGTCTTACTGTACAAAGTGCTTCACAGCAAAGCCCTGACAGTATGATTCAGTATACTCAAAGCACAACAGTACCTCCCTACCACATCAGAACACAACAAAATAAAAAGAAATCCACGCTACCCAGAGCCCAAAGGACAAAGAACACAGATAGAAACAGGGCTGTGGTTCCAGGCACAGTAATATTCTTCTCTGTAGATCACTGTGTAACCCCCAAATCTCGATCTTAGCAACTGAAAGGGAAGTTAGCTGACATCTGATATTCCCTCATTTCACAGATGAGCAAACAGGCCCAGAGAGGTCACATAATGAATAACAGATCTGGGATTAGAATCAAGAGGCCTTGGACCCCAAATTGGGTGTTTCTGTTCCCTGGGTACCTTTCTTAAATGGAGCTTCTGGGAGGAGCCATCCCAGCCTTGGGGGAATACTTGGGAAGTATGGATCCTAGAGCTGGAATCACCTTTGTGGACAAAGAGGTTTCTGGGACATAGCAGAGGAGTCTGGAATACACTTTGGTGAAGGATACATTTGAGGAACAAGCAACTGGAAGCAGAGAGACCAGTTAGGAGGCTGTTATAGTGGCCCAGGCAAAATATAAACAGCTATTTCGAGAGAACAAGTGGAACAAAGGTTGGCTAATCCATAATTACAAAGCAATAATTTATGAGGAAAGAGGAATTAAATGAATTACATTCTTTAGAATATTAGAATATTCTTTAGAATAAGAACTCCTAAACAGAGCAGGAATACTAAAGTACAGAGAATTTCAAGAGTCAGGACAGGTCTAAGCCAGAGACTTTAAACATGTAAAGGGAAAACAATGGAAATTTGAGAGCATTAACTTTTGAGGAAATTGTTAACCAATAATCAGTGAAATAAAGTCTGCATTTTTCCTACCACCAATCTCCATAAACAAATATTTGTTCCTACCGTGATCATTTCAAAAGGTAATAACATTACATATAAGATAAATTGCATGAAAGGATAGAACAAATGTTAAATGTAACATTAACTTTGACTCTAATAATAACCACAATGTAAAGGTAGGAAGTGGCATATTTACACACAAAACTAGCCTTTCTAAAATTATGAATGGAGCAAGTTTGTCTTACATGCCCTCTCACCCCCACTATAGCCCAAACCCTCCTCACCTTACACCTGGGCAATAGCCTGCTGGTGCGTCTGCCTGCCTCAAGTCTCTCCCCACTCCAGTCCATCCTCCATTCAGCCACCAAAGTGACTTTCCTAAAGCACAAGTCTGACCAAGGTAACCCCTACTCAATAAACTCCAGTGGTTTCCCATTGCCTCAGGAGCAAACACAAAATGCTCTGCCCAGTATTCAAAGCCCTTCATAACCTAGTCCCCTCCTACCTTTCCTGCCTAATCACACCTTCCTCCCCAATACATTACTCTTCCATCCAATGGCATTGGCCTCCTTTCTGTTTCCACGAACAAGACCATGCTCCATCGCTCAGCTCGGGGCATTTTCTCTGATTGTCCCCATCCCTCCTCTATTCCAACTACTGCCCTTTAAGTCCCAACTGAAGTCTCACCTTTTACAGGAAGTCTTTCCCAAACATTCTTAATTCTAACCAATCAACCAATAAATCAGCATTTATTAAATATATACAATGTGCCTAGAACAAGAATGTTCTAGAAGTGGCTTCTCTCTCTTCATTATGTGTTATTTATCCTGTATAGAGCTGACTTTGCATTTACTTTTTTCCATGTTATCTCCCCCATTAGATTGTGAGCTCCTTGAGGGCTGGGACTGTCTTTTGTCTCTCTTTGAATCCCCTTTGAATCTTAGCACAATGCCTGGCACATAGTAGGTGTTTTGATTAATGCTTCTGTCCTTCCAAGCTCCTGGGAGGGAAGTGGGACTTTCTGGATAGGTAGGTTGCTTAATTCCCTGGTAAATACTTGTGCTTTCATCTTTAAGGGAGAGAGGATAGTTCTCAACTCAAGGGTGGTACAAGTATAACACCACAATAAAGTTCTCTAAGGAAGTGGGGCTCATGGGAAAAGAAAGGAGAATTGTCCTGATAATTTGTGAGCTTAGTGATAGAGAAGGGCAGAGGGAAAAGGGCCACCTCCTTTGTGTTTCTTGTTAGGTTAAATAAAGCCTACTTTATACTAGATGCTTTGTTAGCTTGGGTATTTACATGGGAACCAAAGGCCCCTTATCTTTGTTGTAGAGACCAAGATATGAGCTAACTTCCTTGAGTAAATCCTGAGTGGGGGATGGGAGCGGGGAAAGGAAGCAAGTGGAATTCTGGTGCTCCTAGGAGCCAGGAGTTAAGGCACAAGCAAGTGGAAGTTTTGTAAGAAGTCTCCAAGTTTGGAGCAGGTTAGTATAAACCTAATAACTTCTTTTCTCTTAACCTCCTACATCACCCCACACCCTCTCCCTCCCCCCATTTGCTCTCAGTAAAGTACCTCTCCTCATATTTTACTGAAAAGATAGAAACCATTCATCATGACTTCCCTCTTCTTCCCTATTCTATATCTCATCTTTACATTCTTCATCTCTTTCCTTGAAATCATTCTCACTTTTCTCCTTGACTATGGTCTCTGGTGAAGAGAGAGCATCTCCCCTTGCCAAGGCCAAATCTCTTCTCTGGCAGACTGCCTGGAAATAACCTCACACTGTCCCCCACAATCTTCCCCTTCCTGGGATTCTTTTTCTCTTGACCCACATGACTACCACCTCAGTTCAAGTCCTCATCACTTTTCACCTGAACTCTCAAAGCAGCCTCCAAACTTGTCTCAAGTCCCTTTCTTTTCAATCCATTGTCCACAAAACTGCCAAAGCGATATTTGTAAAGCACACCCCTAACCATGTCACTCCCCTGCCCAGAAAGCTCAAGTGGTCCATTATCACCTTTAGGATAAAATATAAACTTTTAAAAAAAATTTATAGTCCTTTACCATCTGGCTCATAACTTATATCGGTTTGGTGAGCTACTCTTCCACCCCTCCTCAGTCATACACAAAGAGGGTCATCAGTCATACCTCAGCTTTAGATCCCTCCCATCATTCATAACCTTCACTCCTACACAGGTACTGCAGAACAAAGATCAAGAAAATGACACAACGATTTTGACTGGGTCCAGCTCAAATTTATGTCACACAACCTCAACTGAGTCTTCACTGCTAACAGGCACTCCTACTATACCTCTCTTACCAATTTGCTATCCTACTCTCCACAAAGACTCTTCCAAACCTTTCCATCCCTTCTCAAATGTCCCACAGGTCCATCTTCCCCACTCTCTCAGCTAAGATCTTTGCCTATATTTTACAGAAAAAAAAATGAGGCCATTTGCCATGAACTCCCTCTTCTCTCCTTTTCCTCATCTATCACTCAGGTGTTTTCTTCTACCTGAAATGACATGAGTTGACGAGTCTTAACAAAGTGACCACAGAGTCCAAATTAAAACTTTTTAAGGAGCTTTAATTTACCAGCTGGGGCTACTCCATGCCAATTAAAGGGGGAGCAGCCTCGAGTTCGGGGGTGGAGAATCTTTTATACATTTCATTAGGTTTACGTATCTAACTAACACAATTTGTTACTAAGCAGGTTGTCATATAGATACAAACAAGCGGTTACTAAGGCAAGCGGAAGGGGTCTGCAAGGTAAGCGGAGGGGCACAGGGCATGATGACTGAGCAAGGAAAAGATAAATTGCCCTAGGTAGGCCTCCCAGGTAAAAAGATAAATTACTCTAGGGAGGCTTCCCAGGTTCATAGAGTTTCACTTCGCTAATTATCATAGAGTTTCACTTGGCTGAATACCATAGAGTTTCACTAGGTTGATTACTAATTTCAAAAAATATTTCTTAACTATTTCTTGACCATAACATACCCACTCTCCTTTCACCCCTGTTTCACATGATAAAGGGGTCTTATTCCTTCCCAAAGCTAATCCCTCTCCTTGGAAAAGCAATCACATCCTAACCCATCTCCTCCAACAGATTGCCCTCCCACCCTTTCATTTATTTTCAATTTCTCCCTCTCTATTGGCTCATTCCCTACTGCCTACAAAAAAAAATCATGCCCTGGCCAACCCCATTCTGAAAAAACCCTCACTTGATCCTTTCATCCCTGCTAATAGTCATCCTTTGTCTCTCCTGCTTTTGTAGTTAAAATCCTCAAAAAGTCCATCTACAAATAGGTACCTTCACTTTCCTCTCACTCTTCTTCACCCCTTACAATCTAGCTTCCCACCTTACCAAAACTGCTCTCTAAAAGTTACTAATGATCTTTCAGTTGTCAAATTCAATGGCTTTTTTTTTCTGATCTTCATTCTCCTTGACTTCTCTGTAGCCTTTGAGACTGTTAACAGATCACTCTCTCCTCCTTGATTCTCTTTTCTCTCTAGGTTTTCAGGACGTTACTCTCTCCTGGTTCTCCTATATATCTGACTGCTCTTTGTCTACTTTCCTGGATCCTCTTCCAGATCACACCCTCTAACCATAGGAGTTCCTCAGGCTTCTCTCCTGGGCCTCTTCTCCTCTTCTTCTATACTACTTCACCTGGTGATCTCAGATCTGCTCCCATGGACTAAATTACTGTCTCTCTGCTGATGATTCTCAAACTTTCCTGCCCCCATCTCTCTCCTGACCAGTCATGCACTTCCAGCTGCTTTTCAGGTATCTCCAGTAGACATCTTAAATTCAATATGTCCAAAACTGAATTCATTATCTTTTCCCCAAATTCCACCCTATTCCCACCTTCTCTGTGACTCCGGAGGACAACAACCACCCACCCAGTCACAACCTAGGAGTATCCTGGATTCCTCACTCTCTCCCCATTCCCATTGTGAGCTGTTTCACTTTTGCAACATCTCTCAAATACACTGCCTTCTCTCCTGACACTGCCACCCCTCTAATGCAGATCCCATTCCCTCACACCCAGAGTAATGCAGTAGCCTGCTGCTGGGTCTGCCTGCCTCAAGTCTTTCCCCACTCCAATACATCCTCCATTCAGCCACTAAAGTGATTTTCCTAAAGTGCAGGTCTGATCATGTCAAATACCTCCTTCCCCACTTCCCCACTCCCACTCAATAAACTCCAGCGACTTTTTATCATCTCCTGGAGCAAATACAAAATGCTCTGCTTGGTATTCAAAGCCCTTGATAATCTAGCCACCTCCTACCTTTCCAGTCTTTTTATTCCTTACTTCTGAACACCTACTCTTTGTTTCAGAAACACTGGCTGACTGGCTATTCCACAAACAAGGTACTACATCTCTCAGCTCTAGGCATTATCTCTGGCTGTCTCCATGCCCAGAAAGCTCTCCTTCCTTCACTCCAACTACTGACCTCTCTGGCTTCCTTTAAGGCCCAACTAAAATCATACCTCCTATAGAAGACTTCTTCAATCCCTCTTAAGTCCAGTGCCTTCTCTCTAGTAATTATCTCCTATTTATTCTCTATGTAGTTTTTTTGTATATATTTTGCCTTTAGACTGTAGGCTCCTTGAGAGCAGGGACTGGTTTTTTTTTTTTGCCTCTTTTTGTGCTTAGCACAGTACTGGGCCCATAGTAGGCAATTAATAAATGTTTGTTGATTGCTCAGTTGACTGACTGATTGATCTGGCTGTAACCTACTTTCCCAGGTTTTTCTTCTCCTTCATGGATTCTTAAGTCCAGCCAGACTAGCCTACTTCCTGTTCCTCTGATACAAGGTTCTCCCCACTCCATGCCTTTTCATAGGCTGACCTCCATGTTTGGAATACACTTTCTAGTCACCTCTATCTCTTGGAATCCCTAGCTTCTTTCAAAGATTAACTCATTTGTTATTTCCTACATGGAACCTTTGCTGATCCTCACTCTTAAGGCTGTGCCTTATGCCCCCCCAAATTACTTTGTAATTCCTCTGTATATATATTTTGAGTTTTCTTGTATGTTTATGTGTTGTTTCCCCAATAGAATGTAAGCCCATTAAGGGCAAAGACTTTATTATTATCTTTCTTCCAAATCAAACTGAGCTCAGAACCTCGAACCTTGTAGGTGCTTAATAAATGCAGACTCATTAGCTGATTGGCTGAACCTCAGTTTTGGGGACATAGGTTATATAGGCTAAATCAGTCAAAATATGTTCAAAGAAAGAATGAAGATTTGGGAACAGAGGGGCCTTCAGGTCACTCTTCAAACCACAACACAGGGCTGGACACTTAATATGTTATGACATAGCCTGTGAGATAGGAAAACCCTATGGAAGGGATTCTAGGTCACACAGAAAAATGGAGGTGTGTGTATCTGTCTATGTGTGTGTTTGAAGGGTGTAGGAAGCTCTATGGGAATCCTGCCTTGAAGTCAGGGGTAGGGAGAGGGGAGGGAAGGAGAAGCAATAAAGAGAAATGTAGATCTGAGTGAAATTAGGTCAGAAATCACTAAGACAAGCAGCATGCCAGGGAAAGGAAGAATATAGCTTTGGGGATCACAGGGGAGTCAGGCCATGGGGGAGGACAGAAACGGGGGTGGAATGCAGGGCAAACCAGTCAAGCAAAACTAGACTGGACAAAAGGGATTATTGTTCTGTTGGGAGCTATAAAGGCTAGATGCACCAACTCAACATCATCCCTCACCTCACATAAGCCAGCTAGATGAGGGCCTTTAAGACTGACCTGGACTATACATGTGGTAGCAGGTCACTTCTTCCCCTCCAATTGAATAAAAGCTTCACAAAACTGGGCCAATTTGGAAGGCCAATCTGTATTTGAGACAAGTTCTATTACTTTTAAATTTCATTGATTACCATGAAATCTGGCACTTTAAATATATCCTCTGTGGAGGACAGATGGAAGCACATAAACAACAACCACATAGGATGAGTAGACACTGTTAGTCTATGACATGTATCATTGGAGGGAGTACCTACATCAAGGAGCTTGTTAACTTGTTATTCTTCAAAGCACTGCCAAATAGTAGAGGTAGTTCTGAGCCTACTTAGGTAAAATTAAAAAAAAAAGACTTACAAATGATGCTCCTATGAATGACAAATCTCAGTGAAATTCTTTATCTCTGGAACTCCTGCCTAAACTGTCTGATTCATGGCCCACTGTTGGCTTTTGCCAATCCAAGTGAACCCTTTGTGTTACTTGCCAACACCAGCTTAAAGGGCTTGGGGAAAGGCATTTTTGTGCCAGACAACATTGACTTTGGGCCTTACAATAGGCTGCCATTAGAGTTTTAAAATTATGGGAACAGAACCCAATATTAGATCTGGTCAGACAAGAATTCATTAACATATGACAAGCACTAAGTTGGATGCCACCAACCAATAAAAGGTAATAAGCATTATCAACTACCTATACCTGGAATACAATTGCCCAGAACCATAAGATTTTCACATCAGACCTTTGAAGGTTGATAAAGGAAAATGACAGTGATTTGTGATGAAGAAAGGTCAGGGCCCCTCACAAAAGAAAACTCAACCAGGAGTTTAGGATTTCCTCCATGGAGTGTGTCATCACTGAAGGTGAATTTTGTAGCTTTGAATCAATTCATCTGGTAAAAACAAGCCCCAAGTAGAAAATGAAGCGAAGTTCTTATTTACAAATTTTCCCACAGACTCTTTATAGGCAATGGCATTGAATATAATTAGAGAAGCTATTCCATATTTTATCTGGGCTAATAGAAATCAAGAGTCTGCTAACCTGACTTCAACTTAGTCTCATCTTGATTCAAGACAGGACCTGAAACTTATTATGGAATCTAGGTAAATAATGGGCTTCCATTTTCAACCTCCTGCCCAATCACTCCCGTGTAGGAAGTTAGGCACTTAGATAGATCAGGGTCTCTGGAAATATAGCTACATTTGAAAACAACCTAATAATTTTTTTTAAAAACCTTATAATTCCTTTACAATGTACCTGCCAAGTCATCTCATTTGATCTTCACAATCCTGACTTAGCAATAGTTGTATACCCTCAGGGGAGTTGACTGTCCCCTACTATAAAACCTTCTCAAATATATCCATGATCACCAGAGAGAAGAGGAATGCTTATGTTATCCATAGGCAACCACTGAAATGGGAAATCAGCTGGGTCCAGAATTAGATAAAAGGAAGAGATTGGATTGGATTGGATTGTTTTGGATTTCATTTGGGAAATTGAAGCATGCCTTCAGTGATTCAAAGCTACTCCAAGATACAATTCATCTTTTTTAAAAATTTAATTAATTAATTAATTTACTTTTAGTTTAGCACATTCCGTTCCACAAGCTTCTGAGTTCCAAATTTTTACAACTAATCTTTTTTAAAACCAGTATATAGCTGAGATTCATGGAACACCAAACTCTCTGAAGAATCTCAGTTGTGGGTGAACTAAAGAACAACAGAAAGATCCATGGTGAGAATAAATATACTGAAGCATATTACCAAGAAAGTTTTGTGTGCAAAAGGTTTAAAAGTTGTCATCCCTTCTCTTGGTAGAGAGTGGGGGACAATTGCCTATGTAGCACTTGAAAGTATGTAGGTCAATGGGTTATTTGTTGTCTGTCCATACATGTGTAATTAAGCTCTTGATGTTATGTTGATGAGTTTTATTTTAATTCATTTTCTCATTATCACAATGGAAAGTTCTATGAGATGATAGGTTTTCAAGAAAAGTTTGCAGGAGTCAAGTTGAGCCAACAAGCATTTATTAAGTCTTACCATGTGGCAGACACAGATCTAAGAGTTGGGAACGTTAATGCCAGCAGAAAGGACAGTCCTGGTCCTCAAAGGGTTTAGATTCTTACATGGGAGACAATGTATATAAAGAAACTTAAAAGGGACATAGTGTTGGGGAGGAAAGGAAGGGGAATGCCCATATGGTGACAACATGGCAGAGAATGTCCAAGAAGTCAGGAGTAGAGCCTAGAAAAAAAAATGAATACATGGCTGGGCACTTTGCTTAAAATGGAGGCTCTGAGAGGAATCAGTCAATCCAAGGAAGGGCCACAGGGGTGGACAGTCCTCCTTTTGTTAGAATTCCAGGGGTGAAGTGAGCTTCTAGGATAAGGTGGCTTCTGTAACATAATAGAGAAAGTCCCTAGGGTCAGGAGTAGAACCTGTAAAGTAATGAAGAAGTGGTTGACCCAGGTATTTTGGTGTTCTAGAAAACAAAAGTATCAAAGCAACTTTAGACAAAGAAAAACATGTTAAAGTCATCATCAAGGAAAAAAGTCTGTTCAGAAAAGAGGTGGGCAGGCACATGATGTATGACGTACAAAAGATAACAAATGAATTGTCCAAGGGTTGTACTGATCCCCTCCAGGATGTTGTGTAGAGCCTCTATGTATATTTCTAGGAGACACAAAGAACAAGCATCCTAACAAGATGAAGAAACTTGGGCAGGTTTCTATCTGTTCTCTTGGAGAGAATTCTCACACTGACGAGATAATAACTGACATCAATATAGCCCTTGAAATTTGCCAAGTACTGTAGCATTTGCAAAGAGCTTTACATACATTATTATCTTATTTGAGAGAGTACATATCCACTGAAGCATTGAAATAACTATCCATTAATAGCTACCAAAGTAGGGAAAAGTCAGGTAATGCTTTCAAAAGATATCATAGAACAGACAGACAGACAAAGACAGATGACTGTCTTTGTCTAAAGGGGAGAAAACAGGGGTCTGAGGCTCAAGCAGATTAAGGTATCCTTAAGGAGACAAGACTAACATGAGATTAGAGATGAGAACTACTTAGAGGAGGAGTTAAAACAGATCTCACTCCCTTGGGTCAATTAGCATTCCAGCTTATATGTAAATGAGTGTCTCTAAGAGGCTTGAAAGCAGGTTGCATAGAAAATGCCCAATCTGTATAAAACCACCAATCTTGTTTCCTCCAATTGCTTAGCAAATCCCTTTTTTCAAAAGTAAAGTCTGATAATAGAACCCAAATTAATGAGGCTTTAGCCTGTTAAGAATGATCATAGGTGATGAAAAGTATTCTGGGGACATGCGTAATAATATTCTAGTAGGGATTTCCTGTCGGTTCAATATTTCCCTCAAATTTTTTTGGCCTGTCAGCCAACCTTTTCCTTTTCCTTTTTTTTTTCCCACATTTCACCACGAGAGAAGAAAAACATCTTCTTCAAACAGCCTTCAGCTTTGCATTACAGAGACCAGAATTCCTTGACTTCCTCTGCTCAAGCTGTCTCAGACATGTCACTGTTAGGTTCAATGACTGAATCGCCATCTAGTAATATTTATGTTCTTTCCAGAATCTGCCTTCTCTCCTCCGCCTCCAAAAAGAGAAACCAAACACCAGACAGAGATGTTAGTAGGCTGGCAGAGAATACTGGCAACCTTTTAGTCTGCCAGTGAGACCAACTCGCTCTGAGTAAAAACTCAAGCAAAGCTCTTATTTTGTAAATTCTTCCACAGAATCTTTAAAGGAGGTGGCACAGTAAAGGTAGATTCTCTGTACACTGAATACAATTAGAGGGACTATCCCATACTTTGTCTGAGCTAACAGAGATCAAGAGTCTGCTAACTTGATTTCAACTTAGTCTCATCTTGGTTCTATTGCAGGACCTGAAACACATCATATACATAATCTAGGTAAATAATATTCTTCCATTTTTACCTCCTGCCTAATCACTGCCTTGTAGGAAGTTAGGTACTTAGGGATAGATCAAAGTCTCTGGAAATATAGCTACATTTGAAAGTAACCATTTTTTTTTAAAAACCATATAATTCCTTTACAAAGTACCTGCCAAGTGATCTCATTTGATCTTCACACCTGTAACAAGGGAGTGAGGTGGGGTACAGGGAGGAGTTATAATTATTATTCCCATTCGACATGAAAGGTAAAGCAAACAATCATGAAACTGTATGGTTTTTTTTTTAACCAACTATCTTTGAACCTAACTTTAATCTAGAAGTCTATGGGCCACAAGTTTTATACTTTTTTTAAACCCTTTTACATGATATGAACAGAAATGCAGGCTTAGAAACTCTTTGAATATAAGGACTTATACTGTGGCTCACAAAAATCAACTTCTTTTTTGAAAAATATTTTACTTTCCCCCCCAGTTACATGTTAAAAACAATTTTTAACATTTTTTGAAAGTTTTGAGTTCCAAATTCAACTCCCCCCATCCTCCCTTGCCTCCCCCTTCCCTGAGACGGTAAACAATCTGATATAGGTTATACATGTGCAATCATGCAAAACATTTTCATATTATTAATTTTGTGCAAGAAGAACAAAAAAGAAAGAAAGAAAAGAGAGTGAAAAATAGGATATTTCAGTCTGTATCAGTCAACATCAGTTCTTAAGTAAGAGGTGAGTGAAGCATGCATGCTTAGGTCAAAGTTTGTCTAAAAAAGACCTAGAGGTTTTGGTGGACTAGAAGCTGGATGCATGATGTGACTTATGTTAACTATTTTCTACTTTATATATGTTCTTACTTGAGAAGGACTATAAGAGGAAGGAATAGCATTTTGTTTTGGGATACAAGCAAGACCATGTTTGAGTCCTGGTCCAAAGTACTAGACCCTCTCTTGAGGATGGAGCCAAATTGAGAAAAAATTTTATAGTTTTGATTTCTTGGTTTTTGGTAAGCTTACCAAAAGGCAGAACTATACTGGATTTTGAGTATTCTTTCTGCCTCTCAGTATAAAAGGAACTAGAGCAACATTTTTCTGTCTATGATAAGGCTGGGATATTGGAATGAGGCCTCATTCACTCAGCCTTTCCATAATCCATTCCCCCAACCACATACACAGGGAAAGATTTGTCAACATCCTCCAAATCAAAAGGTCATTTAATACATATCTCATTTCATTCTCTCTTCCTTTATGTGCAAACCATTAGAGTCTAGTTATCACATTAGTTAAGCTCTGATTTTCTCATTGTGATACTTTTGGGGGGAAAAAGTCACTCTTAAAGCTCAGGTCTCTGTCACCCACCTGTTGGAAAGCCTTCAGCAGTTCTACAGTGCCTGTTACATAACTACAAATTCCTTAAGCTGACAGAGAAGACTTTCCACAGTTGGGCTCCCACCCAGGGGACTGAGTCCCATCACTGCTAGGCCAACATGAGTCACTTGTTCTCTTCTGCTTGTATGTACAGTCCTGTCCTCTTCTGCCTTCATACATTCTCCTGGGCTGCCCTCATCCTTGGAGCACATTCCTTTCATATCTCCATTGGCTGAGAACCTTCTTTTTCTTCAAATCCCAGCTCATCCACTGCCCTCCTATCCCTGGAAGCCAGAGCTGAAAGTGAGCTCTCCCTCTAAAAGTTCTCATGGCCTTTGATATGGATCTCTTTCTTGCCCTTGCACTCTTTTGCCTTGAATCATGTACCTTATGTCATACCTTATATCTTACATTCTCATCGGAATGTAAGCTCCTCAAGGTCAGAGACTTTCTTGTTTCATTTTCCTGTGTATAGTACCTTGAACATAGGATGAGAGATAAGGACCAGCTAAGCACTGGACCTGTGATTTCACTGGTATTGGGAATGCCCTGGTGAGGAAGCTCTATTATATTGGTTGCAGGAAGGTGTTGACCTTTGTGACCCATATAGGACATCCCAAAAGTCTCAGTGCTATTTTTAAGCTATTAAAACTTAAAATAAGCACAAACTTGTAGAACACCCTGTAATACTGGGAAGTTAAGTGAGTTGCCCAGGACCACACAGCCAGGTTCTGTCAAAAGTAGGACTTGCAGCCAGGCCTTCCTGATCTCTGGGTAGTTTGGCTTTCTATCCACTATTCCATACTGTCCATCAACTGTACATAGTGGGAGGTTAAAAATATTGATTAAGTTGTTTATTGAATTAAATGTAGACAGTTTTTAAATAGGATTGGTTGTAATATTAGTTAGTCTTGTCTATTATTCTGATAGAATTGGGCAACTGGCTTCCCATCATCATTTGATATGCAATCCAACAATGCCAACCTTTGTGGATGGGTTCTCATCGAAGGAGGTACTGAAATGATGAGTGATCTGTATAAATGGGTGTCAGGGTTCCCTTCCTCCCATAGTGAAGGTAAAGGTTCTTTGCCAAATTATCTGACCTCCTTTTCTCTCCAACAATTCAATTCAGCAGGTGTTGCTTTAGCTACCTATCAGGTGCTCAGCACTATGCTAACATGCTTTATAGGATTCAAAAGAAGTCTAAAGTGTGGTCTCAGTCCTCTGGATGTTTACAATCTTCTGGCAGATGCAAGAGTATATGATTGTTGGATGATCTAATGGAGAAAGCCCTGGATTTGGAGTCAGAGGACCTGAATGCAAATCTCATCCCTCCTATTGGCTCCCTGTGTGACTCTGGGCAAGTCATTTAATCTTCCTGGGGCCCCATTTCTAGTTCTATTAGAGACTTCAGAAGTCCTCTCCAGGTTCTGTATCTATCAGCCATTATTTGAGCCCTCTGGGAGTTCCCCAACACCTTGGCTAAACTTTGAGTTCTTTCAGTTGTGTGTTCTTTTCAGAACTGCCCTTTGATGATGAAGATGATATTCTGACAAGGCCCAAGCAATCCATTTAAAAGTGAAAATTTTAGTCAGTCAATTGGCAGTTTGCTGGGATCCCACTTAGCATTTTGTATCTCTCACGCACACATAACTGCAATGAAAAGCAATACCCATACATACGTCATGTATCCCTACCAGACTGTAAGCTCCATGAGGCCAGGAATTCTGTTTTGTGTAAATTTTATATGTCTTCTAGGATATATCCAACACTGGGCTATCCCTACAGTAAGTCCTTAATAAATGATTCTGGAAGTGAATTATATTGAACTTTAGGCCTGACCCTCTTAGAGTATTCCTAAGCCCTCTTTTTCTCCTCGTTTTCTTTCTAAATTTAAGAAAATTTTAATTACTATATTGTATTTTTATATAACCTTCATTTGCAAATAAAATGTCCCCTTGAAACCTAGAGAGCCATTCCTTGTAACAAAGAATAAGCCAGTCTTCTGTACCCATTGATACCATCACCTCTGCATAGATGGGGTGGGAGGGAGGTTGCTTTTTCTCATTTACTCCTCAGGTCCAAGCTCCCCCAAGACCTTGTAATACATACACACAGACACACACACAGACACACACAGAGACACAGACACAGACACAGACACACACACACACACACACACACACACACCACATCACACCATACCACGCCACGCCACACCAGTCTGAGGTTATAAGGACAAAGAAAAGCACTTGGCACAACACATACACCACAGGAACTCAATAAATATTTGGTGACAATAATAGGTTATGTGTCATCTCCAGTATCCACCTATGCCAAGAGCTATGTAGTTGATGACTGATGAATGACACTTTGTCATTCATTTAGGAGCAGGGAGCAGGTGCCAATCAGCCAGCCCTAGAAACTAAATCCAGTTCCCCAGAACCCCTAAGTCTACCCATTGAGCCTTTGATGTTCTGATACCTGCCACAGCTATAATTACTGCTGAATAAATTTTACCATCCACCCACATAATTCCATATACATGTCCATAGTCAATCACACAAAATACAGCACTAAGAAACAGGAGAAAATGGGCAGAAGGAGAAGCTTCCCTCAGATACTATAAACTTTTTGAAATGGGTATCACTTTCTAATAAGGTCTGTTATAGCTGGGAATTCTATGTACATAGTTGCAGGAAGTGCATGAAGGATCTCAAGTTTAATATAATCTCACCTAGAACACAGCCAGGTGGCAGTCCCCTAAGGAAGGTATCATTGCAGGGCTCCAGTGTGGTTGTACTTGGGTATCACAGTGTTTTGCATACAGTAGGCATCCTATAAATGTTAGTTGAATC
>CM053581.1:513904819-513930189 GCA_028627135.1 Pseudochirops cupreus | reverse complement strand
TACCAAAAAGTGACATAGGAGAGAATAGAATGGAGGAGGGGGGAAATACTGGGATGGCTGTTTTGGGGTGGTGGGCGGGGGAAAGACGGGGAGAAAAGACGTAACTCAAAAAAATTTAATAAAGAATCTCATATCAAAAAAAAAAGGGAGGGAATTTGTTCTGTTATCATACAATGGCTATTTCAACTAATGCTAGGAGGGCATAAACCTAGGAGGAATTGAAAGAGAATGGGACATAAGAGAAACTCTGATCCCCCAAACCCACAGCAGCCCACAACAACCCCAGAAGAGAGTATTAGAGCTTTGAACAATTGCTACCAAAGCAGAATGAAATTTTACAATCTCAGACAAATTATTCTGAAGTTAAATTCCTGGAAGTTGTGCCTCCTGGAACTTTCAGAAGTTCCACTCACTAGTTGCTCCTTTTTTTTTTTGTACTTACTCTAAGAAAATAGTTTAGCTTTGGAAACTATTTGCATTCAGTTCTGTTCAAGAAACATTTATTAAGCACCTATTACATGCAAAGAACTACACTAGGCATTGGGGATAAAAAGACAAAAGTGATAGAGATTCTGTCCTCAAGAACTTCTATTAGGAGTGATAGAACATATAAACAGAAAGATAATTATAAATCATAAACAAAATGTTAAAAAATAAATCCAAAAGGGAGAGAACACTTAATAATTGGGTGGAATTTAGGAAAGGATTGGTAAGATGTGGCACCAGAGATGGGCTTTGAAAGAAGCTAGGACTCTGAGAGGTAGAGGGGAGGAAGGAGTGCATTTTATGCTTGGGAGATCACCTATGCAAAGGCATGGAGGTGGGAGATGAAAAATAATGAAAGAATGTTGCTAGGCAAGCAGATTGATTGAACAGAAATGTGACGAGGGGTGATATGATATAAGATTTGAAAGGCAGGCAGAAATGACACTGTGGGTAGCTTTTTAAGGCTGAGGATTTTTTAATATAATGATAATAACCAGACTTTATGTAACACCTACTATGTGCCAGCCACTGTTTTAAGAGCTCTACAAATATTATCTCATTTGATTTTCTAACAGCTCCAGTAGTAGGTATTACAGTTTAGGAAACTGAGGCAGAGGTTAAGTTGCTTGCCCAAGGTAACATAGCTAGCAAGTATCTGAGGCTGGATTTTAACTCAGGGTGTTGTGACTCCAGGCCTAATGCTTTGTCATCTAGCTGCCTTCATGTTATCCCAGAGGCGATAGGGCCCCAGTATAGATTTTTTTTACTTAGGGGAGTAAAATGATCCTGTTTTATGACAGTTGAATACAGGATGAATTGGAGAGGAAGAATTCTATGAACTGGCACAAAGTTGGGCAGCATTTCATAAAGTTAAAGTATGTAAACTGCACTGCTATCAATAATTCAGGTAAGTAATAACACTGTTATATTATGTTGACATTAAATGATTTCTGACTGAACTTTTATTGCCAGCTAACTTTCAAATGTTATTTTCAGTACATAGTAATAATAATAAATCTCATCTGAAAAGCAAAATGAAACTTTCACTGAGGAAAAAATGATTAATCATCATTCTGATTGCCAAAGGAACAAACTGACAAGTAACAAAAAATAGGTACTTGCTAAGAGGAACTTATCATGGTTGCCTTTTGGACAGAAGCCTGGAGCTTCATCTTGTGCAGAAAGAGAAAGCAGTAGTGTGTTTACAGCCAGACATAATCTAACCATTCCAGCCTAGATGCACTTTAAGTCACTGTCTCAATCAAGTTCTACAACAACTTTATATGGTTTAAATTTATAGTAAACATAAAACTTGCCTCTTTTTTTAGGATTTCCAGGAAACTATTATATATTTTTCACTAATAATTCCCAGATGTCAAACCCTTAAAAGTTAAGATGAAATGTTTGTTTGTGAAAGGTTCTCATTTTCCTTCTAATTTAGTTGTCTAAAACTTGGAAGTGGCAAATGAGTCATCTTATTAGTCGATTTCAATGCCTGAATTTTTAAGGAGTTATGTTAAGGATATTCTACTTATTAAGTAACGTTTGTTTTTTTGTTATGTACACAGAAGGGTGGGGTTTCTGCCCCAATTAATGGGATTACAGAAGGCCTAAGGTATGAATAAGTTGTTGTTGCTCAGTTATTTTAGTTAGAATAAGTTGTTGTTGCTCAGTTATTTTAGTTATGTCTGACTTTTTGTGACCCCATTTGGGGATTTTTTGGCAAAGATACTGGAATGGTTTGCCATTCCCTTCTCCAGCTCATTTTGCAGATGAGGAAACAGACAAATGGGATTATGTGACTTGCCCAGGATCACACAGCTAGTAAGTGTCTGAGGCCAGATTTGAACTTAGTTCTTCCTGACTTCAGGCTCAGCACTCTATCTGATGAGCCATCTAGCTGCCTATGAACAAGTACTTAATTAGTTTGAAAGGAGCACCAAAGCTTTGGGTCATTGGACAAAAGGAGATGATCGTGCAGAAAATATCTTGCAACAGAAAGAATCCTATGGACCTATGATGCCACATTCCAGCAACATTGAATTCAATAGGGTTAGAATCTAGTGGTGAAAGATTCCAGAAGAGAATTAATTGTCTTTGGGAGTGGAAGAAGCAAACTTCTCTCCTTAATGCCCTTCTTCTTATCAGGGAGCTTCAATATTAGCAGATTTGAAGTATCCTCTGGAGCCAGTAGCAGTGTCCCTAAAGCTTTGGTAGCTGATGACTGTTTGAGAAACAAACTAAAGACGAATTAGAGACACCAAGGAAAGGCAGCTTCAGGATTCTCTAAGGGTACTGACCCATAGGGCCCAGAAGAGAGCTAAACCTAAGAGCAACTTCAGGAAGACTCCAGGAAGGGAGAAAAGGACTTTTAGTAACCAAAAATTATATGAGTTTACCCTTTGACCAAATGTGTGCTCTGTGCTTGAGCTCACTTTCCTAGGAACCTGTGTATGCAAGGAGAGAGGGTGCCACCAGTTGGGGAGGGGGGAATTTCTTTGGTATAGGAAACTCCCAAGTGAAGAAACTCATCACCTCCTCCACACCTTAGAGCCCTAGAGAGTTGCTTAGAAAACCAAGTGACTTGTTGAGGTTAAGTGAGCTTTAGTTAAATGAAACCAAGTTAAGTTGCCCAGAAAATGGAGAAGGTAAAGGACTTGTCACAAAGCTAGTACACATCAACTGCAGAACTGAAATCCAGGTCTTTCTGCTTTTGAGACTGGTTCTTTATCCATTCCAGCAGTTCTCAACCTGTGGGTTATGTTCAATTTGTAACAATGAAACTATATCCTGCATATCAGATAGATTCATAGCAAAATTACAGTTATGAAGTAGCAACAAAAATAATTTTATGGTTGGAGGTCACCACAACATGAGGAACTGTATTAAAGGGTCATGGCATTAGGAAGGTTGAGAACCACTGCTTAGGCAATCCTGCATCTATAGGTAAATAACTTTGCAAACCCGAAAGTACTTTAAAAATTTTAAGCAAATACTCCTTTCCCCCTTAAAGTTAATTAACCATATTGTAATGAATGATGAGTACACAAATAGAAACTCATGAGTGATTGATACAAAGTGAAGAATCTACTGATACAAAATATAATTTTACCTTGAAATTAAAATTTTCAGCCTAGCTTCTCTCTTTCTTTTTGCCTTATGGATATAAAAAAATGCATTACATTGATTAGTGCAGCTTGATCTTTCAATGAACAACCAGAAACACCAGTCTTTCTTATGATAGAAAACCCCCACCCTCATCATAGTTACCCCTAAAACCGTGAGGGAAATCATAGCTGCCCACAGAGGACTTACAAACTGTCAATTTGAATATTGGTTGGAGGAGTGAGCCCCAAATGGGGTATTGCATACATATATACAAAGATTATGTTTTAAGACACTTAAAAATATACGTAAGATAATACTTGAAATCAAGACAAATGCAAGCAAAACAATTTAGTGGCTGAGAAAGGTAAAAGGAAATTGTGTATTTGAGGATGGCAAAATTAAAAACTACCCAAAAACTGCAAAAGAAACATTTGAAATAGCATTAAAAACAAAATAAGTTCCTTTATTTACATTTTAAACATAAAAGTGAAAATTATTGCCATAAGAACTTAGGTAGTGCTAGAAATTATTTCATTTGGCTTAGTGTACTCAGTATCTCATTTAAGACCTCTGTAGCTGGACTTTCTCTTTAACATTTCACCTTTCCTCTCTTTTCAGAGCTCTGCTAATGCAATTCTTTCTAGCTCTTTTATCCTGTTATTTTTTCCTCCACACAGGCAAAGTGTTGCAAATTACCCCTTCTTCCTCTAATCTAACATTAATAGGAATAATGGATTATCTGTAACTACTCTCTGGGACATTAATCATTGAAAACAAACTTAAGGAAGTGGATTTTTTTTTTCTCAAAAAGTTTTTGGACTTGGAGTGTTGTGAGTTTCCCATCATCTGATCTTGATATTCAGGCTGATACTTCTGCAGTGTTGGTTAATTCTGTTATTTGGTTCTGGCTTATTGATTTATCCTGCAGCAGCTCTTTTCAAAACAAAAACATATTTGCTAGTGTTTATTTCAACAGAGGTTCAGTGGGGAAAATGAAAACATTCAGGAATGTGGTCAAAGGTGGCTCTATTCTCCTGAATGGTCCCACGTGTCTTGCAAGACATCTTATATTTCTACCCTGTGTGGTACCTGATGAGCACTGAATCTTTGTGGGGGTTAGACTGGTGGTGTCTATAAGTTTTCTTTTCCCTTTTGTGTAGGGACATACCACTTGGGCAAATGTAAGCTCTGCAGACCAGATCTTCATAAAAATATATGTATTCTTTTCCTCTGAAGTTTCTCTTTTTCCCCTCTAAAAGTAGATACAATATTTTTTTGGCAAATGTAAAGTTCATAAAGAAAACCTTCATCCCCAAATATGTTTAGAGAGGCAAGGTGCTAGAGTGGAAAAAAGACTTGGAATTGTCAGAAGAATTGGGTTCAGTTCTCAGCTCAGATGATCAGGAGCTCAGGAAGGTCACTTTGGCGAATTTCTTCATCTGTAAAGTGAGGATAATAATGTCTGCACTGCCTACTGTATTGGGTTGTTGTGGGGAAGATGCACTGTGCACCTGAAAAGTACTAGAGAACTGGGAGATAGGTGAAAAAGGAGTTAAAGGAGATAGGAAAATCAGCTGGATTCCTTCCCCACAGCGAGTGGGGAGATTTTCTTAGCGCAATACAATGAGTCTTTAAGCTGTATTTCTTTTTTTCTGATGGTAAGAGGACAGAAATTGAATATGGATCTTGGATTTGGGGGCAGTAACACATATACAAGCATACACTATATATCGTGACTGAGAGAAAAGAAGTGTATGCTATACCATTTTCAAGTAAAACGATGTTTTTTACTTTCTTCCCCCTAAAATTCCTTTGTAGTCATTTTGCACACATATATACATGTATATGTACACACACACATATAGGTGTATATACATATATGATATTTACTTATCTCTGCACACATTGTATAAACTCCTTGAGGGAGGGACTATATGATTTTTGACTTTGCATCTCCAGTGCCTGGCATATAATAGACACTTGATAAATGCTTGTTCAATTGAATTTGATTGAATTATCAGATTTAGTCTTGAGATCTCTAAAAAATGTGAGAGGCTGAACCTGGGCAGTCACAGAGGTTGGAATCATAAGCACTAAATGGTTACTTTGTGCTGGAACTAACAGCAGCCTCAAGACTCAGTGAATAGACATGAATCTGCCTCCTGCCTTCTTGATCCTTTTCTCAACATTCCATTGTCTACTTTTTAAGATCTGGTATGATGCTAATGGGAAGACTGGAATTAGGAAACTCTAAGCATCAGTTTGATGATAGCATAAGAACTAGATGCTTTACTTTGGGAGTTGGAGGGGCATATGGAAGGTCAGGAAGCTCTAGTTAAGTTATGGAGTGCTAGTTCCATGCATTCCATAGCCTTAAAACCTTTAGAACCTTTTAGAATTTCTGGTATAGACAGATGTTTGACTTTCATGACCTTGTTTCACAAAGAAGGTTATTGACATTTTGTCTATCAGTCCTCTCTGATAAGCTGAATTGAGAAAAAAATATATTGATTTGTTTTTAAGAGCTTTGAGTGTTTCAAAATACTTCCTCTACCTGCCCCTCACCCCCAAAATGTAGTACCATACAGTGCTTAATCTAACTAAAGTTCCATAAAGTTTACAAAATATATTTTTTCATGTTTTATTTTCCCTTTACCCTAAATCTCTCCATTTGAGAGGAAGGAGAGAATTACCCATCAAACTCAAACCTTATTAAGTAGGGGAAAAGTTTCTCTAAATTCTTGGTACACCTAATCTTTTAGAATCTTGGGCTTTTTGGATCTCTAGATGTTTCTTTTCTATTTCTCTTTTTGCTTATTGGGGCTAATCCTATACAACTGGTGGTCAGCCAGTTCCCAAAGCTTCATTTAACAATTTCATTTTCTTTTGAGGTCTTAACTTGATGCTAACGTTCAGCTGATATTCTTTAATAGACAGTATGATGACATTAGTACTGATATATGTTAAGGCAGGCCTAGACATAGTCTTTCTGCCAATAAAATTTGGTAGACTGCTCCCCAGTTGTAGATTGTACTTTGTGGAAGATACTCTGTAACCTTCTAAGGTTTCCTAGAACACCGAGGGAATACATAGCAGCCATGCTCTGTGCACTCAGCTTGCCAGTGTGACTAGGAGGTAGAGAGGAAGAGTAGCTCAGAGCATGTTTCAGTATTACAGTGTAAACTTGACAACCACCAACAAACACAAACATTCCAGAATAGAAAGAATAAAGAGGATATACATATATATATGTATATGTATGCATATATATGAAACATTTCTGTTACATACAGTTTGTTTCCCAAAAGTATATATTAAATTTAGCATGGTAGTAACAAAATCATCCAGTTTGTATCCGCTTCTGATCAACTTTTGTTTTTTTCCTGGTTTTTTAACAAAAAAAAATTATTGATGAAATGTCCTCCTTTAAGTTACTTTGATTAACTGCCATTAACTCACACCGTTCTGCCTCTTCCCTCACCTCCATGGAACACCTCCTTTACAACAAATAGAGTTTTAAGCAAAACAAAATATTGACCATCTTTGAAAATACACCTTCACCTCTAGTTCATCATCTCTCTGTTCGGAGACAAGAGATACCCTTCAGTACCAGTCTTCTGGCATCCTCCTTCAATTTATACCTGAGGAAGCTATAAAGTTTACATCTATTAGACAAGTTGAGGAAGCCTCAGTGACCTCTCCATAGATAGTAATAGAGTCAGAATTTGAATGCAGGTCCTCTGGCTCCAAATCTAGTCCTTTTCCCCCTATGCTGTGCTGCTCATCTAAGTCTCCAAGACTTTCAAAACTAGTGTCCATTCAGAAACATATAAACCTTTTTATCCAGTTTATCCATAAATATTTAGTAAATGCTCTCTATGTGTAACATACTGTGCTGTGTGCTGTTGGAGAACACCAAGAGGGAGAGACATGGGACTTGCCATTGTGAAGCTTACCATTTAGTTGTAGGTGTGGGGGGACTGACACTGTTGTGGTAGAAGTCCATATAGAGATTAGTTGAAATAAAACAAAGAAGCAAATGTTTTAAAAGGTTGGTAAGCAATTATTTTATCCTTAATTTTGTAGTTTGTCATTAGTTTTTCCCCTCAAGTCCAGTAACACTCTAAAAATCACACTGGAAAGACTCAGAAATTAATTAGCTGTGTTGCAAAGAGTTATGATATATTCTAAAATGTATTGCTTAATTGGACATATTCTATTTCTTGGCTTATTTTGTTCATTTTTAGATTAGTCCAAAGACCTTGTATTCATGAATTGATTTCAACATGTGCTGCCCCAAATTAGAAATCAGAAAAATATTGCCAAGCACTTAATAGTATTTTATTTTTTCCAATTACATGTAAAGATTGTTTTCAACATTCACTTTTATGAGATTCTGAGTTCCAGATTTTTTTCTCTCTACCTCTCCTTCTCCCCACCCCAAGTGAGCAAGTAATCTGATATGGGCTATACACATACAATCATTTTACACATATTTCCGTATCAGTCATGTTGTGAAAGAAAAATCAGAAAAAGGAAAAAATCATGAGAAAGGAAAAAAAAAAGAGAAAATAATATGTTTTCATCTGCATTCAGACTCCATAGTTCTTTCTTTGGATATGGATAGCATTTTCCATCATGAATCTTTTGGAATTATATTAGGTAATATTTGGAATTATTTGGAATTATATTAGATAATTGTAGTGCTGAGAAGAGTTAAGTCTGTCAAAGATGATCATTGTACAATGTTGCTATTATTATGTACAATGTTCTCCTGGTTCTGCTCACTTCAGTCAGCATCAATTCATGTAAGTCTTTCCAGGTTTTTCTGAAATCCTTCTGTTCATCATTTCCTGTAGCACATTAGTATTCCATTACATTCATATACCACAATTTGTTTAGCCATTTCCCAATTGATGGGCATCCCATCAATTTCTAATTTTTTGCCACCACAAAAAGAGCTGCTATAAATATTTTTGTACATGTGGATCCTTTCCCTTTTTTTGTGATCTCTTTGGGATATAAACCTAGTAATGATATTACCGAATCAAAGGGTATGCACATTTTTATAGCTCTTTGGGCATAGTTCCAAATCGCTCTCCAGAAGAGTTGTATCAGTTCACAGCTCCACCAATAGTTCATTACTGTCTCAATTTCCCCATATCTTCTCCAGTATTCATCATTTTCCTTTTTTGTCATATTAGCCAATCAGCTTGGTGTGAGGTGGTACCTCAGAGTTGTTTTAATTTGCATTTCTCTAATCAATAGTGATTTAGAGCATTTTTTCATATGACTATAGATAGCTTTAATTTCTTCATCTGCAAACTGATGTCTGTTCATATCCTTTGATCATTTATCAACTGGGGTTATGGATTTGATTCAGTTCTCTGTATATTTTAGACTTGAAGCCTTTATCAGAAACACTGGCAGTAAAAATTGTTTTCCAGCTTTCTGCTTTTCTTCTAATCTTGGTTGCATTGACTTTGTGTAAAACCTTTTTAATTTAATGTAATTAAAATGATCTGTTTTGCAGTTCATAATGTTGTCTATCTCTGGTCATAAATTATTTCCTTTTCCATAGATCTGACAGGTAAACTATTCCTTGCTCTTCTAGTTTACTAATGGTATCATCCTTTCTGTCTAAATCATGTACCCATTTTGAACTTATCTTAGTATATGATGTAAGATATTGGTCTAATGCCTAGTTTCTGCCATACTATTTTCCAGTTTTCCCAGCAATTTTTTGTTAAATAGTGAATTCTTATCCCAGAAACTAGAGTCTTTGGGTTTATCAAACAGTAGATTACTTATAGTCATTGACTACTATATCTTGTGTGTTTAACCTATTCCACTGATCCGCCACCCTATTTCTTAGCCAGTACCAAATAGTTTTTATGATTGCTGCTTTATAATATAGTTTTAGAGCTGGTACGGCTAGGCCACCTTCCTTTGCATATTTTTTCATTAATTCCCTTGATATTCTTGACCTTCTGTTCTTCCAGATGAATTTTGTTATTTTTTCTAGCTCTATAAAATAGTTTTTTGGTAGTTTCATTGGTATGGCACTGAATAAGTAAAATAATTTAGGTAGAACTGTCATTTTTATTATATTAGCTCAGCCTACCCATGAGCAACTGATATTTTCAGTTATTTAGATCTGGCTTTATTTGTGTAAAAAGTGTTTTGTAATTGTGTTCATATAGTTCCTGGGTTTGTCTTGGCAGATAGACTCCCAAATATTTTATATTGTCTACAGTTATTTTAAATAAAATTCCTCTATCTCTTGCTTCGTTAGCAATATATAGAAATGCTGATGATTTATGTGGGTTTATTTTATATCCTAAAGCAGGGATTTGTAACCTGGAGTCTGTGAGCATTTATGTTTTTAAAAAATGTTTTTATAGCATTTTAGAAGTAGAGCATTTTAAACTTTTTTTTTAACACTCACTTTTTTTTTCTTGAAAAGTCATTGTTGGTCTCAATTGACTGTGGAATTTGGCATAGTTAATGTGATTAATGCTGCCTGTTAGTTTATTACTGAAAGTCATCTATGCTCTTGCTCACTACATCCTACGCCTTTCCTTCCCCTCCCTATTTCCACAGTTTTTGTAGCCATAATTTAGCCATCCTCCTTAACTCTTGGTTACTGCCCCATTCTTTTCTTCAATTTTCCTTTTGTAAGCTAGTTCTCTTACATGTTATCACAGGGCCCATTGTCTCCTAAATTCCAGTAAGTAGCTTATCTCATTAGTGGGCAATCATGTTGTGAAATCAATGTGATACCTGGGAAATATCAGTCTTACTCCCACTAAGGTTTGTCTACCTACTTCAATACTAGTGATCAAAACCAAATCAACCAGAGGAGATAAAGAGGAAGGAGTCTCTAGCTCTTGAACTCCTCAACTTAAATTCCTGAAAAGTTTTTTCTAGCTCTCATAAAGTTGACTTGTGTTGACTGCTTTGTATTAGCCTGGAACAGATGCTGGACCAACACTACTGAGCATGTTAGAAGGGAATGATGATGATGATGGTGGTGATAAGAATTTCTGTATTCCCTACCCAGTTAGCTTCTTCTTTTATACTCCAGCCACACCATTGTTAGGATTTGAAGCAGTTACTTCTACTCTACCCTTACCCTGTCAGGCTTGAACAAACTTTCAACTGTCCCACCTGCTGAATCCCGTCTTGAAATATTACCGTTTTTCCATAGGCTTTGCACAAAGAGCCATCTAGGAGATAAGACAGAGAAAGCTGTGGGGACGAGAGAGAGGCAACTTTAATGTCTTGATGTTCCCAGCTGCTAATACTTTTCCCTTCAACTCTCGTTTCATTTGTGCATATATCTATGTATACATGCATGCTTTCTTTCCCTCTAGAGTGTTGGCTGCTTGAGATCAGGGATCATTTCACTTTTGTCTTTGTGTCCTCAGTGCCTGGCGTGATACCCATTGTATAGTGGGTACTTGGTAAATGTTTGGTAATTTGGGAAAAAAAAAGACTTCACAGGAGGAAAAGCTGGCATCTGGCCTAGGATGGGGAAGGCTTATGAAGAAGGAGGTAGTTGAGCTGGGTCTTAAAGGTGAGTTAGCAGTTTGAATGATTTATAGGGTTATAGATTTATGGTTAGAAGGGACCTTAAAGACTCTAGTTTAATACTCTGATTTTGCACATGAGAAAACAGAGGCCCAGAGAGTGAAGATGAAGCTCGAATGGCCTTTGAGTCCTTGTAGACTCTTAAGTGAGGGGGACAAATGTATCAGAATGTTATCATTGAACATGTGTGTTCAGTGTTGTGTGTTCTAGATACTACTACTGTGCTAACTATTGTGCACTGAGTACCCAGTATGTGTAGAACATTGTATTGGGTCTGTGGGTGACATAAAAGAAATATAAAGAAGTTGTTAAAGATCGTAGATTTGAACTGGAAGGGATCTTCAACCCCTTCATTTTACATATGAACATGCATTATAAAGAGCATGCCTACAGACTCCCTGCCTTGTTTCTGACTGACATTTGGATGCATTGGAGTTGAGGAACTCCTGGCCATGTGGTGATCCACGGTGGCAAACTTCAATGGGTTCCTTGGTTGTCTCCCCCTCAGAGTGACAGTGGCAGGAAGACAGGATGCTGTATTTGTTAAGTGGCAGTACTTGTCATGGAGGAATACTGAAGACAGTGAGTCAGGTGCTATCTGTGCTATCTCCAGATTCTTTGTGATAGGGGTAGGAGACATGGCTATGCTCTTTTTCATCACCCCAGTTCAAAACATGGACTCAGCTATGCAAACATGGCTCCTGGATGACTTTTCTGCTTTGTGTTTGCTTTCCCGAATAGATAAACAGATGTCTTTGTTGAGGTAGTTGGGTTCAGCCTTTGAGGTTACTTTGTGAATTAGAGAGATCTAGAGATAATGGATCCCATGAATGCAGCTAGCTGGTATCAATTGAAGCTTCTTCATCAGAGAAGACAGCCACCAACAAGAGGGTTAAACTTTTGTGTTTGTTTATTTTTTTTTTTTTTACCAGCAGACATATACTGGGAATTATTTGGACAGTGCCCAAGTAAAATGTAAAATGCCTAATCACCAATTTGACAAACTGCTTTATGTTCTAATGAAGTTAAAATATCACTCTCCTGAGACATCATAACTAATTTTAAGTTAAATTGAATGCCATCTAAGCCATCCAGACAAACCATACTGTCTTTTATACTTAAGATATCTTTTCTGTGTAGTAATAAAATAACTGTCCTGTAACTGTTTCATATTGTACAGTGAATATCTTTTCTCTCCCTCCCCATCTCCTACTTTGTGGAGGATATAGACCTGAGCCAAAAACTTAATCTTTAGGTAATTTGTACTTGTCTTCCTGAGCCAAAGAGAATAAGGAAAAAGGAAACCCAACGCCTTTTATTAGAGGCCAGGTCCTGCCCCCACAGGACTGAGCCTGGTTCAGATTGTATATCCAAATCCAGAGCAGATGGATCCATTGCTGGGGGAGGAAGTAGGCTTAGCAATGCTTCCTTAATTTTAGATATATGAAGAAAGTGAGACCTAGAGAGGTTAAGTGGCTTACCCAAGGCCACATAGGTAGTAAGCAATAGAGCTGCAAATCAGACTCAAGTCCTCTGAATCCAAATTCAGGACTCTTCCCCTCATATTACTGTAGTCAGTATTTCACGTAATGTTGTCTCTGCCTTTAGAGAACTCACGATCTAGTTGGAGAAACAGCATGTTAAATAGTGAAGTAACAAAGCAAGGCAGTATATGACTGAAAATCAAAATGAATGGGATTATAGTGTTATAGCATATAGTAGTATAGAGTATATGGTCTTTTAGTGTTATAATATATAGTGTTAGAAGAATTCAGAGAAGCTGGAAACTCCAATAAGAACTAGAATAATCAGTAAGAATATAAACAGACAGGGAACGAATGTTTTCCAAACGGAAAGAGCAACATGTACTACTTGCCTTCTGCACACCCTTTGTCTGCCTTTTTAGCCATCATTTATGAGAAGACACCATTTCATTTCCTTATTTGCAGTATCTAGAACTCTACCTTTTCAGACTTTGTCATTCCCTCATATTATCTCAAACTGTAAACTACTCTAGAACTGCTATAAATTCTGGCAGTGATTCTGGGCAGTCAAGCAACAATTTCTCAGCTGCTTATAGGCATATTTTAAGAGGACTTTTCTTCTCAGTTATGTCAACCCAAAATCCTTGATATGCTCTAGACATGGCTCATTTCATCTAGCACTGGAATCCAAACTACCTCTGAAATGAAATATATCAGCTATAAATGAACACAGCTTTTCTATAAGACTGGAAACACTATGGCCTCTGGTCTTATTCCAGTTTGTGGAGAAGAAAAAAGGACTAGTGGTTCTCAGTTGATTAGGATCTCAAGCTTTTTACCTTTAAAATGTAGCAAAATCTTGTACTTCAGTGAATTATAATATTGTTCTTTTTCCTTGAGAATAGGAGACATATCTTTCAAGATATTATGAATGACACCCAGTACATTGCTGGCACTTGACAAATGCTGATTTATTTGATATTATTATTCATAGTATATAATTGAATGCATAATTGCATGATTATTTTGCTATCTGACAGGAGACTTTTTTGACTGCCTTTAATAAAAAAATATGTTTCTGCGGTAAAGTGCTAATGATTAGCCTTTCTTTTGTGTAGCAGAAGGGAATCATCTCATCTTCTAGACTGACTGTGCAGCAAAATTTTTGTCTTGGGATACTCATGAAAAATAAAGGGCATATTAGAACTGTTGAGACAGAGCAGAGCACTCAGCAAATATATCAGGAAACTTTTATTATCACAGTGCTGGTTAACTATGTTAACATCTGAATTAGAGACTTTTTGCATTAAAATTGGAAAGATGTATTATTTTATATCTGCATGAACATAGGGGACATGATTTGACCTACAGCTGAACCAAATCCACATTATAGCAAGGCACCATAAAATAAGGTTTTCCATATTAATGTATTTTCCAAATAATTGCAATGGGGAATTGTGCCTAGTAATGAAATACTGTTCATGTTCATCTCTATTATCTATGCTTATAAGTACAACCATGTTGCAACTCATTGCAACAGAGTAGAAAGATTGTGGGATTTGGAGTGAAAAGATCTGGATTTTAATTCCACCTCAGACTCCACCTCAATTAGCTTGTTTGAACATGACAATGTTACTTAAACTTTTTAGAGCCTTGGGTTTCTCATTTCTAAAACGGTATTAAAAGCAGCCTTGAGCAATGCAGTGATCTCCAGCAAAGTAGGGCCTGTGACCTCCTGAGGCCGATGAAATGACCCCAGGAATTTGTGATCAACTAATTAGAAGAGTAAGACTGGTACTATCTCACCCATCCCATGATAGCCAATCAGAGCACTTGTCCCAGTGCAGCCACACCTTTTTTTCACTCACTTCATCCTTCCTTGTAGTTTGTACCAGCTCCCAGACTTCCCCCTTCTGAGAGGGGGCCTTTGGGCACTTATAACCTAGCCTGCCCTAAGCACACCCCAGTAAGCAATGATGCACGAATCACTAGGGAAATCTTCCCCACTTCCCTAGCATACCCACCAGGGGAGAAAAATTACTTGATAGGAGTTCAGCATAAAAAAAAAATTTGAATACTATTGGTATGATTGATAGGAGACCTGGCCTTAGAGTCAGAATTCAGTGCTGTAGGTGACTCTGAAGTTGCAGATGAGTTGCCTATCTACATTGTTGGAGGAAGTTTCCCAAATTGGGAGTTCTGATGAAATTGTACCTGATAAAACTGCAGATAAAGGCCCCCTAAATGGTGATAAGTGTTTTCTCTCTCTTTTTCCCCGTCTTCCTCCACCCATCTTCAGCTCCCTTTTTAGTTAGTATATGTTGGAGAGGGATGCTGACCCAACTCCTTTCAAAACTCTTTGAGTCCTTTTGCTATGAATTCTCTCAGCAATTCTTCTAGCATGTATATACTATAGAGCAGAGTTTCTTAACTTTTCTTTGTGTCATGGAACCTGCTGGCAATCTAGCAAAGCCATGGATCCTTTCTCAGAATACTGCTTTTAAATATATAAAGTAAAATTCATTTGATTACAAAGGAAACTAACTATATTAAAATAGTTATCAAAATAGGAAGAAAAAAACCAAATTTTTGGACCCTTTGAAATCTACCCATAGATCCCTTGAGGAGCTGGGGAAACCAGGGTTACAACCTGTGCCATAGAGGAAAAGGAGAAGAAAAGCCCAGACAGACTGACTTCTGAGTGGCTTGTGGCAGTGGGGACCTTGAGAAGCCAGCAATGCCAAAGAAGGAAGAGAGCCTTTCTACGAGAAGGCATTCCTAAAAAAGGGGATGGGAGACAACATGGACCTCATTTGCCAGTGTAACTGTTTAGTCCAGGACTAGTCTGGTCTTGAATATACAGGAGAAACTGAAGTGTTGCACAAAAGAACGTGTGAGCTGGGTTAGTTGTAGCCCATCAATTTAAGTACTTCAGATGGCCTACATCAGAACCAATCATGTAGCAGTTTAGATGGGTGAGTGGTATTGCCATCGTCCATGTTGGGGGGTCTGCTCTTGAGCAACACCACAGTATAATTCTTCCACAGTGTTATTTGGCAATTCTGCTTGCTCTCTCTAGCCTTACCTCTGCCCCATAGTCAGATTCCTCCTGTGGCTTACTATCTTGGCAGCCACTTCCAGACTGTTTCCAAGTTGCCTCATACTTTTTAGACCAATCATCTCCTTAAGAGAAGGATTGCTTTATTCATTTTATTTGTATCCACAATGCTGAATGCCATGCATGACCCATAGTAGGTGAATAACAAATGCTTTTTGATTGATCAGTAACAGTTTTCCATTTCTAGGATTGTTGCAATTCACTTTCCTGAGGTCAGTTTATGTCTTCTTTAAGTTTTTAGAAAAATCTGTAAGTTTTGTAGGGATTTGTGGTAAGCCTGGGTAGTAGGTCTTTGTCTTTACCATGTAAATCCAGAGCAGATGTCCAATTTATCACTCTGACAAATGAAAAAATAGACATTGAATATAAGGTCCTATTACATTGTGTTCAGATTAATCTTGAGCCCCATCCTTCAACTCGAAGACATTTCCTAGTGCATTCTTGGTAAACAATAGGGAAATTAAATGTAATCCAAAGCCTATTGGTGTGGGACACATCTCTTTGGTGGAGATTAATGCCCTGTGCCTGTATGAGGGTCTGGGTAGAGTTAATGAGAGCTAGAAAGAAACATCTCTCCTCTCAATTTTAAAGATACAGGCAGCAAATCAAAAGAAGCTAGCAGTAGTCCCATCATAGGCAATCTGGACATATTCCAAAAGTCCCTCAAGGGTGCTTCCAAGTTACCCAAACTAGGCATGCCCAGACTTGCCTGGGCAACATAATAAAAATCAAAATAATTAGAAATAGCTGGCAAGCAAGCAGTCCAGATGCATGGAAGCTCTTTGTTAAATTTCGTACCAAGACTTTAATCTGCTTGTTTATGGGTCAATTGAGGTGCACTTTGGGTGAATGAATACATTCCAAATCATTCCTCTTTCATAGATTGATAATACTGATCCTCAGCAAGTCTAGGCTGAAAGGAGATCTGCCTTTTAGATCAAAATGGAGCAATTATTTTTGATATCCCCAAGGTCTATCCTCTTTATCATTCCCCTCCCCTTCCCCAACTGTTGTATATTTTACAGGGGAAGAAGGCGGTACCTGCAAGAATTGAGGGCAAATTACTGTGACTTTGAGGCATTAGTTAAAGAATCAGATTTTATTTGATGCAAAAATAAAGCACCCAAAGTTATTCTTACCAGTGGAGTGAAGCTTTTACTGATTTCTAGAACACCTTTAGGAAAATCTAACCAGCCAAGTTGTCACTTCAGCCCTTCTTGGTTGTTTTTTTCTATTCTTCAGCCTAAAGCGTTCCTCTCTAAGATTTAGGATTCATTGGCTGAGCAATTCACTTGGCAAAATAATCATTATATTGCTTTGTGGAATCTCATTTTGCTGTCTTAACCTTATTTTTATCTTTTGTTCTTTTAAACATCGTTTTTGTTATTATTTATTTTTTTTTGTCCATGGTTTTATTAAACTATAAGACTGAGGATAGGGACTATTTCTTACGTTCTTTATATCTTTCGTAGTCATATACATATAGGAGTTCTTTACTTATGTGTGTTGTTTTTTTTAAATTTCACTTAAAAATCACTTTAAAGGTTTCCCTCCATTGAAAGTTGTTTGACTATAGCTGGCACTTAGAATGTAAGGTCCTTGAAGATTTCTTGCAGTTTTGTATTTGTATCCTCAGTTCAGAGCCCAATACTTACCCTATAGCAGGCTCTTGGTTATGAGATGCTTATTGAATTGAATGTTTACTGAATATGTATGTGTTTAGTGTAGTGGAATGGGAACAGATTTGGAGGCCAGATATACCTGGGTTCAGATATGCTCTTTGACAATAACTAGCTGTTTGACCATGGGTCATTGACCCTTTCTGAGCCTTGTTTCCTCATCTCTAAAATGAAGATAATAATGACTATAGTATTTTATATACAGGCTGTCCCCAAAGTCTGAGTGCAGTTTTAAGCTATTAAACTTAAGGAAAACACCATTTAAAAAAAGAGAGAGAGAGCTCAAAAGCTGTTTAAGCTATTAAGTTTAAAACTGCATTCTGATTTTTGGGACAGCCTTGTATTTAAGGTTCTTTTGTGTACCTTAAAGCTCTCTATAATTATCTGCTATTGATATAATGATTATTATCCACATGTACACAGTGTTAGGGTCCAATAATAGGGACCGACTCAGAAAGCTTGTCCCCAATGAAGCTGTTGCTGATTTTGTGACCCCAAATCATCACGGGCCTGCCCTTGGTGAATTCTGTGCCTCAGCCCTAAAGTGACTTGTAATACAGCCCAACACATGTTACTTTACCTAGAGGGACATAAAACACTGTACACCTAAGCGACTCAGGGAATCAGACTTCCCAGGGCTTCATTGTTCTACCACAAATTGGACATTGCCTGGCTTTTTAGCTCTATTTTCTTCCAAACATCTAGCCCTACAGTTGCCTTAAATCTTGGATGATTAACTCTTACTTGCATTTCTGAAACAGGAAGTAATGCCATTATATATAATGGTGGGGTTGACTGAATAAATCAACCTGGCTAGATTGCTTTCTCAAAGACCAGGCCTTAAACCCAATTCACTTCAGCAAGGTGGAATTCTAATCTGAAGAATTCCTGATTTGCAAATCTGTTCCTCATAATGAAACTAATTAATTAAATGGCTACCTGACTAGAGGCATTTTGTCTCTGGCCTGCTGTTTTGTCATTCTCAGGTTAGAGACTGGCTCAGTAAAATCCTGTTAACAATGGCATATTTGTGGAAAATACTTAACTATGACGACCCCAGTCCACAGAGTGAATTCCTGGTGCCAGGCTTTCAACAGTCAGGGAGGAAAATGCTTAGATGGGCTTCTCCCTTGGGCTAAATGGATTGTTTAAATGTTATAATCAACAGCAGAATGTATGTATAAAGCACTATCATAAACATGTTTGCAATAAATCTGATATGTTGGGTAAAGGCTGATAAAACATTGGAAAAAAAGATCAGGTTCTTAACCTGGGATATATGAGCACATTTCAGGAGGTCTTTAAACTCTGATGACAAAAAAAATTATATCTTTGTTTTTATTCAACTTTATTGTTTTTTTTTCCTCCAGTCCCTTGAAGTATTTTTTTCTTTTTTATTAAATTTTTTATTTTTTCCAATTACATATAAAAACAATTTTGACATTCTTTATCCCCCCCAATTTTGATTTCCAAATTCTCTCCCTCCCCTTGCCCTTTCTTGAAAAAGTAAGCAATTTTATGTAGATTATATGTGTGTAGTCATGCAAAACATATTTCCATATTAGCCATATTGTGGGAAAGAAAAAAAACAGAGCACCCTTCCCCCCCCCAAAAAAAGGACAAGAAAAATAAAGTATAAAAAGTATGCTTCAATCTGCAGTCAGACTCTATCAGTTCTTTCTCTAAAGGTGGATAGCATTTTCCATCATAAGACCTTCAGAATTGTCTTAGAACATTGTATGCTGAGATTAGCTGTCATTCACAGTTGATCATCATACAGTATTGCTGTTACTGTGCAGTGTTCTGGTTCTGCTCACCTTACTTTGCATTGGTTCATAGAAGTTGTCCCAGGTTACCTTTAGTTTTCTTTTTAATCTTATGTATTTTATTTTGTGTATTTTAAAAACATGTAATTCTGAAAAAAGTCCATAGAGCATTTTTACCAGACTGCCAAAGGGGAGATCTATGACATAAAAAGGGTTAAGAATTCTCAGGCTATGGCAACAACCAAATAGTTCTAATATGTTGACTCAGTTCATGACATGTTTGTATATGAGTCTAAGTAGAATACCTTATCCAGTCCACTGAGTAAACTCCTGTTGCCAAGCTCCTACCAGTCAGTCAGAAAAATGTGTGAGCAGGATTCTCTCATGGGTCAGAATGAATGTTTGAATGCTCTAATTAGCAGCAGAATATATGTGAAAATCAATAAGCATCATAAATGAGTTTGCAACAAACGCAATATATAGCACCAGGGCTAGTATAATGCCAATAATAAAGGGACAGGTTCTCCTTAGTTCAGGGATTCTTAACCTGGGCCCATGGATAGATTTCAGGGGGTCCATGAACTTGAATGGGAAGGAAAATATATCCTTATTTTCACTAATTCTTGGTTTTCTTTGTATCTTCTGTATTTTGTTTTGCACATTTAAGAACATTATTTTGAGAATGACTTTCACCAGAAAGTCAAATAAGTCCATGAAACACGAAAAGGTTAAGAACTACCTTGGTTGGGAGGGGGTGTACAGTGGGATCGCTGTTTTGGGGTGGTGGGTAGGGGAAAGATGGGGAGAAAATTTGTAACTCAAAATCTCATGGAAATGAATGGTGTAAACTAAAAAATAAACAAAAGTTAATTTAAAAAAAAGAACTGCCTTAGTTGTATGTATTATTTATAGGTAGGCTTAGAGTAGGAGAGACACTTTGTTGTTCAGTTGTTCAGTCATGTCCAACTCTTTGTGACCCCCATGTACATGTCAGGCCTTTCTGTCCTCCACTATCTTTTGAAGTCTGTCTAGACTCATGCTTGTTGCTTCCATGACACTAATTATCCATCTCATCCTCTGCCATCTCCTTTTACTTTTGCCTTCAGCATTTCCCAACATCAGAGTCTTTTCCAGTGAATCCTCTCTTCTCATCATGTGGCCAAAGTATTTAAGATTCAGCTTCGGTATTTGACTTTCCAATAAATAGCTTGAATAAATTTCTGTAAGTATTGACTGATTTGATCTCCTTGCTATCCAAGGGACTCTCAAGGGACCCCAATTCAAAAGCACCACAATTCTACAACTCTCAGTTTTCCTTAGAGTCCAACTCTGACAGCCATACATTGCTACTAGAAAAAACATAGCTTTGACTATGTGGACCTTTATTGGCAAGGTGACATCTTTGTTTTTTTTAGCATGCTGTTGAGATTTGCCACAACTTTCCTTCCAAACAGCAAGCATCTTTTAATTTCATTGCTGTAATCTCCATCTGCAGTGATCTTGGAGCTCAAGAATATAAAATCTGACATTGCTTTCATTTCTTCTCCCTCTCTGTTTGCCAGGAAGTGATAAGATTGGTTGCCAAGATCTTAGGGTTTTTTGGTGTTAAGCTTTGAGCCAGCTTTTACACTCTCTTCTTTCACCATCATCAAAAGGCTTCATACTTCATCTTTACTTTCTGCTATCAGAGTGGTATCATCTACATGTCTGATATTATTGATATTTCTCACAGCACCTTAATTCCAGCCTTTGTTTCATCCAGCCTGGCATTTTGCATGATGTGCTCAGCATATAAGTTAAATAAGGTGATATGATATAGCTTTGTTGTACTCCTTTTCCAATCTTAAATCAATTAGTCATTCTACATTCAGTTCTAACTATTGCTTCTTGAACCCACGTATAGGTTCCTCAGGAAACAAGTACTAATACGCCCATCTCATTGAGAATTTGACATATTTTGTCATGATGCACATAACAGCTTTAGTGTACTCAGTGAAGCAGAAGTACACATTCTTCTGGAACTGATTCCTTTCTCCATAATCCAGCAAATGTTGGCAATTTGGTCTCTAGTTCCTCTGCTTCTTTGAAAACCAGCCTCTTGTTCTTCTGGTAATTCTTGGTTCACATATTGCTAAGGCCTAACTTGCAGAATCATAAGCATAACTTTGTTGGTATATGAACTGAGTGCAATTGTTTGTTATTTTAACATTCCTTGGCATTGTCCTTCTTTAGGATTGGGATATAAACTGATATTTTCCAATCCAGTGGCCAAATTTTCCAAATTTGCTGGCATATTGCTTTAACAGAATCCTCTTTTAGGGTTTTAAATAGTTCAGCAGAAATTTTGTCACATCCACTAGCCTTAAGTTAGCAGTGTTTCCTAAGGCCCACTTGACTTCATTCTCCAGAATGTCTGGCTCTGGATCAGTAGCCACACCAGTTTATCAGTGATGTTAAGATCTTTCTTGTATCATTCTTTTGTGTATTCTTGCCATCTCTTCTTAATTTCTTCTGCTTCTGTTAGATTCCTACTGTTTTTGTTTTTTATCATGGCCATTTTTGTATGGACCTTTCCCTTGATATCTCTGGATCACTGATCACTGCTGACACTTCCTCCCCACTGCTAACCACAATCACTGCCTTGTTATAACAGAGGGGCTTGCATAGTTGGTGAAATTATAACCTATGCTATACGGGGTTACCCAAGATGGACAGATCATAGTGGAGAGTTTTGACAAAAGGTGATCCATTGGAGAAGGAAATGACAAACCACTCCAGTATCTTTGCTGAGAAAACCTCATAGATAGTACTAAAATGATAAAGGAGATGATACTGAAATATGAACCTTCAGGTGTCCAGTAGGCTACTAGGGAAGAGTAGAGTACAATTACAAGTAGTTCCAATAGTAATGAAGTCACTTGGCCAAAGACAAAAGGAAGTTCAGTTTTGGATGCATATGGTGACAGAAAAAAAATCTGTTGCTGTAAAAATCAATATCACATAAGAACTTGGAATGTAAGATCTATGAACCAAGGTAAGCTGGATGTTGTTAAGCAGGAGATAGAAAGATTAAACAGCAACATCTTGAGTGTCAGTGAACTTAAATGGATGGGAATGAGTGAATTTAATTTAGATGATCACTATATATCCTACTGTGGGCAAGAAACCATTAGAAAGAATGGTGTAGACCTCATAGTCAATAAAATGATGAGAAAAGCAATACTGGGATATAATCTCAAAAATGACAATGATAATGGTTTGAATTCCAGGCAAGCCATTCAACATCACAGTAAAACAACTCTATGCTCCAAAGATATGGGAAAATTGGAACACTAATGCACTGCTGGTGGAGTTGTGAATTGATCCAACCATTTTGGAGAGCAATTTGGAACTATGCCCTCAGGGCAATCAAACTGTTTGTACCCTTTAATTCAGCAATACCACTGCTAGGTCTATATCCCAAAGAGATCTTCAAAAAGGGACAAGAATCCACATATACAAAAATATTTATAGCAGTTCTTTTTGTAGTGACAAAGAATTGGAAATTGAGGGGATGCCCATTAACTGAGGAATGGCTGAACAAGTTGTGTTATATGAATGTAATGGAATACTACTGTGCTATAAGAAATGAGGAGCAGATGGACTTCGTAATAACCTGGAGAGACTTATATAAATTGATGGTGAGTGAGAAGAGCAGAACCAGGAGAAATCTGTACACAATCACAGACACAACGTATGTGTGACGAATAACTTCAATAGACTGAGCTCCTTTCAGCAGTGTAAGGTTATAAGACTCACGATCAAAAGAGATATCCACATCCTAGAGAAAGAGATGCAGAGTCTGAGTGCAGATTGAAACAAACTATTTGCTCTGTTTCTTTTCCTTGTTTTGTTTCCTCTTTCCCACTGATCATTCCGTCAGTTATAATCCTACTTTACAACCTGACTAATGATTAATGTGAAGATATTTGTAGATCCTATATTTGAGGGCATGCCACCATGATGGGGGTGGAGGAAGGAGAGGGAAGGGGAGAAAATTTGAAACTCAAGGGGCTGTGGAACTGAATGTTGTAAACTAAAAGTAAATAAATAAATCAATTTAAAGAATAAAAATAAAAATAAAAAATGAATGTAACGGAATACTGTTTTACCAGTGTGGTGCTATGATGGGCAGGTGGATTTCAGAAAAACCTGGAAAGGCTTACATGAATTGATGTTGAATGAAGTGAGCAGAACCAGGAGAACATTGTACACAACAACAGCAACAATTTTACTGTGAAAGACTATGATAGTCTTAGTGAATTCAGATCAAAGCCTATTATTTTCACTTTTTTTTTCTTCTCTCATGGTTTTTCTCTTTTGTTCTGATTCTTCTTTCACAACATGACTAATGTGGAAATATGTTTAACATGATTGTACATGTACAACTTGTATCAGATTGCTTGCTGTATTGGGGAGGGAAGAAGGGAAAAATTTGGAACTCAAAATCTTACAAAACTGAGTATTGAAAACTATTTTTACATGCAATTGAGGGAAAAATAATATTAAAGGAAAAAAAAAACCCAACTCTATACTCTAACCACTGATGCCAAAGAGGCCAAAGTTGATGAGTTCTATGAAGACTTACAACATCATCTAGAAACAACCACAATAAAAAAAGATATCACATTCTTAGGAGATTGGAATGCTAAAGTAGGAAATCAAAAGATAATTGGAATAACAGGGAAGTTTGGCCTTGGAGTACAGAATGAAGCAGGTCAGAGACTAATAGAGTTTTGTTAAGATAACTCCCTGGTCATAGCATATGCTTTTCCAACAACCCAACAGACAATTCTACACATGAACATCACCAGATGTCCAATATCAAAATCAGACAGGTTATATACTTTGCAGTCAAAGGTGGACAAGCCCTATACAATCAGTTAAAATAAGACTTGGATGTGTTTGTGGCTCAGATCATGAGCTGCTTACTGCAAAATTCAGATTTAAATTTAAGAAAGGAGGGAAAACCATTATATATATATATAGGTATGATGTGAATAATATCCCTTATGAATATGAAGTGGTGGAGATGAATTAGATTTAAGAGATTAGATATGATACACAGAATGCCTGAAGAGCTATGGACAGAGGTCTGCAACATTGTACAGGAGGCAGCAACAAAAAACATTCCAGGAAAAAAGAAGAGCAAAAAAAGCAAAAGGGCTGTCTGATGAGGCTTTACAAATAGCTGAGGAAAGAAGGAAAGCAAAAGGGGAAAATATATCCAACTAAATGCAGAATTCCAGAGAATAGCAAGGAGAGAGAAAGTTTTCTTAAATGAGCAATGCAAAGAAATAGAAGAATATAATAGAATAGGAAAGACAAGAGGTCTCTTCAAGGAGAGATACTAATGCTGCCATTAGAGCCATTAGCCACGGCTGGGCCTTTACAGCCCCACAGTCCGAATGATCTGCCGCCTTGACTGTGGCAATACCATGTTAAGAAAGATCTTTTTATCCCGCTCACCATCTGCATGGATTTTCATACCATATTAGAAGGGTGAATAAATCTTCATACAATTATTTGGGATGAAAAATATCCTTCATACTTAATGTAGTGAAAAGAAATAAACACAGAGATCTCTTAGGATAAGAACAGGACTTTATTCTCTTCCCCGGGAGAAGAGACCGGTCTTCCCCATGACTCATCATGGAGAAGAGGCAAGTTACAAAAGATAGTGCTGGAATTTATAACCTAACTTAGTCAAGACCCCTCCCCGACTGTTTCCCCTCTCATTGGTGGAGAGGCATACTTCACCAAATACTTCCCCAACTAGGACAGCAAGGAAAGATAAGGGGAGGGTCCCGCCAAGGCGGGAAAACAGACAGAGGAAGATAAAAGTGATTGACAGAAGCAATTTGAAAAGTTAACTACCCCAAATTGAGAAGTTTTCACTCATCCCATGCACAATGAAGCAAATTGGGTAAAGATATGAACGAAAATGAACAGGTGATGAAATCCCGGACTGAAATGTAGTTTACCCTGTCACAGTGCTTTCTCAATTGCTCATGCTGTCCATGAATATTAAAACCCTCTTTTTTTTTATTTCTGGAAAAAGATGGATGGAACCATAAATTAGCTTTGATCACTATCC
>CM053581.1:513863466-513904319 GCA_028627135.1 Pseudochirops cupreus | reverse complement strand
GTGGGGCGGGGCAGGACGAGCCGGGGGGAGGCCGCCTGAGCCGTGGCTGTGGCCGCTGCCTCCGCCGCCGCCGCCGCCGCTGCCTCCGCCGCCGCCGCCGGAGTGGTCCCTCCCCCTCGCTCGGTCAGCGCGAGGAGGGAGGGGCCGTGGCAGGGGCCCGAATTGGTTTCGGGTAGGTTGGGACTTGGTAACGTGATTCGGGGGCTTCGCGCGTGTCGATATAAACCTTTTAGCACTGGCCCGACGCTTGTAGGCGAAACTTTGGATACCGGGCCGGCGTTCCTCCTCCTCCTCCTCCTGCTCCTCATCCAGCCTCCATCCTTGGTCGACCTCCTCATCTTTCTCCTCCTCCTTTTCCTCTTCCTCCTCCTTGTCCTCCTCCTCCTTCGCTGGGCAGGCCTCTGGTTCCTCGCCTTTCTAGCAGGTAAGGCGGGCCCCACGGGAGGGCCATCCCCGCGGCCTCGGGGGTTGTGGGTGCCTCGGCGCCCCCCATCCCCGGCCTCGGCCCCGAGCCCCGGGGCAGGGCCCCTCCCCTCCTCCCGCCTCCCACCCTGCTCCCGTCGGCTTCCAGCGGCTTTGTCTCCCATCCCCCGGAGCCCGAGGTCTCTGTCAGGTCCGGACCAAGCTGTTTGTAGGTCGAGGGATGGAGAGCTCCTCGAGGGCAGAGACGGATTTTTGCTTAGCTTGTTTTATCCCCAGCCTTGCAGGTAGCAAGTAGGTGCTTAAAAAAATGCTCTGACTTCCTACCCGTAAAATCTTTGCGGGATGTAGGGAAAGGTTTTCGAGGCTGGTAAAAGCACCTCATTTATTGAGGTTTAAAAATAAAAGGAAAGGAAAGAAATCGCCCTGTATAGAATGGATCGAAGCAAACTCTAGTGCTTTAAATCCAGCTGGGAGAACGAGATGTCCCCTTCTTAACGCTTGATAGACCTGATGGGCTCGTGAGCTTTTGGATGGCAAGGTTGATCAACTGATGTTGTTTGCCCAAAGTTTGACAGCTGCTGGACGTGGTATCATTGGAAATGCCTTTGCTTTTACAGTTTTCTTCCCGCCATTGTAGACAAGTAGATTAAAAGAAGTTTGGTTGGTTTATAAAGAATAGCATTGGAGAAGGGGGTAGTGATCTCCCCAGCCACTACTTTTCTAAGAGGTAGAGTTCTAAGCAATTTGTATATATGTTCCTCCCTGCAAATGTTTATACAGTCCCTCCTCTGAGGCACCCTGTTAGGGATCCCGTTAGACTTCATAATAGCTTCTGAGTGCAGATCTTTTTGTAACTTTGTATGTCCATTTTGCAGCTAGAAAAAGCTAAGGAAGAAGTGAGGTCATTGTACTACAGTGAATCAGTTGCAAGAGCTTGGTAAGCCTTATCCAAGCCCGAGCTGTGTCCACTAGGTATTTCTGTCTTTTCTGGGGCATATCATCTTGAATCAGTCCATAGGGCCAGATGGCATCAGATGCCTTGAAATCATTTTTACTTATTTGGAACTGACTTTATATGACTTTGACTTTTCCCTACTCTCTTTTAGGAGATTCTTCCAAGACCTTTGGGTGGTGACTGATGCCCAGATTAGACGAACACTTCTGGAGTTGTTCTTGTACTACCAGAGGGAGGCATAAAAACAACCTGAGTGCTGGCCCTGCTAGACTGACTGAGAAAGTGGGAGACATGCTAAATCCCTCAGTCTCCAATCCTTCACTGGTACTGGTGGGTCGACGTGCCATCAGCACTGAAGCCACAGACAGGAGCAGGAACAGTAACACCAGTAGTAGCAGTAGAGCCCCTAGTAACAGTTGGCACTATCATTTGGTACAGCGAAGTGTTGTGCTTTTTGCAGTCGGTGTCTTCCTAGCTCTGGTCCTCAACTTGCTTCAGATACAAAGGAATGTCACTCTTTTTCCAGAAGAAGTTATCGCCACAATCTTTTCCTCTGCCTGGTGGGTTCCTCCGTGCTGTGGAACAGCGGCTGGTAAGTAATGGTAGAACTATCCAAATAAACAAATAATGGATGAAGATGCCAAGCTTAATTAATTCTTAAAATTATGCCAGTTTCACATAGTAAAACTGTACCTCACAGTTAAGGTACACTTTGTAACAAGAAATCATATTATAGGTTTTTAGTAAGGCAGCATGACATTAATTCCAAACCTCAAGAGCTATCTAAAGAGCTTCTGGGGCAAAGTTTGAGGAAGTCTAAGGATGGAGATGAGGTAAGAAGATAAGATACTTGTATAGGTACTCATGATGTGGCCTCTTCCTACTTCCCTCAGGCAGCCTGAGGACAACCTTTGATTCTAGTGCAGCAGCAGACATGTGTCATCAGGAGCTAGCTGCCCTGTGATTGGCCTGCATTAGAACTGGTGAGCCACAATACTTGATTGCTATTGGTTCCCTGAGTGAACATGCTACACTGCTGGAGAACTGAAAACAAGTCAGTCACATGTGCTTGGAAGAAGGTTGCTGGGGGAGGAACTTCGGCATTTACTTATGCCAAAATAGCCCAGTCAATTGCAGCCAAAAGCCAAGCCTTATTCCTAGAACTGTATCATGACTTAGTAAAATAAATACATGGATGTCTTTGTATCCTTTGATTAGAACAAAATCTTTTTAACAGAGATACAGCAAATGATGCAGTAAAAAGATGGAGCTTAAGTAAATGAGTAAAGCAGTTTAAAAACTTACTTTTTTAATAAAACATTTGTTTCTATGATTAGGTTGATTTTGCTTCTGTATTTTTATGGATTTGTTTTTAGCCCTATAAGTGACTTAATTTTTCTTTGGCAGTAGGGAGCTATCCAGGGGAACTACCTCCACCAGGGCAGAGTGGCATTGGCTCTACAACATAGTGTATGAAAGTTGTTTTGGGACTCTGAGAAGTTAAGGGACTTGACCAGAGTTGCAATGCCAGTTATGTGAGGGATGATTCATTTTTAATGCAACAGAAAATAAAGATTCTCATAAGAGGGTTGTGTTGCTGAGATTAAATAAAATGGGGGAAGGGGAGGTTACTATGAATCTTAAACCATAGGTAGAGTGCTTTAATAAGCAAAAAATTGAATAATTTAAGTTTCATGTATTCTAGCTATATTTTCAGGGGAAAAAGTTCAATTTCTGATTATCTGAACACATGACAGTATGACTGGACTGCTTTAACTTTACCTTTTTAAAAATAAAAACTGATTTTTTTGTGTGCTTTAAGAATAATCCCAGGGCGGCTAGGTGGTACAGTGAATAGAGCACCAGCCCTGGAGTCAGGAGGACCTGAGTTTAAATCCTGCCTCAGACACTTAATACTTACTAGCTGTGTGACTTTGGGCAAGTCACTTAACCCCAACTGCGCTGCCCTCCCCCCTCCAAAAAAACAACAACAACAAGGAATAATCCCAGATTTGAAATTTCAGCACTGTGGACATGTGAAGATAGAACATATGAGGAGAAAATACTTCAAGCCAAAAACTAGAGATGAAATTGAACTGAGGCTTATCCTTCAATAAATGTAGTAGTAACATTCCATAAAATCCAAAACATAATTCCTCATTTGTATCCCACTGCTTTTTTTTTTTGTATGTTTGGTAGGGGAAACAGTGGTTAATTTCTCATGGACAAATCTAGAACCAACAACATAATGCAAAAATATTTTATAACACATTTTCACCTTTCTGGAGTATATAAAAGTTTATACTTAAATTAGACTAAAATCAATCATAGAATTCAGTTAAACTAGAGACAATTTTAGAGTCTTTGTAATTAAAGCCAAATGTATAATGCCAAATATCTAATTAAAAAGTGAGGAAAGCATTCAGTAACCCTGGTATTTCCAAATACCTATGTGTGTGCCATCCTCTTGATAAAATATACAAATTTTTCACTTTTTACCAAGTATTTGCTATTTCCTTGTTACAGAACGATAATAATTTTTAAATAATCTGCTTTCTTGCCACACCAAGTCTAAACTTCCATTCAGCTTTCAGGGGCATATATAATTTTGGCGCAGTGTACATATTTGGGGCAGCTAGCATGGTACAGGGGAGTACTGGGCCTGGAGCCAGGGAGACTCATTTTCTTGAGTTCAAATCTGACCTCAGACACTGTGTGACCCTGGGAAAATCACTTAACTAACCCTTTTACTTCCGTTTTCTCATCTATAAAATGAGCTGAAGAAGGAAACGGCAGACCAGTTCAGAATTTGGCAAGAAAATTCCAAACGGGGCCATAAAGAGTTGGACACAATTGAACAAAAGTACATATTTAACCTGAGCTTCTATTCAGAGCTCCGTCCCTACATATGCATTTGTCCCAGCTCTTCATGTTCGTGGAATATCTTGATAGAATTGAACCCCTAAAAGGAAATTCAAGGTCCTTGGATTCAAACCACTCATTGGAAACCCAGTGAGGCAAGAAGATTGCCCAGGGTTATACAACTAATAAATGTGACCAGCTCTTGACTTATCCAAATCCTGTCCATCCTTTAGGGCCAAGTAATTCTCACCTTCCATGAAGTCTTCCATGGCTACTCTGCAGTGATCTCTCTCCCTTCTCTGACCTATTGCATTTATAATCATAGTTCATAGAATTTTAGAAGTGAGTGACAATTTGACCACAGGACAATTCAGTTAGATCACCCTATTCACATCTCTATTCAGTTAGACATCTTTTTAACTTAATCAGGTGTTTTATTTCTTTCACAATGACATGGTCTTTACAATTCTTCAGAAACAGCTATTCTCTTGGGTTTGGCTTTTTTTTTCAGTTTAGATTATTAGAATTTTAGAGTCTAAGTTGTAACATAATCCAATACTTCTAAAAAGGAAATTGTTTGGGTAATACTGCGCACTCCTTTTAACAGTCTGTGTTCTTTTTTCCCATACAGCTGTTGTTGGTTTGCTCTATCCCTGTATTGACAGTCACCTGGGAGAACCGCACAAATTTAAGAGGGAGTGGGCCAGCGTGATGCGCTGCATAGCAGTTTTTGTTGGTATTAACCATGCAAGTGCTGTATCCTTGAAATGTTCTGAACGTGTGAGATGATTTTGAGAGGTCTTTTTTTCCCCCAGAGCTGCTTTTTTTTGAGCTGATTATAGGAATCAGTAAATACCACATGGAATATTAGCCCTGGAAAGGAACCTTAGAGGTCATCTAATCCAGGGTCTTCTAAATATGGTTTCAGGCTGTATAAATGGGTTGTGTGAGAAAATTGCCATATTAGCATTGGTTTCTTATAATCTCTCAAATATGAAATCATGTGGAGAAAATATTTATATGACAGCTTATTTGTATGAAAACTTGACTTATTTTGAAGGAAATCTTCCATGACCCCATATTAGCATTTTTGGATTCTATCAATATATTTTAACCCCTAAAGTGATCTCTGGCAAAACTAGTCTGAGTGATTCTAAACTTTAACACATTAGTTTAATACAGACGTGTCAGACTTGCCAAGAGTGACCCACAAAACTCCAGAGTTCTGAGAAACCAGATTAAAATGTAATTGGGAAATGTTAAACAAAAATATTATACAACATAGTTAATGTTAATTTGTGATTTTCTAAGTTACTATGCAATGCTCAAGAATCCATTTCTATGTGAGTTTGATACCACTGATTTAATATGTTTAGAATATTTTATTTTTAAATGTGTTGCTTAGTTTGTATTCAGTTGAATAAAATTTTTTAGATTTGGAGGTGTCAGTTATTAGATTCTTTGGTAGAGTTGAGGTAATAAAGTATTTGGGTTTTTTCTCTTTTTTCCTATGATGCAGTATTTTTTTTATCCCTCTAGAATAATTTTAAATCTACATCGTAGATGCAGTAAATAGTTGAATTTAATGAATCCATGAAGAATTCTTTCTTAGGTACACTTCCAGACTTGGAAGTGAGAAGAACATTTGTTGAGTCTAGAAATAAAGATTCTAGTCTCTTCTTTGGTAGTGACTTTTTAATGTAATCTCAGGTAAATCACTTAATCTTCCTGGGCCTCTGTTTCCTCATTAGAAAACGAAACAGTTGAACTACATGACCTAGACCCTTTTAACTATAAATTTATAATCTTATAAGTATTCCAGGGGTAGGAAACCTGTAGCCTTGAGGCCACATGTAGCTCTCTAGGTCCTTGGGTGTGACCTTTTGATTTGTTCTGTAAAACTTGGGCTCAGTCAGAAGGCTTCACCAAAGGACCTAGAGGGTCTCATGTGGCCTCAAGGCTGCAGGATTCCTGCTCATAGACTAGACGTTCTCAAAATTTCCCAGCTCTGATCATTTTATTTTATGATTACTCTTGAGGAATTATGAGAACTGAAGGTAGAATTGTTCTTTATGCCAACAAGTAGTAGTAGGTAGCAATAGTAATAATTTATAATTAATAATTAACATTTATGTAATACTCACTATGTGCCAGGCACTATGTTATGTTAAGTGTTTTACAATCATTATCTTAGTTGGTTTTCATAACAACCCTGAGATATATAGGTACTATTTTTATCCACATTTTACAGTTGAAGAAAAACTCGGGCAAACAAGGTTAAGCGACTTGCCCAAGTTCACACAATGAGTTCATTTATTCATTGAGGGTGAATTAAAATCCACATGGTAGATGGAGTATGTAGTTGAATTTAATGGATCCATTAAGAAATCTTTCTTAGATACACTTTCAGACAGGGAAGGCAACATGATATAGTGGAGAACATCTGTCTGAGAGTGGATTTGAACTCTGGTCTTTCCAACTCCAGGTCCAGCACTCTATTCACTGCACCACCTAATTGCCCATGTAAGTGTAGTAAATAAGTGCCCATAGTAAGTGCAGTGGGCTGTCAGAAGATCCTCACTCTGCTCTGGCCACTGCATGAGCCTGCCTGTGGAATGCCAAGCCAGGATATAGATTTTTCATGGCAAATTAATAAGTAGATTATTCCAGAATTTTTGAGTGTAAAGGTGGCATCAAAACTCTCTCAATTCAGTGATAAGAGTGTTGCTTACGGGGAAAAGTTGTTTTCTATATCTTATGAGTCTCCTAAATAAAATGCATATTTTGTCCCTGTTAGTAGTGCTATCTTAAACTATATACAACTATTGTCCATATAGATTTCTGGAATGAGTATTATTCCTTAATGCTGTTCTGAACTGTGTACACCTGCTAGGTGTCATAAAATACTCATTTAGATCTATTAAAATAGTCATTTCTAACTTGATATTGGTGTGGAAAAGTAAATCAGCATTACATATAACTTGGTTTTAAGGCCTCTTGCTACATTATAGAAACTTTGGAGCAGAATTAGACATGAACACATATTTATAAGGAAAAGAACTTTGAAAAAACAGTTTTGGGCTCAGTAATCACTAAGACATGTCATGTCAAGATATTCGTGATAGGCCTGCATCTAACAAGCCCTTTCAGTCTATTAAATGGATGAACTTTTTTGTAGTTGGTGAAAAATTTCACATTGAATGGTTATTCTCCCCCCACTTCCCAAAAATGAAGCTCAGTATTCTATTTGGAGTCAAAAAAGACCTAGGTTTGGCTCCCAGGATTTGAATAAATGAAGAAGCTCTTCATTTCAGTTCCTTTGTCTAAAAAGGGAGTTGGATTAAGTAGTTTCCATTTCAGCTTTAAAGTCTGATCATAAACCTATGTCTGATACAAGTAGTTTGCCAAAAAGTTGCTTTTTAAGTGTTAAATAAGTATTAAACTTTACCTTAACTTCCATGTAATCAGAAACTGGATTTTGCCAATAATGTTCAGCTGTCATTGACTTTAGCAGCTCTGTCTTTGGGCCTTTGGTGGACTTTTGATCGTTCAAGAAGTGGCCTTGGACTTGGAATTACAATAGCATTTCTAGCAACTCTGATCACTCAGTTTCTCGTATATAATGGTGTTTATCAGTGAGTATGTTGTTTTAAAGCTTGACTTTTTAAAGCTATTTGTGTTTTAGAATATTGAAACTTGTTTTTTATTTTCATATGCTATTTGTGCTTAAACTGAGCTTTTCTTAATCTCACTTACCTTATATATGTGGCATGAGGTTCTACAAAGATGTTCTGCCTTGTTCCTGAATCTCTCACATATATGTTGTTATTCAGAAATATATTTGGTCAGTGAAACGTGTTTCTCATGAGATGTTTAGCCATGAAAGCTCTGTGCTTGGCTCCAGTGAATCAGGTGTTATCTTCAGTGATACTTTTACTTTTTTAAAAGTCTGCCTCCATACTGATTTGAATTATCCTTTTCTTTGTAACTTTGTAATTTTGGTGGAATTGGAACGTAAGTCACTTAATAAAATCATGCTGCTTTTTTTTTGTTTTCTCTAGGTATACATCTCCTGATTTTCTTTATATCCGTTCTTGGCTACCATGTATATTTTTCTCAGGAGGTGTGACAGTAGGAAACATAGGACGACAACTGGCTATGGTACGATAAATAAAATCATTCTGTAGTCTGTAAATGTTTTTATTTCAATGAGACAGAAATTTTAATGACTTGCCATTTATTTTCTATAACTACAAGAAAAGGTTTTTTGCTGTTCTTTCTTACTGCTTTTATTGTTCATTAGATGTATTATCACAGCCTTCTGCTGACCTGTTGATTAAAAAGTTTAATGAGACTTGGAGTTTGAGTGATGGATATACATACATAGATATATTTTTAAAGCATTCTCTAGCAACAATTCATGAAGTTAAGGTTATTAGGTTAGTGTAGGAGAGCATAATGAGTTTTCCCAACATTTAATGATGTCATATATAAAGATAAAATCAACAATTTCTAAATCAGTTGTTCAGATTAAAGATAGGCATCTATATCATTAAATGATTTTATATTCTAGCATACTAAGATCCTTAGGACCCATTCCTTTGGCTTTTAGAAATTTTTTGTTTTTTAATCAGAATACTTAAGGAAAGAATTTAGATTATTGTGTGCAACCAGAACTGAAGACTAAATAGAAATTAAATCTCAAATTGTATATACTTTATAAGATAGTCAAATATTAAAAATATTAGCACAGCAGAATAACAAAGCAGCTTGGGTTTGTTAACATACTGTAACATTTAATATTTTTTATCAGTAAATTGTAATATTAGACTAGTGATTGCCAGTCTTTTTAGACTTGTAATATCATCTTGCCCTTTAATTTCACATATTCTCTTATTTCTCTAAACTGCTACGTGGCATTCAATTGATTCGGATTTTTTTTTTGTTGAGAATTTACTGATAGCCTGTAACATAATTGAGCATACTAAGATGCCTATTTAGCAGATTATAGGGAATGTAAATGTTTTGATTAGACCAATGTCATTCACCATTTTAAAAAATATATATGTATCAAATACTTAGCCAACACTGTCCTTATAGGTCAAGAGCAGCATATAGGGCTTCTAATTCTTTCTAACCCAAACATCTAAGAAGGTGGGAGAGAAGACATTGTTAAATAAGACATGATTACTACAGATGGTAAGTGCCCTGAAAGCTTAACTGGTCATTCAGAGCTAAGGTGATCAAGACAGCAGTGCTAGGAATTAAATAGAGAAGAGGAAATTGGGAGGGACCCCCAAGACAGGGGGAGCCATGAAAGCAAAGGCATGGAAGCAGGATTACCCATAGTGTGCTAGGAGATTAAAGAACATATTCGTTCAGTTGGAAGGCAAGGTTTATTTAGATTAGTTGGTAGAGTAGAAGGTTGTAAAGGAAGAGATTTATGGAAGGCCTTGAATACTAGACTAGTTATCTTGTGTAGGTAATAACAGAAAGCCACCGAAGAGTTTTGAGTGGGAAGATAACAAACAAAAGAGCATTTTAAGAACATTAATTTGGTGACCTCAACTAAAGTCCTACTTCAGTGACTCATAGAGGCATGTAAGTGATTCTGGGTTCCTGAAAGCTATGCTTAAGAGAGAGCACAAGCTTTGGCAAATTACATCAAGATGAAACGTCATTACGTCTTAATCTATCAGTGGGCTGTATTTAGGTTGTCAAAGCAACATCCTAGTTAAGTTCAGTGAGACTCATCGCTAGGAGTTTGGATATTAGCTAATCTTTGAACCAGCAACTTATAAAAGCAATCTTATAAAAGGTTCTGAAGGGTTAAAATTTGTTATGATTTGTTAGAAGTGGGACTGGAAAAGTACTCACACTGAAATCATCAGTTCTTGAGGTATTCATGTCAATAACCTGGGAAAGAGTAAAAAGAGAATAGTTAGGATACTTGGAATATTCATAGAATCACAGATATAGGGCTGGAAGGGACCTTAGAGGTCATCTAGTCCAGGCTTTCCTTTTCAGAGATGAGCAAATTGTGGCCCAGTGAGGATGTGACTTGCCTAAGGTCACAACAGGTCAAGAGCAGAGGTGGGATTCTAACCCAGATTCTTTGACTATCCAGCACTCTCCACTGCATGATGATGGGTTGATGGTATCGACAGAAGTGCAAAATGTAAAAGAGGCACTAAAAGAGATGTTATAAACTGAACAGGGTGAGAAAATCATGGTGACAAAATTATGGTCAAAGTAACTTAGATGAAATGATTATTTTTGGATTAGAAATTGGTTGGAAAATTCTCACCTAATTTAATAGCAATAAATATAATAGAAAATTACAATCTGTTCACTTCTCTTTACCCACTCCAACAAAATTCATTTTCTGACTACTTAGTATCAAGGTTGTTTACATCCAGCCTCACAAGAAATATTGAAAAACAGTCATTAGAACTTGACCTTGTAGCGTACTCAGCAGTATTAGTGGAGACATAGCACAGCTTTAGTAAGAAGAGCATGCCTTTCCAAAAACCTTGGGTTAAGTTATTAGAGGAACTTGAGGTATCTCTTACTGGAATACCTTCATTAACAAAGCTTTGAGGAACAAAGCTCATTTTAGTCATTTTAAGCCTGAACCTGAAGAGATTTGAGGGAAGTTCTCGTTTACTTAGTGCTGGGGAAGTGATGCTTTCTTATATGCAGACCTCTTCATGCCAGGACCTGGCCTTACCTTAGCACTGAGATAGACTCTCAAATTCACGTAGACAATTATGTAAGGGAAGGAGCACTGTTTATAGAGAAGAAGGTAAGAGTCCAGAGGCTGCAGTCACCTGTCCTAGAAGAGGAGAAGAAAGTATCAAGCTCCAAAATATAATAGATATTTAAGATACAAAAATTCTTAAATGCCTCTGTAATCCTCTAGTTCTGCCTTTGCTAAGGAAATTTCTGACAAAGAAAAACATAGGACCTTGCAAGAGACCCTCTTTATTAACAAATATATCATTACACAATTGTTACTAGGTTTTGTGAAATATTGATATTAGGAAAAACATTGTTACTGGGAACAATTGGATAGGAACAAGAATTACAATGGAATTACAGTAGGATTCTGATATGTCCAGATTTGATGATAGTATATGGTATATATTGCAAAATAAGCATGTTCTGGGCCTGTAACAATTCCAGAGAAGTGAAGAGAGACAGGAACTTCAAGATTAATGGTGACAGTGTCTTCAGTAGCTTAAAATGAATAGAATTTGGAGGCTGTAATACTACACTGTTTGCAGGATCTTCTATTTCTTCAATGAAGGTTTTTCTCACACCAACGCAGATCACTAAGTCCTTCAGTACGTTATCTTCCTAAGCTTCTGTGGCCAAAAATGACAATGCCCTGCAACCATTCTAGTGGTGGTGATCTTCTGTGAACATAAGTAGGCTGGCCATAGTGCAAGAGACAGACTATCCATCACTGGTAGCCTTTCAAACTTGGTAAGACCTGCCTGAGATTGCACTCTGTTGACATAGCTTCAAGAACCCACCCCCATACCACTGTGAGCTATCAGTACAGATTTTTTAAGTGAAAGAATAATTACATGGTTTTAAATGGTAGCTTCACCCCTCTAAAAACCTATCACAGGAAGTTATCCTGGGTTCTCAGAGGCTAAGCCAGGGGAACACATTTTTTTTTCTTGATTTGGATAGCCTTTATTAATTCAAATAATTGATCCTTTAAACTCAGTTTGCAAGATCAGGTGTATCAAGATCTTAAAGTGAAAATGCATGGTTAATTTTTAAAATACCTCATAAAAATTACTTGCATTCATATAGTATTTTTTTCACTCACATGTAAAGATAGTTTTCAACATTCATTTTTGTAAAATTTTGAATTCCAAATTTTTCTCCCTCCTTTCTTCTCTTCCCCTCTCCCCAAGACAGTAAGCAGTCTGAGATAGGTTGCACATGTACAATCATGTTAAATATGTTTCCACATTAGTCATGTTGTGAAAGAAAAATCAAAACAAAAGGGAAAAACCATGAGAAAGAAAAAGCAAAACAAGGTGAGAATAGTATGCATTGATCTGCATCCAGATTCCATAGTTGTTTCCCTGATTTGGTTAGCATTTTCCATCACGAGTCTTTTGGAATTGGCTTGGATCACTGTATTACTGAGAAGAGCTAAGTCTATCAAAGTTGATCATTGTACAGTGTTGCTATATACAGTGTCCTCCTGGTTCTGCTCACTTCACTCATCGTCTGTTCATTTCAGTTTTACATGTCTTTCCAGGTTTTTGTGAAGTCCACCTGCTCATCATTTGTCATAGCACAATAGTATCCTATTATATCCATACACCACAGCTTGTTTAGCCATTCCTCAATTCCCTCAATTTCAGATTCTTTGCCACCACAAAAAGAGCCGCTATAAATATTTCTGTACATGTGAGTCTTTTTTTTTTTTTTTTGCTGTCTCTTTGGGATACAGACCTAGTAGTGGTATTGCTGGATGAAAGAGTATGCACAGTTTGGTTGTCCTTTGGGCATAGTGGAACACAAATTCTGACAAGTGTTGCCAATCTGGAAAGGCTTCCATTAAAGGTCCATTTGACTATTATTTATATTTAATATTTGAGGATTGTTCTTGCTATGTTTGAAGGAATTTATCACTAGAAAGTTGCTCAGTGAGTGCTGATTTTTTTGTAGGCCCAGCACCTCACAAAGGCTGTCCGTTAATGTGGAGAGAAGTTATGATCTATGTCAGAGAGGAGTACCCATACCAGTGAAATCACAGGTCTTGCACACATACATTCAGTACACATACAGTTAAGGTGGTTTACATGTATTTGAGTTGAGATTTTGAATCTAGGGAAATTAAATAAAATAGAAGACAAAATTTAGACACGTTGTGTTTAGAAGCCCTTGGGCTTGCTTAGAAAAATTATCTTGGTACCTCGTGTGCTCCTTATTCATGGTACATTTGTCTTATTGGATAGCCAGGTAGGTGGAGCACCGTTTTAAAGTTATTTGGCTATTTTGAGAAAGTATTAAGTAATTTCAAAAGTAGAAAGTTTGTCGAGTTATTCTGAACCATTTTCACTAATTCTTCAGTCCTATGGACCTACTACTTAAATGGATAAGACTCAACAAGAAGCATTCTTCTGTTGCTAATTTCCCCTAACAGACAAAGGGCTTTCCTTTAAAATTACAAATATGGCAGACTATAACATAATGTGCTTTTTTGCTCACATCATTTTGTTAGGTGCTGCATAGTGGATGAAATATTTTGTCAGTTTTAGTTTTGAAATATTCTTCTTTCATGAAAAATTCAGAAGTCAAGCTTTAGGATTCATATTGTCCTCTTATTTACCTATTAACTTTCCCTAGAATGGAATGTTTTGGAGATTCAGGTTGTTGATAACTCTTCATGATAAATAAGAAACTTGGAGATGGGTTTATTGTAGTATGCACACATATTGAAAGCTTCCTGTTAACAGTTTTAAAGAGGAGGCATTTTGTGTACTAATCAGGGCTATCCAGAAGTAGTCAGAGAAAATTCACCACAAGCAAATTGACTTTAAGCAATTTATTAGCTGAAATTGGTTTCCTGTGTCAGATTTGTAATTTAGATTTTCAGAAATGTAATGTTTTATCATATCTTTTTATGAAAGTTATTAATTCTGTTTGTGAGTCTTAGATGGCCTGTGACTGGAAGGGCAGTGATGAGAGTTGGTTTGAAAAGGTTTCATAGATTGAGTCTTAATTAGGACCAAAGAGAAGTGAATATACTGTCTAAAAAGGAAGACTGATGTGGGCTGTATTAGAGGTAGTTGAGGACAAGACTACATGCAGAAGATAATAAATATGATTTAAGTGCAGAATATGAATGTTAGAAATAGGTAAAGGTGAATGTTCAGCATTTTCATTTGTCACCCCACCTGAATCATAACTATATGTCTTATCTCCACAACTAGATTATTTTTTTTTCTTGGTGTGGCCATAGTATTAAGTGACTTGCCCGGGGTCATGCAACTAAGTAAGTGTCAAGTGTCTTGAGGCCAGATTTGAGCCCAGGTCCTCCTGACTCTGGGATGGGTGTTCTGTCCACCAGGCTATCTAGATTCTAATCACCTTAAGGTCAAGGAATTTTAGTGTCTTGCATATAATAGATAACTTAAAAATATGGTTTTTGTTAAGAGGATATTATGGTACTTTTAGCATCCTTAAGACAGAGCAAAGAATGATGGTGATTGTCAAATTACTACTCAGTAACCATGTGTCCTCACAGATAATCCTTTCTTAGATCAGCTTGACTTTTTATGGTAGACATTAGGTGTTGGATCATTGGACTTGTGACTAAAGCAATGGCAGCGCCCCTTCATGCCATTTTCCTTAAGGTTAACATCAGCACAATTTCCTAGAATTTAGGCAGTTTGATAACAAAGATGATTGTAGTACATGTAGCTAAAATGACTTTTTTTTATTTAAAGAATGTTTTTATTTGATTTTTTTCTCAACTACATATGAAAACAAATTTAAGCATCTTTTTAAAATAATTTTTGAATTCCAAATTTCTTCCTGCTCCTCTCTCTTCTTCTTCCTCATTGGGAAGGCAAGCAGTTTGATATAGGTTATATATGTGTACACATACAGTTACACGTGTATCAGCCATGTTAGAAAAGTGAAAGTTTTAAAAAGTATGCTTCAATCTGCATTCAGACTCCCATCAGTTCTTTCTCTGGAGGTAGATTTCATTTTTCATCATAATCCTTCAGAATTGTCTTGTATCATTGTATTGCTAGAATAGCTAAATTATTCACAGTTGATCATTGTACAATATTGCTTTTGCTGTATACAGTGATCTCTTGGCTCTTTTCACTTCACTTTGCATCAGTTCATATAAGTTTTCACAGGTTTTACTGAAACCATCCTACTTGTCATTTCTTATAGTATAGTAGTATTCCATTACATTCATATGCCATAAATTGTTTAGCCTTTCCCTAATTGATGGGCATACCTTCAACAGCCAATTCTTTGCTGTCACAAAAAGAGCTGCTATAATAATATTTTTGAACATATAGGATCTTTTCCTTTTTCTTTGACTATATGGGATTAAATACAGCTCTAGTAATGAGTGGTATTGCTGGGTCAAAAGGCTATATGCTCGATTTTATAGCCCTTTGGGCATATTTTCAAATTGTCTCTAGAATGGTTGGATCAGTTCACGATACCAACAGTGCATTAAGGTACTTCAAATTATATTATTTTTAAGAGGACAGAATTGGAAGTGTGTAAAATTAATAATTGTTTTTGGTTTTTAGGTATTTCAGAGGCTAAAAAAAATCCATTTATATTAAGGTTTGCATAGTAAACTATGACATATATATATATGTATACACACACACATATGCATATGTCTTTCAGTGGGTACATTTCTAAAATACAAAAATATACTGTATAACTTTTTTATCATAATATTTTTGTCATAAACAGGAAAAATTCTTAGGGCTTCAGGAAAATTATTGACTAGTGAGAAGTTGGAAAAACTCGTATCTACAGAAGAAAAGTCCAGGCAATTATAGTTTCAGACCTAAGTCCTTGTATGTTTGAATGGGGCCTTTAGTGGCTTAGATCCTTTAGACTTGAACTAATAACGGGGTAGGGTTTCTTGTCCTGGTGCTATTACAGACCTAATGTGAGATACACCCAGGAGCAAAACATGTCCAGAAAGGACAATAAGCTAAATTTTAAAAAAATTCCAAAATTTTTTTTCCAAATACAGTCTGTCTCAGTGAAGTCCTAAAGGCTTTTAGTCTTTATGATTGATATGAACTATTGCTAATAATTTTGAGGGCACATTACATATTTTGAGTATGTTTCTTTGAACAAAACATAAGTGTAGGGGATACAATTAAAATAATATCTTAAAACTAATAATTTTAAGTATATTTTAATATTATATGTAGAAAGTACTTGAATTGGATCACATAAGTCATTGCCTACAGTTTGTCTCTGAAGAGGGAAAAACATCAGGAAAAGTAACTCTGAACTATTTTTAGCTTTTTTAGTTAATTGCTGAAGAATAAAAGTTATACTACTTGTATTAAAACAAAATACAAAATTTTACCACCTTTCTCTAAAATGTGTACAGGGCCATTCATTTCATGAACTCATACTGGAATTAGTAATAGTGAATGGAGTATATTTGATTTCCATTAACTTAGGCTGACTCTGTGAATTGTTTACAAAGATCATGTGTTCTTTGTCCCAAGGTATCTTTCTATTGATTCTCTAATTCAATTTCATACATGTTATTAGGTAAAACAGTTTTAACTTAATATAATAGAAATACCTGAAAATTAGCTAAGATAAGATACCTTTTAAAATAAATAGGACTTTTAGAATGAACTGGACAGCAGTAAGAAAAATAAGGGGAAAAAGATTAAAGAAATATTAGTGACTCAACTAGTTTGCAGAGAGATTTAATGGAAAAAAACTAAAGTAACCCAAGGCAAGACCATTTTCATGTTAGTGATTTTCTTCAGTGGGTCCAACCTCCCTCTTTTTTTTGACTCTTTTAAAGTTCTGGAATTCCCGGTTCCTCTCCATTGTGTGTGGTTTTTTTTTTCCTGCTTCACCCCCATACCACTGTTCTTTGTTTTCAGAGATAAGGTTTAACACTCCTTTTTTTATTTGTGGATTTGGCAGAAAGGACTGATACTGTAACCAGAAGTCTTTTCCACATTGGATACATGAAGACTTCTTTCTTTAAGGTTATAGCCATTTCGGTAAAGCCTGTTCTAAGTTATGGTTCAGAACCATAAATGGCTATAGTCTGTTCATCTCTGATTGCTAGTGGCTAATTTTGTGTCTTTCATTGGTGAACCATCCCACAATGATACTATGTTATCTAAAATTGTATTTCAGTTGTCTGTATAGAATTTCTTACAGGACAACTAACATGTCTTCCTGTCATTCCTTCTTTGAACCCATCTTGCCAAAAAAAAGAACTACATTAATTAACCAACAAGCATCTGTTCAGTACCTCCTATATGCTAGGCACTGTACTAGAGATATAAGTACAAGGAATGAAACATCTCTGCTCACAAGGAACTAATGTTCTAATGAGGGAGACATCAAGTACATAATAAAAATTTGTACAGCATGATAAATATAAAATTAATATGTTCAGACCTATACACAGCAGCTAAATACAAGGCAGTTTGGAAGGGAGGGCCACTAGCAATTGATGGGAGTGGGGTGGGAGTGGTGCTGGAGATCTAGAGAGATTTTATCCTCAAGGCAGAGAGGGACTCTTAAGGAAAAAGTAAGGAGGAGTGAATTCCAGGCATGTGAGATGGCCACAAATCATCAGTTCTCTGCTAGTGGACTGTGTAATATGATATTTTATTCCACTTAATGTGTAGTCTTGAGGTGATGGTGATGAAACTAAGAAACCAGTTGTGAGGCCTATTTTATACTTTTTGGACATTACTGCTTTTCTGAAGGCTTTTAAGTTGCCATATTCATGTGATTCCCACAAAACACGCACAATCCTTTTTACACTGACGTAAGGTTACTTGAGTTTAGTGACCACTTACAGTTCTAAGTTGCTGATGAATCTGATCCCTTTCTATAGGATTCCCTTCATGTAGATTTACAAATGTATGATCCTCAATTATCAATTTATAGTGTGGTATTATATGGTTCTTGTTCTCACTAGGGTATCTTATCTCTGTGCTTCTAAAACAGTCACCAACAGGCAAAAGTTCTTGAATGACCATCCCAATGTGTCTTGATATTGCTAACATTCTGATACAGTTGAAGAGGTGGTACTCCATGAAATGTTATCTTTAACATTGAGTCCTTTGTACTCCTTAAGTACAAATATATAAAATAGTTTGAATAAAACTAATCCTATTTCATGATACTGCTTCATTCCCTGGTGAGAGGAATGACAAGTGTCATATTAGTAAATAAACTCTCAGAAATCTCACTTAACCACAAGTGAATAAACTGGTTCTAACAGTGTATTTCCTTGAAATATTTAGCCAGGGAAGTGAAATTCAGTTTTTAAGAGTACCACCCCCACTATGTTCAGTGATATATTCTTTGTTGACTTTGAGTATTGTTCCTGTATAAATATATGCATAATCAGACTTTTAATACTAACTTTAGATCATCAATTTTATCATTCATCTGTTTTATCTATATGTATTATGTTTTTAAAAAAAAAAGTCATCTGAGTATCTGGTTCAAATCACCAGTGTTTCAAAGTTAAAAAAATATATGGAATACACTGTATGTGCATTATCTTCTCTCTCTGTCTTTGCAGGGTATCCCTGAAAAGCCGCACAATGACTAAAGTCTTCAGATTCACAATGCTAATGTCGAAGCAGAGTCGAGAAGAGAACCTGTGATACTGAATTGTGATTGAAGACTTTTTTTCACCCCGAAGAATCTGTTTAGACTGGGCCAGCTGCACATGTGACTGGGGGAGGACCAGCAGGGAGGGGTGGGGTGGGGTTAAAGCTGGTGGGCTCATAATCTGTTTTAGAATAGCCAAGTGGAAAAATAACTGCTTGTCTTGAAGTCTTACCTCGATTTACTGCATAAGCATTTGTACCCGGCCGTGCCCTGAGAGGATTTAATGTTAACTTGTGGTAGGGAACTTCAAGTATTGGATTTCATTTAACGTATTGAAACCAGTTGCCATAGTTCAAAGCCTTGAACTCAAATTAAATTGCAAACTATTCCTTTTGTATTTGTGCCCAAGAGGTAGAATTGATGGTGCTTGACAAAGGTGAGGCATGGTGTAATAGGAATAATATTTATCGAGAAGATTAAAAATAGGGTTGTGTTTAAAAAGAAATAGAGGTGATCCATGTCAGGTTGTAGCATTAACTTAATGCGTCAGGAATTGTGCCCTCATCTTAATGCTGCAATAGCGCACATACACACCCATACACTCATGTATATCAGCAGTATAGCAACTGTACTTTTTATCCTAACAGTGAAGTTTCATGTAGACAATCTTACTGGAAACAAATGGCAATGAGAAGTGTCAGTTCTACGGTGTGGTATGTTGCTGACATTTTCACCTCTGTATTTCTTTCTGGGATCTGTAGACATCTAACAGTAACTGTAGATCTCTGCCATTTGCTTCATTCTAAATGAGCCGAAATTATTTCTGTATTTCTCTGTTACTATAGAATAGAGATTGCAACTTTTTCACAGCCCTATAGGATTTGCAATCTGTGATTGCCTTGTAAAAAAAAAAGAGTGCATATGTCACTGCATTAAACATTTGGTGTTTCTAAATATCAATTATATTGGTGAGCACAATGTATTCAGTTAATGGCATAGACCACATTAGACCTAATTTGCAGCTATTGGGTCTTAAACTTAAAGTGCAATGTATATTAAAACCAATCTGAGCCTTGTATTCTCTTCAATATTTATTCTTTTTTTTTTCATATGAGATGTTAAGAGAAGGGTTCAGCATTTCAGTACTGCATGGAGGCAAAATTCAGCAATAATTTCTTTCACTAGAAAAGATATTTTATTGTTGTGCCTTCCATTTGAACCCCAATCCTTTGAGAAACTCCAATTTTGTGGTTATGGTATAGTTGTAATTTTTACTCACATGAATTGATTTTTTTTTTTGTATTATTCAATGTAAATGTTTTTGGTTTGTTTTAAATCTTGTTAAGATGATTTTCACATCTGATTAATTGGTTGTCCTTTTAAATTGATGTCACCAGTCAACAGAGTGGAATTTTGGGCTAAATAGCCTAAGAAGGTGGTTTTTGTGTGTATATTTATGTGGTGGTCCTCCTTTTTTTTCTCTCTTTTGAGGAAAATATAAATGCTCTTGGTGCAAAACTAGAAAGCTATGACTGATTACTTTAGAGGAAAGTTGCAAAAGTGGGGCGATTCTAAACTTGTAAAGGATCCCTTATAAATATTCTAAAATTGAAAATGAATAGTGATGTGAAAATGTTTTGTTTTCAAAATAGATATTCCTTTCAAAACCAGAAGTAATTAGCAACATGCAGTAATTGAATATATAAATTTATATACTTGATCATGCATAAGCAGTGTGTTTATTTTTCTCAGTTAAACTGGAAATGATTCTGTACCTACTAGATTTAATACAGCCAAAATGTGAATCTGAAGTTCAGTTTTTGCCAATACTTGTAGCAAGTAAACAAACCAAAGTGATCTGAGTTTGTAAAAATTTATGAATAAAATTTGCACTATTCTGAATTTGAATATTTAGGAAGATTCACATTGATACAGAAGTTTTCAACAGTGTGGTGTTTGTTTTGTTTTGTTTTTTGGCATTTTTTTTTACTATTATTTCAAGAACTTATTAAAAGGTTTAAGACCAGTGATTGTGCTTGTGGGATTTTCTTTTTAAAGAGAAAAGGGTCATGTTCTTAGGTATCATTGTTTATAAAGTCAGATGATGAATTGGGGATAAAATCATTTTCTAGATATTAGGTCATGCTAATGTAGGTACATTATTTCAACACACAACCACTTAGTTAAAACAATTATTAGGTATAGTTCTAGAAAGTGAAGGAAATGAGTTACCAAGGAATACCCTTTAATTTACCTTCAGATTTAAATAGGTGGGAAGAATGTGTGGAATTAATCCGATTTACCTTCTCCCCATCACAAAACAGAAGTAAAATATTTCCCTTTTCCCCCTTCTCTCCACACAAGAAAACAAGAATCTTTTTTTTTCCATAACTACAAGGAACTGGTAGTTAAATAGACCTAATAGTCTTCTGGAATCGAGAGGGAAGATGGGACACAAAATGCAAAATACGTAACCAATGCCCTGTTAAGATTTTGATCCATTGAAAGACAAAAATCAATTTTAAGAACTAATGATCTTAAAACAAGCGGATTCTTGGGCAAAAAAGTTTGGCAATGTATTTTGTCCTCTCCACCTTGAAGTTAAGTATCTGATTTTAAAAATAAAATTTTAAGTGTGATATTCCTTAAGGATTATTTGCCCAGGAGAAAAGGATGCATTTTGAAATTGTCAGTTGCCTGTTGGAACTCAGTGTGTAGCCACAGGCAAGGAGGTGACTCAGAAGGGCCAAAGGAAAAAGCACTGAGATGGGAGGGTACAAATTTAAGCTTCATAATTTTGCCCAAGTTTCTGGTGGCACTAATTCCCTGTGTGTCACTGAAGATCATTTGATTCTTCTACTGGCACCCTGTGTGTCACTGAAGATCATTTGATTCTTCTACTGGCACACAGATAGGTTTCTATTGCTTGGTAGACTAAACAGGAAGCTGTAAACTGTCCACACAATAGTGAAACACATGTAAATTCATAGAACATGGATCTTGATGACTCCCAGGCTTTATACATTTATTACATTTCCGTTGTCAAGGCCTTATGATGGCTTTTATTGCAAAGAAACCTAAAAGCTTCCCAAATTATCACCCAGGGATTATGTGAACAAGGGGATCCTGACCTTATAAAATCAGTTTATTACAACTAGAAAGTTTCTAACAGTTCTGGAAAGGAGAGGATCATTGGGAAGTTTGCATTGTGTTTTTTTATAAAGAAAAGAGAAAATACGGTGTATGATTTTTTTTTTTAGTACATAGAACAACAGTTTGATTCCTAATTTTCCTCTTTTTTTCACTCGATGTATTGAGTCTACTAAGATGAAATGCCCTGTTTTGTTTTGGGAAAGCTCTTATTCCAGCAGAAGGCATTGTTTGGGTTTAGCTCGTTGTTTCCTTTTGTCTGCTCTCTGCAGGTGCTTTATCACAGATGGTCTGCAGTTCCTGTAGTGATTATTTCCAAGGGAAGTAACCATATATCTTGTGAAACAGATAAAACTGAAATGATAATTTGTCAACCAAATGCCTCTGTTGCGTTAAAAAGATGCCGTGTATAAAGTTGTTCAGTCATGAAATGCCTTAACCTGGACACAGCCCAAAAAACTAATACAAGTCCCGCCAAACAAATGGGTCACTACTATACATAATAAAATAATGACAGTGCATCCATATGTGCCAAAATAGCTCAGAGCTGATAAGGGAAAAATTATTTTATACCAGTGATATTAAAATTTGACCTACCCAACCTGTGTGGATCTGACAGTGACAACCTATCGAATGTCCCCGCTAATCTAAAGCAACATTTTTGAATGAGATTTAGAGGTGGAACATTTCCTGAAGGTTTTTAGTCTACAAACAATTGGATTATACTACACCATTAACATGGAGTAACTTGCCAAATATTTCCTCTTGTATATTTCTTTTTATTCACATAAAAGTAATTGAATAAATGAGTGCAAAGGAACAGCTAACAATGCCATTCTATATTTGTACATAAGGTAGGTGGTTTTTCAACTTGACCTATGCCAAGAACTGATATACTTTAAAAAAAAAAACATTTTCATTGACATTGGCTCCTATCAGGAGCCATTGAGTACAACTGACATTTGATCTGTCCTGCACTTGGAATTACAGACTTAAAACTGCTGGTTTAAAGGGACTTGGTTCACTAGGGAAGTGAACCAATTTAAACTTAATTTTGCCTTTTTTAATTTGAGTGTTCAAATAGCCTCTCCCTAAAAGGATAATTTTCTAAGAAGTTTCATCTTATTGTAGATTTAGATCATCTTTTTGTAATGCGGTAGCTATTTAGCATAGAAGGTTCTAGCTTAGGATATTCTCTGAGCAGAGATTATTAATGTAGTAAAATGTTAATAGAAAAAATGTTATTAAATGCAGCCTTACCTGCTATTGCATACATTATCCTGTGAATTATGAAGCAGGCTCTATTCACTAATCTGCCATCTTGCTTGGGGGGGTAGAAAGGGAGGTTATAAGTATTAATTTAACCACCGGAGAGATTCTGTGTAGATCCCTGAATACAATAGGAATGGATGATCTCTTATAAGCCCTTCTGGCTCCAAGGCAGAGCACAGTGCTCTGCAACATTTGCAAAATGTGTTTTTGTCCCAACACCCAAATATGATATTTTCATTAAGAGAACTTTATATACAAATTCAATTATATCAAGCTTTACAAAGGTCCTTTTATTTCCCCTCCATTTTCTTTTTCACGAAGAAGCAGTTTGTTAGGGCAGCATTTTGTTTGGGGTAGTTGCAATTTAGACCCATGACAAAGCACTCAAAGACAAAACATTGGCACAATTTGCCTGATTCCTCTGGGCTTGGTTCTAGTGAAGGGGCCTATTTTTAACTAGTTGCCCACAGTCGGTAAAACTAGTTGCTGGGAAGAGGCCAACCTGCATAGGCAGAGGGAGTTCCTGATGCAAATGAAATTATGAGTCCAGCCCTATTCCTAACCCTAGACAAATTTCAGAGCCATCTAAGTGCAAGGATATAAGGGAAGCGAGTGTGAGAGCTGAAGTTTCAATTCGGAGCTGTGAGTCTCCAGGTTACTTTGCTCATAAATCATTCTGCATCTCACTAGATCCTAAACGCCGTACAAATTAATTCCACCACCACCAACTCCCAGAATAATACATTTGTTACTGTTGTTCAATTGTTTTTCAGTCATGTGCAATTCTTCATGACCTCATTTGGGATTTTCTTGGCAAAGATACTTGAGCGGTTCTCCAGCTTATTTTACAGATAAGGAAACAGAGGCAAACAGAGTTAAGTGACTTGCCCAGGGTCATACAACTCTGCCGTATCTGAGGCCAGATTTGAACTTAGGTCTTCCTAACTCCAGGCCTAGTACTCTATCCCCAGCACCACTTTGATGCCCAGTGCATTCATTTAGATGATGCTGTTGTTCCAACATCAAGAGAGTGACCTCATTATCATCAATGGTGAACTGTGATCTACCTAAGTGAATTTTCCACATTATTAAAGCCTTCTCACTCCTGTTAACATCCAAATGTATTATTGCATACTTCTACTTTCTAAGCAAAGTGGTGTGTGTGTGTATGCAAACATATATAGCGCATATGGTATAATAGTTTATGTTATATGTGTGTGTGATACACACACAGATGTGATGCACATGTGCACACACACACACACACACACACACACACACACACACACACAAATTCAGGGTTATCAGGAAATCTATCCATTATTGGATTCCTCAAAGAAAATGATGGTGCTTTTGAAAACCTACTGAGCTATTTCAAAATAGTTATTTGATATATTGATATTTGATAAGTGTAAGAAAACACAGAAAAACTATTAAAAGCAGGAACAAAACCAAAAAATGTATAGCACTAGGGGTATTTGCCATTTCTTCCTTCTATCATTGTGCCTGTCTTGACTATTCCCATTCCTCCTTTTTATTGTCAGTTTCTCATCAGTTGAGAACTGAGAAATCAGATAAGCAAACTTGATCATTTGTGTCTTATTAAGAGTAAACAGGTCATAACTAGGGCTCCAGAGGGTTTGCTTTTGTTGACATACAGGCTCTTTTCTGTGTCCTGGATAGTGAAGGTTGCTGATAAGTGAAGTGTGCTGTATCTTGAACTGTTTTTTCAGTGATGAAGCTTTGCTCTCGCTGAGCCATCTACACCCTCTTGTGTGACCCCACTTGACCATAAGTCAGTTCTTCACTAGATAAGGCCAGATGGAGTCAAGGGCCCAGTACCTGGTCATTGGCCATTGAACATACTGAAATGAATAGGTTTGTTAGAGGAATGAAATCCCTGATTCTAGCACCGTTGGTCCTGGCTGCTACCCAGACTAAATAGTTAGGCCTCTGACTTTATTGAAGCCTTTTTCATACTAACTGATGCCAAGGTAACCAGCAATTATCTGTGAATGGCTCAGAACTAGTATAAGCTCTTCAAGTTTTCCATCTGGCAGCCTCGTAGTTTAGTTCTAACTTTTTTTTCATTATTTGGATCATAAAAGTGGAACAGGAAGGTACCTCGAGGCCAATAATGTTAATCCCACGTTTTAGGCTACAGGAGATTGTACAGCAGACTCTGAACTCATGGCATCAGATTCCAGAACCAATGCTCTTTACAAAGTACCATGCTATTTCCAAGGTATCTATTGACTAACCTTTGAGCAAATGACTTGGTTGGCCTTACTTCTTGCCCCTAATTAGTCACAGGAGTTGCAAAGACCCAGTTTGGACAAAGGCAGCTTGAATAGGGCAGCTAGGTGGTGCAGTGTATAGAGCACCAGGCCTGGAGTCAGGAAGACTCATCTTCCTGAGTTCAAATCTAGCCTCTACCACTTTATAGCGGTGTGACCCTGGGAAAGTCACTTAACCCTGTTGGTCTCAGTTCCCCATCCGTAAAATGCACAAGAGAAGGAAATGGCAACCCACTCCAATATCTTTGCCAAGAAAACCCCAAATAGGGTCGCAAAGAGTTAGATATGACTGAACAACAGCAAGCTTCAATATATTACTACCAAAAAAATTAAAATTAAAGAGTTGAGGGACAGGAGTGGGAGAAATAGGACTCTTTCTATTACACAAACTGCTGATAAATTACTTCCTAGTGAATTACTTCCTAACTCCCAACTCTTGCAGACCTGCATGAGATTTGCAAGTCTGTATTTCAAATATGCTATTTTTAATTAACCTCTTGCAGAGCCTTGTTATAACCCATTGGGTCACGTCATTGCTCACATTCTTCCTGCTCCCATCAGGCTTGCTAAGCATGCCTTGGCCCCGACATTGGCATCCATAAGTCAGCTGTGGAAACTTAGCTGCTTCTCAAGAAAGGTCAGAGTGCCAAGGAAGCACTGGAAAGATCATACTGAAGTTTCAACTATCTAAGAGCCAGGAGCATCTCTACTAGTGCTAAGACTGGAAACACACAGGTTAGTTAAATAATTTGGCATCTGGAGAAGTCAGAGGCTGGTTCATAAATAAAACCGGTGCATCTTCTAAGATTTGTTTTTTGGCTTTTTCTTTGTATGCCCAGCACTTAGCACAGTGGTGGGCACATAAATAAATGGGTAATAAAAAGTTTGTTGATTGATGAGAGACAGAATCAAGGCATACTGCCCCCTTTGTCTAAAATCCTCCTGGTTCCATTTCACCAAATGGATAAAGTTAAGATGAATGCTTTGAATGGGTAACAATAAAGTGAAGTTGAATGAAGCAGGTAATATAATAATTGAGCAAGTTTTTCCTTATCTGTAGCAATGAGGACTAGGCGATTTCCCAGGTTTCTTCCAGCTCAATCACTGGGTGACTTCAAGTGCTCCTGGAGTTTACCACCATTCATAAACTTCAAAAAAAAAAGTCTTTAAAAAAAAGCATAACTATTGCTTAGTAATAATAAATCTTGTTCCTTAAGCATCCCTCTGTTTTCAAACTGTAACATCTGACCTGTTTGTTGCTATTCACTCTTGATTCTCCAAGAGGATGATGTCTTGACTTGCACATGAGCTGGATTTGAGTGAGGCAGAGTCATACAAAGTTGTCAGCCTCACTCTTTCCTCCACAGTCATTGGAGTCCAGGGGTAAAAGGGCTAAGTGGAAACTGCCCTACGGCAGTATGGAGGAAATCTACAGGCCATCACACAATTCATTTTGGTGGGATTTCTGTCCAAGAAGTAGAAAGGAAGACAAGATGCGAATTGTTAGGAAATAAAGGTTCTGTTCCCAGATCTGTAATGGATCAATACCTGCTCTGCAACTTACAGCCTTACAAAGTTGCCTGGGGTCATTGAGGAGTGACATGCTCAGGGCCATACAGTCAGTATGGGTTAGCGGTAAGACCTGAGTTCCAATCTTACCGCTTCTTTAGCTGGCCCTATTCACTACGTCATAGTGTCTTTCATGGGCACTGATAGATGCAATTTCCTTACCAAAAGTTCCTTTTGCCAATGGAATTATGGGACTAGTCCAAATAAACAACAGTCAAACAAAACAAAACCACTCTCTGAGAAATGATGTGACCTTGGGTACATTATCCTGTCTTTTCTTTTTTCATTTTTTTAAATCTAAAAAAATATCTAAAATCTAAAAAGCTTTCGCAGGTGGGTCTATCATGAAGTACAACTCCAAACTTAATGCTGACAGAGAGACAAAGGGGATTAGAGGACCAAGGGCTCTAAACATAGAACTGAAAGAGACCTCAGAGACCATTTAGCTCAACCCTTCCATTTTACAGATGAAGCACAGGTGAACGGAGGCCACAGAGCTAATCAGATCACCACCTTCCAAATCCCAAAGGGTTGCTTGGATGTGATCCTAGTCTTGGAGGCAGAAGGGACCTTAGGGATCACCTAGTCTAACTTCGTCAGTTAAAAGATGAGAAAACTGAGGCTGACAGTGAAATGACTTTCCCAAGGTCACATGGTTAGCAAGTGGTAAGAGCTGGGATTCAGATCCATGTCCTCTAGCTTCAAATCCAGCACTCTCTCTACTTCACAAGGCTCTTAATAATCGTTTTCCTGTTATTCTCGAGTTCTTAAGATGTGTGGTTTTTGATATCAAATTGTTTTTGCCTCCCAAATAAGGGGAGGAGGAAATGGAGGGAGGGAAAGAATTTTGAATTCAAAATTTTGAAACAAATGTTAAAAATTGTTTTCACATGTAATTGGGAAAAATATTAAAATTTTAAAAAGATATATGGTTTATAAATGGTTAAATTTAGATGATAGGCAAGTACAGTATACTCAGTAGGAAGCTAGCCTCAGAGCCAAGAAGATGGGAGACCATGGGTTCAAGTTCCACTTAACTTCCCAGTATTCTCTACTGTTATTGTTCAGTCGTTTCCAGTTGTGTCTGACTCTTCACGACCCCATTTGGGGTTTTCTTGGCAAAGATATTGGAGTGGTTTACCATTTCCTTCTCCAGCTCATTTTACAGATGAGGAAACTGAGACAAACAGGGTTAAATGAATTGCCCAAGTAACACAACTCGTGTCTGAGGCCAGATCTGAACTCAGGAAGATGAGTCTTCCTGATTCCAGACCTGGAACTTTATCCACTAGCTCTCTCTCTCTCTCTCTCTCTCTCTCTCTCTCTCTCTCTCTCTGTGCTATTAAGACAATATGTTGCAGAGAAAGTACCAAGCTGTACAGAAGGAGACGTGAGACATTTTCCATCTGGGTGTTCCCTATATCAGTGGAATCCCAAATCCAATCTCTGTCCTAAAATTATGTATGGTGACTTCTGTTTAAGAAAATAATATTATATATTTTCAGAGATATATGGAAACCTCATTTTTCTGGAAAAGTTCCTTTCTCCAGCCAGGATCAGATATGTGGGGTTTGGTGTTTTTCAGAGGAAATGGGTAGAAAATAAGGTCCTACTCCAGTAGGAATCTGTGAACTTAAGCAGCTGCCTCGGGAAGCCAAATCTTTATTAAAAGACTCATCTTGGTAAACAAGGAAAAGTTAGAAAGTATTAGTGTAAAGTTAATTGGTTTAGATTAAAATCAGCACTGCTTGGCTAGAATTTCCGCAGCTAGTTTCAAAGGCTCTGGTGCAGGGGGAGGATCCAGTTAATTGCTTCTCTGAAACTAGCCCGCAGGGCATTTGATTCAAGCAAACAGGCCCTCGACTTGACTTTTTTACATTTTGCTAGAGAAAGCGAAAAGGTTAAATGTTCAGGTGTTGGGGGACCCTGGTACCATAGGGCCCTGCTGGTCCTCTTCTCCTGATTCTTCTTGGCAGCTTTCCACCCCAAAATGGATGGAATCCAAAGGCAAGTTTAGTCACTAGGCATCCGAAGCACTTAGATTTGTTAGACTCTGCTTTGCATTTCAATCCATATGACAACCTGGGCTCTAGGGGATCTGACCCAAGGGATGTGCCCTGGAGAAGGCTAGAAAGGAAGATTTGGCAGGAGGCACAGGCAAGCTAGGCAGCCGCCTTAGGGCACAACACTCAGTGGAGTGCTACACTTTTAAAGATTACTTTTGATACGTACTCATCCTTTCAATACCAGAGAATTTCATTCTCTACGGCCTGGAGACATGACATAGTTGTTTGCATGTTGTCTCCCTATTAGACTGTGATCCCTCTGAGAGCGCAGACTGGTTTTGGCCCCTCTTTGTATCGGTGCACCATGCCTGGAACTTAGTAGGCCCTCTTATACCTTAAGGGTTAGTTTCAAAGAAGATGGATGGGATGACATTTCTGTAACACTTTACAAATATTAGCCCATTTGATACTCAATAACAACCCTGAGAGGTAGGTGCTTATTTATTTATGTATTTACTTATTGCCTTATTTTTTGAGGGGGGGGAAGGCAGAGCAATTGGGGTTGACTTGCCCAAGGTCACACGGCTAGCAAGTCTTAAGGTCTGAGGTTGGATTTCAACTCAGGTCTTCCTGACTCCAGGTCCAGCATTCTACCCACTGGGCTAGGGAGCTGCCTCCAGTTAAGGCATTGAGGTCCTTCTCCTTTCGAGTAGGAGTAAGTGACCTCTGAGGTTCTTTCTAGTGCTTTTATTAATATTTTTATTCTCTCAGTCCCAGGGCTCTTCTCAGAGTTGCTCTAGGAGTTCCAGGGATGCATCCTCACAGAATGCAGTCCTGTCAGTCAAGGGCTACTCAGAGATAATTGGAGGGAGACAAAAACCACAAATCACTTAGGTTGATTGCTCCACTATCAGACCAAGGAGCTAGTGAAATGAAGTGGGTATAAAAGAATGTTTATGGAACAGAACCAATAAAGCTACAGAAAGCTGCCTTGCTACCTTGTGAAAGAGCGTCCAGCTTTCCAAGGAAGGCCCTCCCTAACCTGATTCCACCCTGCTTTGTCACCTGTCCTCCCACTGTTCCAAACTAGCAGTTTGAGTCAGGCCTGGCTCCTCATTGCCTCACAAACCTGTCACGCTCAGTTCTGCCTCCCCTTCTTGGCAGGCTGTTCCTTCCCACCCCTCCCCTGCCTTCAACAATCCTCTCCTTTCCCCTTCCCCCACAGATCTTTGCTCACTATCAAGGCCCATCTCAAGCCCAACTTAGTCAGGCCTTGTCCAGCTGATGGGTTGCTTGGGTGCCTGTGCTTGAACCCCAGTTTGTAAAATCACATCCAGTTCCAAAATCACATTTCTCCCTAGCCCCAAAACACTGTCTAAGGCAGTTACTCTCTAGCTCAAGGGCAGCATGCCCCAACAAAATACTTTTCTCTCTTCCTGATACAGTGGTCAGCTGTACCCATGGAATTTAGTAGTTGGACCCAACTGTGTACTGGCTAACGCAGCTGTGTCCTGGATCATACCTATTGTATGTATCCTAGATCCAGATTCATTAGATACATGCTGAATCCCTCGTTAGCTTGGGATATACATGTACACCCAACATCCATCTTGTCAAACACAACATTGATCGGTGGCAACTTGGTCAGCCCTGCTAGCTGACTTAGTGACGTTTCAAGCCTAATACCACACCTCCATGCAGCCCCCCTTGGGCTATTTCCTGGTGAATTCTGGGCAATATGCCTGCGTAGTAGATATTAAAAGTGTATGTTCCTTTAAGAACTGACCATTCCTTAACTCCTCCCTAATCCCTGACTCACCTAGTTAGCATATTTGGCACAGTTCTACTATAGATTATCCTATATAAACTTTAACTATACCTCTCTAAGTTTGCAGCTTCCTTAAGAACTCTTGCCGTCTGTATAGCGTAACAATAAATCTTTGCCACCTTGACTTAGAGAATGCTTGAATCCATGAATTCATTCCAGACTGCCTTCCAAGGACTCTGGTTATTGGGGTTCCTAGACTCCCTGAACTCCCTGACCTCCACATCACAACCACCCTTGCCCACTTTGATCATACCCTTCTCTGAAGGTTTCTAGCCCTTCACAATTATATGCTGCCTTGTGAGACATGCATACATGTGAGACCACACATGCATATATACATATATACGTGTGTATACATATACATATATGTATACATGGGAGGTATCTGACCCATAGTAGCTATATGGCCCTAGGCAAGTCTTTATAACCTCTCAGTGCCCACCTCACCAAGACTTAATGGAATACGGCTTGCCTTTGGAGCCAGATTCCCAGATTGCCCAACATGGAGGCACTCAGCCTCCCCTACCACATGGATGGGGATAGCTCCTTTGATTGGCTGCCCAGATGCTTCTTTAAAACTACAGAGACATAGAGTCGTTCTCTTTTGGCCGGTGCACTTTTATTTTGGTTTTATGATTTGATGTGGGGGTCATCTCGAATGAATTCACAGACTCAGACCACCTTCAATCCAAGTGAAGGCATTTACTGAGGGTGATACTCTCCAACGGACTGAGTTCCAAGAGGAACCAGCAACTTAGTAAGACAAAACAGGCAATTTTATAGTGTAATGATACTGATTACACAACAGAAATTAATAAATATTAAAAATATTAATTTGTCAAGGAATTAGTAATAGGGGTGTTAAGGGATTAAGTAATAGGAGAAGGGTCCCAGCCTCAGTAGAACTTCACATGTGATTTCCCACAATGCATAAAGAAAACCCATGGGGGGGGACATTAATATATGATAATGATATTATAATAAGCCTCTCTACATCACTTAAGTTCACCTAAAGGACAGTTTTTACTATTACTGAGCAGGTGCCTACTTCCATTGTTTTGGGGTCCACATCCTGCTGGGCATCCTGGTAGTGCTGCTTTCTGATTGGCTGAGTATTGTGGTCCTGTCTGAGACTAGATGGATGTGGTTGTGGTTGAGTGTATGGACACATCTGCTGTTTCTGTGGGAAATATGAGGACTGGATCTGGGGGCAGTAGCTAGCTAGAGGCAGGGGCTGGGATTCCATCGTATGAATAGGCCTGCTATTCTGTTAGAAATAAGAGTTTATAGACACACCTGCTGTTCTGATGAGGCAGTGAGGTATATATGAGAAAGTTGGGATATTGAGGGGTGTGTGTGTGTGTGTGTGTGTGTGTGTGTGGTTTTATTAGGATTTCATCATTTTGGTAAAAGCTCTTTCATGTTAGACACTATGGGTGCCATGAACTGAGCAGGTGAGAAGGCAGTGACTTCCTTCCCCTATTCTCTTTTTACTCTAACTAAGAGAAAGGGGCCTTGGGGTGTTTGCTTCCATGGTTTGTCATTTGTCCTTCTCAGGTTTAGAAGCCAGCAGTAATTGTCATTGGACTAGGAATTCAAGCCACGGTGACAGGGTTTTCACCACAGGCCTGGCCTCTGAGTGCCCAGAATCACCTACACGCTGCATGCAATGAGCCATTGGACAAAGAAGCCTGTAAATAGAGGCATAATTCTAGATTCTATTTATAGACTGCTTTAAAGTTTAAAAAGTCCTTTCCTCACAACAACTCTATTAGGTAGATAGAGCAAGAATTTTTATTCCCATTTTTAACAGGTAAGTTAAGACTCAGAAGTTAAACAACTTTCCCAAAGTCAAGCAGTTGGTATGTAGCAGACTTAGGATTCAAACCCAAGTCTTTACTAAATCTAGTATTTTTTTATACTATGCAGCATTGGAATTACTACTAGGAAAAAAAATATACTACCTTTCTTTATCACATTGTAATAGAGAGCATGCTGTACTTGTCATCAAATGGGTGCAGGACCAAATCTCATCTCTAAAAATGTGACCACGAGCAAGACATTTAAACTCTGTGTGCCTCAGTTTCCTGATCTGTAAGATGGGGATAATAATGCCTTTGATTGGCTTCCTTCCAGAGCTGTTGTAAGATGATGCATGCCAATGTAGCCCACTGCAAACTCAACAATGCTATAAAAATGCCAGTCATTATTATTCAACAGTTCCTTCTATTCTGACAGCCCATATGCTATTGTCTCCCTAGGCCATAACTGAAGCAACACCTAGCTGGAAACCAGACACCTGTGGGTGCTGCAGGAGGACTTCACACTGGATGTGGACGTCAGGGCTCTCTGGGCAACTCTCCCAATAAAATTCTCTCCTCCTGCACAGGTGGTGTGAACTTCAGTCATGCTGGCAACACTCCTGACTGCAGTGGGAGGGAGGAAGCTAAGACCAGCTGCAGCATCTTTTCTATTTTTATCCTTCTTCCCCCAGTGAACATGGCCTTTCAGGATTTTCTAGTTCTTTCTCTAAACAAAGTAAATCCAGGTAGCATATTCCCTTCCTCCCCGCATTGTTCATTTCAACATGAGGACACTTCATTTTAAGAAAACTGGTATGTGTTCATTTCTGCCTTGCAAATTCTGACCTTACAATTGCTTGATCTCCTTCCAAAAAGAAAAAAATCCTCACTTTTAGAAGGATTCTTCTAGTCAATCAATAAAGACTTACTAAGTCCCTAATATGTGCCAGATGCACCGCTAAAAGCTAGTGATACAAAGAAAGGTCAAAGCCAGCCTTGTTCTCCAGGAGCTCACCATCTAATAGGGGAGATAATAAATAAACACCAGTGGACAAACAAGCTACATGGAAGATAAATTGGAAATAGTCAACAGAGGCACTGGGATTAAGAAGTGTTTGGATATTAGGTGGGACTTGAAGGAAGTCAGAGAAGTTGGGAGGCGGAGATGAGGAAGGAGAGCATGCTAGGCATGGGGGTCAGCTAGTGAAAATGCCAAAGTAGGAGACTGAGTGTCTTGTTGGAGAAACAAGGAGGCCAGCATTGGTACATTGAAGAGACTGGGTGAAGGGAGGTAAGGTTTAAGAAGACTAGAAAAGTGGCGGTGGAAGCCAGGTTATGAAAGTTTTTGAATGCCAAACAGAAGATTTTAGCATCAGTACAAGTCCCCTACATTGCCCAAAAAAGTCTTAGGTGACCACATCTGTAATATCCAAGCAACAGAAAACATGTGGTCAAGGGAATGGAAAGAGCATTGGACTTGTAATTAAAAGATGTTGATTCAAATACTCATTGTGGAAGTCTGGGCAAATCACTCGACCTGTTTCTTCATCTGAAACGAAGAACACTACACTGAATTTTTTGGTCAATTCAGAGGAATAAAAAAAAAATCAAACAAAATACTGCATCCTAAAGTACTTTCCATCTTTAAATGTCTATGATTGTAGCCCCAATACAAATAAACACTGGTATGCTGATTGATATACCTCAGGAGTACGTACCTGTAACATCTGGAGAGAAAGTATCTCTAAGTTCCTAACCTAGGGTCCTTGAACTTGTTTTTAAGAACATTTTGGTAACTATATTTCAGTATAATTGGTTTCTTTTGTAGTCCTTTGTATCTTTTTTTATTCATTTAAAAACATTGTTCTGAGAAAGAGTTAGCCTTCAGAAGCAGGCTGACAAAATTATCCAGGACACACACACAAAGGCAAAGTACATTGGTCTAAATAATTAAAAGTTAAACATCTCTGCTGAGTAATGTTCCTAAGAAGTTAAAGATGTCCTAGCAGTTGCTAACACCAAAAAACTTTGACCTATTTGACTTGTGCCATGTTAATTTCCAATTATCGTGTGTATGTCAAAAGCCATATTCTCAGATGCCCATTGGCGATCTTTATCCTTCTCCTGTTTGGTCTTTACCTAAAGACACATCTAGAAGTGACAGAACTGGGATAGATTGGACATAAGGGGTGAAGGAGAGGTAAGAAACAACGATGACTCCCAAGTTTCAAGCCAGAGAGCCTGGAACAATGGTGTTTCCACCAACAGAGAGGAGGGAATTGGAAAAGAGAGTTGGTTCTGAAGGTAGGTGTGAGGAGTGGGAAAGTAGGTTGAATTCAGTTGTGTATAACAGGAATTGAAAATGGACCACCCAAGTGAAGTTGTCTTGAAGGTAGCTGGAAATAGGTGACTGAAAAATAGACCCAGGACAAGGCATTTGTGTATCCTACCCAAGGTTTGAAAATTGAGTCTCCTATGTTTTATTATACATTGTGTTAATGTGTCATTTGACTGGTCACAAAAGAAATATGTGCCATGGAGAATGGAATTTCTTGGCATTAAGGATAAAAGTGTGTGTGTGTAATACACATCCATAAATATGCATATATACATATATTTTGGTCATGCATGTTCTTACCAATGTGGTCATCCTTTCTATTAGTACAAATTGCAAAGCAGCTACACTTTCTCAATCTATGTGATTCTTATGCATTTCTTTCCATGTCCTTTGTTCTTTCCATGTTGAGCCTACTAACTGTGGTTGTACACCTGAGTTTTGTCTTAGGCTTTCTTCTTTTCTTTCTATATACTCTCTCACTTGGTAATCTCACCAGCTCTCATAGATTCAAAGATCATGTCTATACAAATTATTAACAGTTCATATATCCAGTTCTAGTTTCTCTCCTGAGCTCAAGTGCCACATCATCAATTTCCTAATGGATATTTCAAACTAATTGTCCTATGGGCATCTCAAACTCAACTAGCTCAAAACAGAACTAATTATTTCTCTTGCCAAACCTACCCCTCTTCAAAATTTCCATTTGACTGTCAAGGGCATCAACATCCTCCCAGTATTCAGACTGCCCATCTATTATTCCTGTTATACATGATTGGCCCATGTCATTTTCTTCTCATACATGTTCTCAATGATGCTGGAGAATAAAAATAGCTCTAGATTTGGAGTCAGAGGCAAGCATATATGATTTATTGTTGTCCAACTGTTTCAGTTGTGTCTGACTCTTCATGACACTGTTTGGAGTTTTCTTGGCAAAGATACAGGAGAGGTTTTGTCATTTTTCTTCTCCAGCTCATTTTATAGATGAGGAAGCTGAGGCAAACAAGGTTAAGTGACTTGCCTAGGTAAATAGGGTTAAGAGGCTTATGTAGGGTCACATAGCTAGTAAGTGTCTGAGGCTGGACTTGAATTCAGACCTTCCTGACTTCAGGACTTCAGGTACAGTGCTCTAACTACTATACTACTTACCTGCCTCAGCATATGTGATGTGGCAGTCAAAAAAGCTAAGACCACCTTCAGCGGACTTGAAAGGCACAGCACTCATGAATAACAGGGTCTGGCCATACTCTACCCTGTAGCAGACCAGATCTATAGTATTTCCGTTCAGTTCGGAGAACCACATTTTGGGAAGGACATTGGGAATCTGGAAAGAGTCCAGAGGAAGGCAACCCCTATCAACCAGCACATGTTATGTTCCAGACACTGTACCAGGTATTGGAGATACAAAGACAAAAACAAACCAGTACCTGCCCACAAGAAACTTACATTCTATTCCAACTGTCCTTGAAGATCTACCTCATGTCTCCATTTCTAGGCCCAGAACCAGAGAACTGGAGAGCTGGGAGGGACCTCAGCAGCCAGCTCTGCCAATCTTTATGTGAAAAAAAATCCCCACTAAAACATTCAACATTGTGCTGCTAACCAATATGGGAGCAATTGTAAGAAATAACTTCATCCCTAAATTTAGATTAGATGAAATAAGAGATGAAATTGACTTGATAACTTAATCGGCCACAAACATCTGAAAAAGGAATGATCTCTTGCTTCCTAAGGACTCCTACGACACTTTTAATTAGTCATACATAATTTAGCACCTGGTTATTATTGTCTTATATTGGCCATTTGTTTTGTTATGTGTTGTTTTTCTCATCTTCTGATTAGATTATAATATCCCTGCGAGGTAGGATCACATTTAACCCTACTCTGGTAGCCTCTATAAGCAGCAGTTCTCAACCTGTGGGTCATGACTCCTTTGGGGACTGAATGACCCTTTCACAGGAGTTGCCTAAGACCGTTGGAAAACACATATTTCCAATGGTCTTAGGAACCGAGACACTGCTCCTCTATCTGTCTCCAGGCAGGTCTACCCACATGCAGATACGCCTACATATGAGTATTAAAGGGTTGCAGCATTAGGAAGGTTGAGAACCACTGCCCTATAGCATTTAGGATGGTAGTAGGTATGTAGTCGGTACCTATTGAGTGACTTGCTCTTTCCTTCTCTTGTGGTTCAGTTTGGTGGGGAACAAAAATCCCCACCAAAGATGGCCCCTACTTCAACTTACCGTTACAAAAGAATCTCAGTGGGAACAAAATGGCTCTTATCAGAAAATTGGAGTACAAAATTTGACAAGACACCAATGGAGGACAGTAAAAGATGCCTCCACCCCAGAAGTGAAAGCATAGTTACTGCCATATTGCATTAAAGATGCCTAGTGTGTGTGGGGGGGGGGGTCAGCTCTTAGAAAGCATGGGGAGTCTCCATGAGCCAACCAGGACATCTCTGTACTATACCCTAGGAGCCATTACCCAAGAGAGCTCAGTTATGGAGATAACAAACTGATCTTTCTTCGGCATGTTACTCTGTGGTCTGGGCTCATTATACTAGTAGCTATTTTTCTTGTTTGGACAAGATGGAATTGCTTATTTTGGCCTTTTGGCCATCTGGCTCTTGTTTGTAAGACGTAGAGATGGTGATAAGGGTGTTGGGTAGGAGAAAGGATCTGTCATTTTTATGCCTTGTTTGACACTAAGCTATATTTAAATGAGTGTGCTGCATTCAGGGTCTCTTTAGTGGAGATCCATTCCACTTGAAGTGATGTCCAGACATGGGCAGGCAGGCTGGGCTGCTGCTATTTATTCTTGACTGAAGTGTGGGGCTTCAGGGAGTTCAAAATATTGTACTGAGCAGGACAGTCTTGGGATCCGGCTTCTGTCCCACCTGATGAAAATATCCCTCACTCAAATATTTTATTCCTTACTACCACATTCTTTACTATCCTCACCTCTTGCTCCTCCTTTGCAAACCTTAGGTTGTTACATAAATATGTTATTAAAATTTTATTATACGTCAGCATCTTCTCCTTTCTCTACCTACTCACACTTCCCTTTTCCTTACTTTTTCTTCTTTTCTCTGCCCTTTGTGTTTTCTTTAATCTTTATCTCCTCTCCTTTTTCTTCAATCTTTCCTCCTCCTTCTATCCCTCTCCCTCCCTCCTTCCCTCTCCTCTTCCTTTCTCCTTTTCCCACTCTATCTTTCCTTTTCTCTCCCCTCTCTCTTACATTTCTCCTTTGCTCTCACCCCTCTGCCAAAGCACAAATGTTCAAATTTACTTATATTCATACATTGTCCCCATAGGAGGTTTTCTTTCTCTTCTTGCTCGGCAAAACTTATATTTATTTGCTAAGATAAGTATTATTCATACAGCCCTTATATTTCCACTTTGCAAAAGAGTTTTCTTATGACTTTTAGCCCATTACAGTGATATTTCTTCCATATCACACTATTCCTGGGGTCACGTAGGCCCATGAATCTAGCTTATGATAGCAACTTCTTTCAAGGTTTCAGAAGATCTCTAATTTATCTCAGTAATATGGATGATCCCTCTAAGGGCGCAGATCACAGCAGAGATACCTTCATCCTCTAATACCCTTGTCCATCTCCTCCTCTAAATCCTCTGTGAAGGATTCACTTCATGTGCTGATGACCTTCCTCTAAACCTCTTGACATTTCATTAATACTCTGGAACAGGTAGACTATCCATCCATTATCTTTCCCTCTTGTTACGTGACTGGCCTACCTCTTTCTTGGGTCATATAACTGTCTAATGTTATCCTCTATCCCATTTGTTTTGTATGATTCATCATTAGTAATAAGATTTGTGCTGATTAAAATATACATATATATATATATAACTTTTAAAACTATGTAATAGGTGTATACTATGCATATTTATATATGATAATTTTATATAATATATAACTGATGTTAAAAATATGAACCTTTCTAATTTGACAAAAAAGGAAAATGACGGATGTTGGAGAGGATGTGGGAAAACTGGAACACCAATGCATTGTTGGTGGAGTAATGAACTGATCCAACCATTTTGTAGAGCAATTTGGGACTATGCCCAAAGGGTTATAAAACTGTGCATACCCTTTGATCCAGTAACACCACTACTAGATGAAATCCCCCAGAAAGGGGGAAGGAACCTATTTTTACAAAAATATTTATAGCAGCTCTTTCTGTGGTGGCTAAGAATTGGAAATTAAAGAGATGCCCATCAATTGGGAAATAGCTAAACAAGCTGTGGTCTATGATTGTAATGGGATATTATTGTGCTATAAGAAATGACAAGCAGGATGATTTCAGAAAAATCTGGAAAGACTTACATGAACTGATGGAAGGTGAAGTGAACAGAACCAGGAGAATGTTATACACAGTAACAGTAATATTGTTTGATGAAGAACTGTGAATGAGTTAACTATTCTCAACAGTAAAAAGATCCAAGAAAATCCCAAAGGACTAATGATGAAGCATACTATCCACCTCCAGAGAAAGAACTGATATTGTTTGAATACAGACTGAAGAATTTTTCACTTTATTTAATTTTTTTTCTTTTGTTTAAGTCTTCTTGTACAAAATGACTAATATGGAAATGTTGTACATGATTACACACATATAAAACCTGTATCTGATTGCTTACCATCTCAGGGAGGAGGGAGACAAGGATAGAGAGATAGAATTTAGTACTCAAAACTTGAAAAAAAAACACAAATGTTAAAAAAATTGTTTAAATGTGTAATTGGGGGGGATAAAATATAGTTTAAAAAATGAGCCTTTATTTCAGAAAGCAGGTTGGGGTCATTTAAAAGTACTGTTTATCTTTCCAAATGCAATTTAACCTATTCTCCTATTCTGTGTGCTGCTCATTGTCCATCCACAATGTTAAACCAAGAACATACACTCATAGATGAGTCCTATTGGTTTCCCATTTACCTGCATATTCTGGTGTGGAATATAGACATTCTTCATCCACTTGAATTTTCTTATGTGAATAGTTAGGTCCAACCCTTTGGAGGGTGATCACAGATCTCCTTGATGAGGGTCTCAAATATTCAAGAACTTGATGCAACCAGCAACATGTCAGCACAAAAACGAGCATCTACAGGACCTTACCATCCATAGGGATCCCTCTCTGATTTGGTATCTGTGCTGGACATTAAATTAAATTACACAAGCAGTTCAATAACACAATTCAATTACACAGCTGGGTTTTTTAAAGTACTTATTATATGTAAAACACTATGATAGATGTCACGGGCATAAAACAAGAAAAAGCCTACCCTTGAGAAGTTTACATTCTGGGGGGACATCAGGGGATAGGGAGGGAGACAGGGATAAATCATTTAAACAGATAAGAAAATAGGAGAGATAATCCGAGGAGAGAGAACACTAAGGACTGAAGAGATCAATAAAGACTTACCATTGGAAGAGGCACCAAAGCTGAACCTTGATGAAAGTTAAAGATTCTAAGAGGCCAAAGTAAAGAGGGAATGCACAGGGCAGTAATGATTCAGAAGAGGCATCCTCTGAGACAATGGCAAGTATCTCTCTCTCTCTCTCTCTCTCTTTCTCTCTCTCTCTCTCTCTCTCTCTCTCTCTGTCTCTTTCTCTCTCTCTCTCTCTCTCACACACACACACACACACACACATCACTATTTCATGTCTTGCTCAATACTAATACTCAGATAAAAAGTTATTTCTGTTGTTACATCTTTCAAAGAAACATGACTTTAACAGCATGGTAGAGTAAAACAAATACTGGATTGCTGAGTTGGATCGGTTATTAACTACCTTTGTTGATCTTGGTCAAGACATTTCTTTCTTCTGGGCCTTGGTTTCCTGATCTGTAAAAGGAGGAGAGTGGACTAGAGGGCCTTCAAGATCATCTAGCTCTAACTTGTACACAATCACAGACACATCGTACATATGATGACCAACCTTGATAAACTGGACTATCCTCAACAACGCA
>CM053581.1:513844906-513862966 GCA_028627135.1 Pseudochirops cupreus | reverse complement strand
ATTCTTTCAATGCCTATTTTGCCCTCTGGTTCTAGAATATCGGGCAATTTTGCTTGACAATTTCTGGAAAGATGGTGTCTAGGCTCTCTTTTTGATTGTGACTTTCAGGTAGTCCAGTAATTTTAAAATTATGTGTCCTGGATCTATTTTCCAGGTCAATGGTTTTTCCAATGAGATATTTCACATTGCCTTCTATTTTTTCATTTGTTTGGATCTGTTTTATAGTATCTTGATTTCTCATAAAGTCATTAGTTTCCAATTGCTCCAGTCTAATTTTGAAGTAGTTATTCTCTTCAGTGAATTTTTGAAATTCTTTTTCCATCTGGAAAATTCAGCTTTTTAAGGCATTCTTCCCCTCATTGGCTTTTTGGGCCTCTTTTGCCATTTGAGTTAGTCTATTTTTTAAGGTGTTATTTTCTTCAGTGTATTTTTGGGTCTCCTTTAGCAGGCTGTTGACTCACTTTTCATGATTTTCCTGCATCATTCTCATTTCTTTTCCCAATTTTTCCTCCACGTCTCTTACCTGATTTTCAAAATCCTTCTTGAGCTCCTTCATGGCCTGTAACCAGTTCAGATTTTTCTTGGAGGCTTTTGATGGAGGAGTTCTGACTTTGCTGTCTTCTTCCCGCTCCATGCCTTGATCCTTTTTGTCCCCAAAAAAAGGGTTCTATGGTCTATTTGTGCTTCCTGTGCTCGCTCATGTTGCCAGCCAATTACTTGACTTTTGAGTTCTTTGCCACAGTAGAATTCTGCTTCCAGAGAGAAGAGCTTTGCCCCACATTGTTGGGGTTTTTTCAGCTGCTGGAGCTATTAGGAGGGTGCTGTCTCTACAGCCCCTACAAGCTCTGGCTCACTGGTCACACACCCCAGGACTACTACCTAAGACCTCAATCCAGATCCAAGCAGGTTAAACCAAGCGTGATTGCCCTCTGAATGGTTGCTTGGTCCCCCTACAATCTGCAGGTCAGGAGCTCCCGAGGTACCTACACTATGGCGCCTCCGCCATTTCTCACCAGAGTGAACCAGACTGTGTTCTTCTGTCCACTCCTTTTCCAACAGAGTTCCATGCTGACCTTTTACTTTGGCATTTATGGGTTGAGAAGTCTGGAAGCCACCACAGCTGCTGGCTATTCACTCTCCTGAAGTCTGCTCCAGCTGCTGTTGGCTGGGGCTCCAACCAAGCAGCTCCTGCAGGACTGTGTGGTGCTGCATTAGACCTTTCCTATTGGCCTGCCGGCCTGTCTTCAGTGGGAGATTTGCTTCTCTCTGTCACTTTGTGGGTTCTGTAGCTTTAAAATTTGTTTAGAGTCACCTTTTTAGAGGTATTGGAATTGTTTGGAGCCAGAGCCCATGCCAAGTTTTTGTTTCTACTCTGCCATCTTGGCTCCATCCCTATAAAACATTTCTTAAAGAAATAATTGGCAAAATATTGATTGGTCATGGTTGAGCCACGCCAATATAGTAAAAATAAATATGCTACATAAATTAATATATAGATTCAGTGCTATTCAATTGAATTCCCAATGAAGTACTTTATAAAACTAGACAAAAATTTTATTTGGAGGAACTAAACATCTAGAATCTTAAGGGAAACAATGAAAAAAAGTAGGAATGAAGGGGAAAATGCACTTCATTTCAAATTATAGCATAAAGCATTATCATCATAACTATTTAGTACCAGTCTAAAAGAATAAAAAAGTCAGCCAATAGAACAGATTAGATCAGAAAAAATGAGAAACAATCCCACTTAGTAACCTAATGTTCAATAAAACATAATTTTATTGAACATAGGTTAGTTGGGGGAATTACTACTAGTAACTACTTAGGAAAATCTGAACGCAGCTCAACAGAAATCAGGTTTAGACTATCTTATATCATATACCACAATAAGCTTAAAAAGGATATGAGAATGGACTATAAAAGTTCATAACATAAAAAAAATTAGAAAACTAGGTCAGATGCCTTTCACAGCTAAAACATTTATATTCTTTTAGAAGGTAGAAACAACTGTTTACTACCTAATTAGCAAGAATAATTGTTGTTTGTCCTTCATTCTCAGAGAGGACCATGACATCAAGAAGCTGATGCCATGACTTGCAAGTGAATTGGATTTAAGTGAGGGAGAGCTGCATGAGAATAATTAGGCAAAAGAGGAAGTTACCATATAACCCTTTCCATCCTTCCCGTTCTCTTTCCAGAAACAGCCTTGCTGAGTCCCAAGATATCTCCCATGACCCATGACCCATGACCCATATCCTGAGCAGTCTGAGGTCTCTATATGTTTTGAGGTGCTTGCCCTAGGCTAAAGAATTGATGATTATGTTGCTGGTCTCTTTAACAGAGAAGTATGATTAATTAACTACTAGGAAGGCTTCAGAAATAAGATAGAAGATTGATAGAGCTCATGAAAAACTCAGAAGTTTCAAAAACTAGCTTTCATTTAACACTCATTCAGGAATTCTCTGCCTCTTCTTTCCTCCACATTGCTCACATATCATCTCCTACCCAAAGATGTTGTCCTTGCTTGCTGATGTTCCATTCTACCTCCTCTACTAGCCCCACCCCAATTTTTTTCTATCTTGTATGTTTTATACATATGTTATCTCTTCTAATGAAATACCCTTGTCACCCTCTTTCCTCCCTGCTGCATACACACTCAAATACTGTGCAGGAGAACTTTATCAATCCCTCCCACTGCTAGGGACTTCCTGCTTAGATTACTTCCCATTTATAGTGTACATATCATATACACACATAGTTATTGGCATGCTGTCTCCCCCCATTTGAATGTGAGCTCCTTGAGGGCAAGGACCCTATTTTTGCCTTCCTGCTTATCCTCAGGACCCAGCACAGTGCTTGGCACATTTAAGAGCTTAATAAATGCTTCTTAACTAAGTTCTTTGAGGTCAGAGACACTCATTTTTGTCTTTATGTGCCAAGCACTATGCTAAGTGCTGGGGATACAGTCAGTGCTTAATAAATGCTTCTGCACTGATTAAATATAAAAGATGAGAAATAGGGTCTTTGCCCTTCAGGGCTTATACCTAAGTATGAAACTTATCGTCTAAATTCCTAGTGTTTTAAGGATTTCGTATTCATTTCTGGACAGCAACCTACACTCACACACAAGCTTTTCAGATGTCAGATCTATAAAACTATTGATTTAAATCCAAAAAATAGATGTTAGCTTTCCCATGAAATAGCTGTGAATTTAAAGTGGATGGAGATATGGACTCAGGGCACAATGTCATTTTGAGTTTGACTCAACCTAACATGTTTGAAAAATAGATGACAATGCTGGAATTTGAATGCCTTTAGATTCTATCACAGGGCCCTCCAGTAATTTTGCAAATTAGCTCTGCACTGTTCAAGTTGTTGGCAGGTTTCAACATCTTGCCCTTTTTCATGTGAAAAATAAAACTGTCAAATTCAGGGTCTTGTTTATGACTCAAAAATTTTGAAGGATTATAATTCCATCCATCTTCTCTGACATGGTAGATCCTCCATCACTATCCCTAGTTCTGTTTTCCAGTTTACTCTTACAGGTAGCATTGTGATACAGTGGATAGGTCACTTGGAGTAAACCTAAATTCAGATTTGGCCTCAGACACTTTCTACAGGTATGACTCTGAAGTCACTTAACTTTTATTTTTCTCATTCCCTTCATCTCTAAAAGGTGGTAATATCTACCTACCTTCCAGTTGTTGTGAGGATCAAATAAGATAATATTTGTAAAGCATTTAGAATAGCCTGGCACATACTAGGCACTTGATAAATGCTTGTTTTGTTTCCTTCCTCTACCCCCAATCCAATGCCGTATCAATTTCTTTTAGATCCTTTGGTCAATGAGAAGGCAAGTTTCTTTGCTGAATATTGCTGTTGAATGCTGAAAAGCAATTTATCACTGTAAAGGAAGGTGAGGAGATGGCATTCAGAAAGGCATACACATGAGATTTTGTCAGATATCTACAGTGGGCAGAACACTGTGCTTGACTCTCCAGGGAAATGTGAGGTTTGAAAAACATGATCTCTAATCTCAGCTCTTAATTGATGACTGGGACATTGCAGATGATATGCTGATTCAATTTTCTAATGACAAAGTTGGGAGGGATAGCTATCATACTGAGTGAAAGAGTCAAGAAAAGATCTTGTGCTAAATCTAATAACATGAAATACAATGTGTCCCCAAAATGGAGTGTTAATAAACTATAAATAGCTATTTAAGCTATTAAAGCTTAAAACTGTACTATCCTATATAATAGGAGTAAGTTTTTAAAAAAATTCACATTTAGGTTAAAGAAATTAACTTCACAAGCACAGTATGGGTGTGGCTAGGTAGCAGTTCATGTGAAAAATATCTGAAGATTTTACTGAACTACAAACTCGATGTTAGTCAGTAGCAAAATATGGTAGTCTAAAATATTAATACAGTATTAGACTATCTTAAGTGAAGTATCACATCCGAGAAAAGGGAAATGATAGTCCCCTTGGATTTTCTCTTATCAGATCAAAGCAGGAACACTGCACTCATTTCTACGTGTCCTATTTTAAGAAGACGATTGAGAAGCTGGAACATATACAGAGGAGAGCAATCAGGAGAGTGAAGGGCCTTAAAAGCATATGTCCTTTTGGACACAACAGGACTTTGAGGAAAGATTTGAACTTGGATCTTCCCAATGCCAACAACAGATGTATCCAGGGCAGGTCACTTAACCTCCCCGTGACTCAGTTTCCTCATTTATAAAGTGGGAATAATGGCACCTACCTCCCAAGGCTGTTGCAAGGATCAAATGAGTTAAGATATGTAAAGCACTCTGTAAACCTTAAAGCACTCTATAAATGCTAGCTGCTATACAGAAACAAGAGCTATGACTACTACCACTATTTATTTAAAAAGTGAATGATGAATTGTTGGGTATGTCGTTAAGGAAATTGTTTTTTAGCTATCTCCCTCTACACACACACACACACACACACACACACACACACACACACACAGCCTGATATACCTTCCAACTATTAAATTTTTTATTCTACTATTATTCTATGAAGCTTATAATCAGATAAAACACAGAACTATTGAATGTTATACTCCTTAAGAGAATTATAGAATTAATCATCATTATAGTAGTTGACACGTAACACTTTAAACTTTCCAAAGTGTTTTACTTTTCATCCCCAAAACAATCCTAAAAGCTAGGCAAAAATGAATGAAAAATAAGTGTATGGATAAAAAAGCTGTGGTCAAGTGTTTCCTGCATACCCAGTAGGGATAATAGAAACAGAAACAGCAAATGCAAGACTGACCCTGCTCTTAAGGAGGGCAACATTCCAAATTTATTAGGACAATACATAAGAACATAAGGGGGCTGCAATGTATGGAGGCAGGCCAAATGATAAGGCCTGGTGGGCCTCTGTCTTATCGGAAGTAATGGATTGTTGACTAGTCTCATTTAAGCCCTACAAACAAACAGCCCAAGGAGCACTAGAGGGTTAGGGAGGATCTTCTCTGCTGCCTGGCTATCCCAGATGGATTCCACGGATAGTGTCTGTACTTTATAGATGAGAAAACTGAGGTTTAATGAGATTAAGCAACTTGCTGACTGTTCATACAATTAGTAAGTGTTGGAGATTGGCTTCCAACTTCAATCTCTTCTGACTCCAAGTCCTATATTATTTTTATTTTGTCCTGAGACAGTGCTAAGGGAAATCAGAGGATCAACGTTATTACCAGGAAGGGAATTCTTCATGGAGGACGTAGTATTGGAGTTGGCTTTAAAGATCGGAGAAGCATTCAAAAGCTAATGTGAGATACAATAGAAGGAATGACAGATTGAGAATTGGATGTTGTCAGTTCAAATAGTGTATCTGATATTTACAGCCTGCATGACCTTGACTGGATTTCAGCTTCCTTGTCTGTTTAAAATAAAGAAGGGTAGCTGGGGAAGGGTAACTGGATGGCCTTTAAGGTCCCCTTAAGCAGTCCATGGGATTGTAAATAGATCATAGAATAATACATTTGAAGCTGGAAGGTACTTCAGAGGCCATTCAATGCTACACCCTCACTTTATATAAGGAAACTGAGGCCCAGAAAAGATAAGGCACTTGCCCAGGATCAGAAAATTATTAAGTGTTGGAAGCAGGACTCAAACTTGGGTCTTCCTGACTCCCAAGCCCAGCATTCTATCCACTGTGGGGCCCATCGGGCCTTTACCAGTTTGCTGGAGGGTAGAAAATAAAGAGGAATAATATAAAACAAACATGGAAAGACAAGACGGCATGAGATTGAGGAGGGTTTTGAATGCTAAGTAAAGGCGTTTGTACTTTTTTGTTTTTTCCATTGTGTGTGACTCTTCATGACCCCATTTGGGATTTTCTTGGCAAAGATACTGGAGTGATTTGCCATTTCCTTCTCCAGCTCACTTTACAGATAAGGAAATTGAGGCAAAAAGGGTTAAATGACTCGCCCAGGGTCATACCGTTAGTAAGTATCTGAGGCCAGATTGGAACTCAGGAAGATGTCTTTTTAACCCTAGGCCTAAGCATTTCATCCATTGCCCCATCTAGCTGCCCATTTGGATTTTACTAATATTTAATAATGATATGTAACATTTACATAACATCACTTAAGGTTTACAAAGCATTTTACAAATATCTCATTTTACCTAGTAGGAGTAAGTAATTCAGGAAACAGTAGCTGCAAAACAGATGTCCCGTTAACATGGGGCACACTCTACCACAATTACACACAATATCAGTGGGAAACAGTGACTGCATCCGCAGAGAGATATGCACATAGAGAATGAAATGTATGACACTGTAGCACTCTGATGTACTTTTTCTTTTCATGGCATCCTCATATTTTGCCCCTCTTGGGTTCTTCTATAGGGCAGGTCACCCAGGTGGGCTCCCTGGGACTGCTCCTCTCTATTGTTCAATTCTCAAATGCCTGGGCTAATTCTCTTTTGAATTCATAGCTGGTTCTCTTCTTTGCTTCTAGGCTTCACATTCCTCAAAACTGTCTCTTGGCTCAACTCCTTTTGGACATAGCATTTTTTTCCTGGGGGACTAGCTCTGTGGCAAAGTGCCATGGCCGAATGTGGGAGAGGGAGTGGGAGAGAAGTAAATCCCTCCCCCTGAGCCTCTGGTAGAGAAGCAAGAGGAAAGAAAAGAACAATTTTCTCTCAAGGACTGGGATTCTGCCTTCATAGCTGGCTCTCTTCTCTGCTGAGGAGATCACTCTCCTCAGAACTTTCATGCCTCCAGAACTTGTAAGCTTGTTTAGATTGTGAACTCCTTGAGGACAGGAACTGTCTTTTGCCTTTTTTTTTTATCCCCATGTTTAGCAAATAGTAGGTGCTTAATTAATGTTTACTGATTGATTGGTTAAGGTCACTAGGCATGACTGATCTTCAGTCATCTAATGACAAATTGTTTTCTAATTCCATGAAGGAGAACTTCTTTACACTTCCTAAAGGGACAACAAAGTGAAAACTTTTTTTCCCCCCACTTAAAGACTGACACCTTGTTATAACTGTTACAGTACCTTATCTTCTGTGATTTCATCAATTGGGTTAGGGAGAAGATAGGAATCAATAGATCAGGGATGTTCTGCTCAATTCCTCCCCCACTTTTCCTCCCCCATTACGTAAGTAAACAGATTTTAAGAAGGACAAGAATTCAAAAGTGCATTTTGTTCCTATGACAAACACTCTCTTCAGAAATAAGGGGTACTTTACTCCAGGGACCACCTTTTCAATCCTAGTGTTCTCCCTTCATGTTTCCTTTGGCACTATTACTCTGACACATTCTTTTCAGTTCAGTCTGTGTATAACCCAACTCAGGGCATTTAAAAAAAATTTTGTGGTACAGCTAGGTGGTGCAGTGAATAGAGCACAGGCCCTGGAGTCAGGAGGACCTGAGTTCAAATCCAACCTCAGACACTTAACACTTACTAGCTGTGTGACCTTGGGCAAGTCACTTAACTTCAATTGCCCTGCCCTCCCCCCTCAAAAAAAAATTTTGTGGCAGGATATAAATTACAGTGGTTCAGTATGGGTACAATGCTGCTGCAAAGAGTGCATAATGAGACTGCACAAGAACACTGAAGGGGAGTTTTAATTGTTGCTTTCAGTTGCTCTTCATAAATCATCCTTTATTTCCGTGCTTTGTTTAAAACCAAGATATTTGTCTTAGTTTCCCAGGGAAGCAGCTCTTTTCATAGGGAATGTGCTTCTCCTTAAGAAATCCTGTAGAGAGCTGAGTTGAAACCTGAGGATAGACTAAGACCTCAGAAGGTCACCTCAACCCTGACTCTGAATGATTCAGAAAGACTTCTGTAACTCTGGCCTCCTGCTCTTCTCCAAACCACTATTTTTTGTCCAGATCATTGACTTTCACGGGTATAGGAACCTACATTTACAATTGCAGATAAGACACTGCTCCTCAATTTATAATCTCAGGCAGCTATTTGGGGCATGAAGTTATATCCCTTGGCCAGTCGGGGCTACATAGCCAGTATGTGTGAGAGACTGGACCTGAACTCAGGACTCACTGGTTCTAAGATCATATCTCTGCCCCATATACCACGCTGGCTCTATCTTTCAGGTAAGTAAATACAAGTTATTTTATTTATATTCTCTTCTACGATACCAACTTCTTTGAATTTCTCTGCAATTTATAGTCTTAGAGATCTGCTTTAGGACACTGACAAGTTAAATCACTTACCCACAGTTAAAAAGACAAGTTGGAAGCAGAATTTGAACCCAGATCTTTCTAATCTCGAGGCCATCTCTATGTACTGTACCACGCTGACTCTCAATATAAACTATTACTGTAGCAAAACCTTTATTGCATTTTGGTGATTCTGATCTCAGTCAGACAGAGGTCCTTCTCCAAATAATTGTCAGGAATATTTGGTCCAAGTCACAAAATGAGAGTTCAGGAATGGCTGCATTAGCCACCAGATGGCCATTCTTGTCCTTGCTGCCAGGAATACTCCCATTTCCCAGTTGGCAAAGTTGAGACAGAGAAAGATTGTCAACTCAAACTCTGCAAATTACATGGTGATGATGAAATCAAGGAAGAAGAAAACCAAGCTGGTCTAAATGGTGATTTCCCTCAAGGAGACAAAAACATTCACTTAGGTTTTTGCCATGTCAGCCGGTTTGCTTATTTCTCTTTTCCACAAACAAATGACAATGACTTGGCTTCCAGTGACTGTTGCACCTTTGGCTTTAGAGAGGGGAAGCCTGGGAAGAAGCCTCTTTCTCCTAAAATGGCAACTGTAGGATTTTAGCTATTCCTCAGCATTTGGAATTTAAAGTAGAATGTTAAACAGCTCCCAGTTACACTAAAGAATCTGTCTCACTTCTCTCCCTCACTTCATCCTGACTGGTCTAAGGTGATGTGTCCATCCATGCCTGCCTCTTCCAAATTAAAAGTGATGGAATGGCTGGGTGGATGGCTGTGATTTTCATCTTTCTTGAGCAGTGACAGATGATGCTGCAATCTCTGAGCAAATGAAGTCATCAACTCCCAAGCACCACTGACATCATCAAAAAATCAGAGACTGGAGAGCCACAGGCCTTCAATTTATTATTGGAAATAATGGGAGAAAAGCAAGCAATTATGATTGACTTTAGGATGCACCACTGGGAGGGAGTGAAGATTTGTAATTCCTGCCCTTGGGCCATATCAAGATTTGGAACCAGAGCCCAATTTGAAATAACACAAACTAAAAAAACTTTATTAGACGGGGTGTCATTTGGAGTCCAGTTCTTTGAACTAGCCATAAATTCCTGCGGGTTATAATCTAATGCACAATCATGGCACCAGTTTCTAGTGGGGGCTATGTGTGGTAGGAGCAGGATGTGTGACGGGTCCTTGAAGCACTGCCTGGACCTCCAAAGACCTTTTATTTTCTTGTCCTTTTAACCCTCCTGCCTCATGCAAACCACAGTGCTGAATGCAGGGCCAAGCAATTCAGTAATTGAGGATGATTATAACCAGAGGTGTCCACTGAACGACCCTAAAGGCATGTCAAGTTAGGAGATAGTGAGACATGGAGGTGAAGGCTAAGGGTCTCATAGCCCAGGGGAATCATGTCTCCTGTCCCCTAACTCTAGAAAGTTGGTTCAGGGCCAGCTATAACTTGAAATGTAGACTCCAACTTAATGGGGTGTGGAATGTCAAAATAACTAGTTAGAGTTCAGTCTCAATTTAGTCCACTCATGGTCGGGGGGGGGGGGCAGGGTGTGTGTAAAGATGTGGAATGTGATGTCATAGTATTGCAGAATGTTAGAACATGTTAGAAACTGCCTACCTCTTAGCCCTTCCCATTTGACAGACGAAGGGACTGAGGCATGGAGGTGAAGTGATTTAGCCACATATCATATAGCTAGGAAGTGGCAGTGACTAGAGAGTGCTACCCCTCCTCTGGGCCAAGGCCTTCTTTAAATTAGGGTCCTCTAATGTTTGGGGGTATCTTTGCAATGGAACTTCCCCAACCCTGATTCAGGAAATGGTAAAAACATTGCAGAAGAGGCCCGTGTCTCGTATTTCTTTTCTACACACAGCTGGGGAATATGCAGGGTGTTCCAAAAGTCCCGGTGCAGTGTGAAGCTTTATAATTTCAGAATGTACCAAAGACTTTTGGCATACTCTGTATACCCCTTGCAATAGGACTCAGTAAATATTTGATGATTGACTGTTCTTATCCTTCAAAGGTTACCTCGGAGCTCATTGTTTTCATTTAACCTTTCCTGACTACCCCATAGTCCCAACTGATCACTTCTCCTTTCAAGTTGTTATAGCATTTCTATTGTTAATTATCTTATATTAGGCATTAAGTTATGATCACACAATACTTAAATTTTTTGATGGCACTTAGATGAATATGACAGTCCCTTCAACATTGTAGATCATGAGCCATCCAATGCCTTCTCTGTAGGACTATCTCTACTTTCCTATCAATCTGCCATAGGGGGTCAACCCAATGTGCTTTGGTTTTCCCAATACTGAGTGGATATCAGTGGAACCCAATGGCTACTCATCCACTATCCCTCACTCCTGCTGCATGACCAGTCCTTCCCCTTTTCCACTTCCACATCATTGCTTTGCCATGCTACCTGCTCTCTCACCTTTTTCCAAGAGAAACTTGGACTCTGCCCCTGGTAATTGTGGCTCTGTATTCATATTATCTTGCTGGGTCCTCCATCCCATTTTTCAGTTTCCTCCATGACCTACATCCTCCCCTCCCACCCCTTTATACATTGTCTTCTCTTACTAAAATATAAGCTCCTTGAGGAAAGGGGCTGTTTTCCTTGCTTCTATTTGTCTCTCCAGTCCTTAGCATAGCACCAGAACATAGCAAGCACCTAATAAATGACTAATCTACTTTCATTTTTTTTTCCAAATTGTTGTATATTATGGGAGGTTTATTCCTTTTTATTACTGTAACTTAAATACACAATAAGGAAAGAAAAAGAAACATTTTAAACTTAAACACTGGAACTTAAATACAAAATAGAAAAAGAAAGCATGTCATCCTCATGTACACAAAAGAATGTAAGAGAGGATTCAAAATATAGCAATAAATTTCCATTTCAAAAAAGCCTAATAAATACTATGCATCGTGTTGAGAGCTGTCCCTCTTTGCTTCTTTGTAAGTTTTCTTTTGTTCTCTGCTGTGAACTTTTTACTTCATGCTTTTCCCACCCTTTCTCCTCCACCCCCAAAGCTACAAGTAAGCATGGATTTATCTATCTATATATATACAATACATACATATATAGACATATACTTTCCCTAACAAATTTTACTTCTAATTTTTGTTTTTATGCCTGCGCATATCTCATTTCCTATCCCTCCTAATTCCTCTACTTCTATCCACTACCTTGCCTTCCTATTACTTAACCTACCCCACCTCCAAGAATCTCTCCCTTATCCTCTCATTCCCATAAATCTGAACACCCTTTTATTCCCTCTTTGACCTATTCCCTCACCCTCCCTTCTAAAGATCCCTCCTTTATCCTCTCTCTTCCCTATCCCCTTAGCATTTTAATTCTGAATTTAGAAAACTTTTATACCCTTCTAGATATGTGTATGCTTTCTTCTTGAACCCATTCCCAACGAAAGTAGATTTCCAGAACTAACAGCCCTCCTCCCCCATCTAATTCCTCTGTTGGTTCTTCCTCTCGCATTTATATAAAATAGTTTGTATAAAATAATTACTCTTTTTAACTGTTCCTAAATGGCTTTAGTTTTTAAGGTCATTTCATACTTAGGTCTACCCCAATCTTTCTTATGAACTACTCAATTACTAATAATACTCTTAAAAACACATTTTATATACATAAACAATAAACAGTCTATCCTTATGAAGTTCCTTGCAATTAGACTTTGATACGCATCTTATATTTCTATGGGTTCTTGTATGTCAAATCTTCTATTAAGTTCAGGCTTTGATTGGTTTTTTTTTTTTAACAAAGTCCTGAAAGTCTTACAGTTCACTAAATGTCCATTTTTACCCCTACTTTCATGAAATCTTTACAAGAAAAAATATTCATAAGATAACCTTTGACCCAGAAATGCCATTACTATGCCTTCTCTTGTATAATTCTTTGTCAGTAATGTGTTGCAGTCAAAAATTGGTAAAAAAAAAAATTTTGTAACAAGTATCTTTGATAAAAGTCTTATTTCTCAAATATATAGAAAACTGAATCATGTTTATAAAAATAAACATCATTCCCCAATTAATAAAAGGTCAAATTAGATTCTACTCTAGCCCCATATATTAACTATGTGTGTCTGTTTTAGCTGTGTTTCTTATAAACAACATTGTTGGATTCTGGTTTCTAAACCACTCTCACTTCCATTTCATGAGTGAGTTCATCCCATTTACATTTATAGTTATGATTACTTTGTATTTCCCTCCATCCTATTTCCTTCTGTTTATCCTTCTCTCTTTTTATCCTGTCCTTCCTCTAAAGTCCATTTTGCTTCTGACCACTGCCTTCTTTTATTTTCCCTCCCTTTTAGCACTCTTCTTTCTCTTATCCCCTTCCCCTCCTAATTCCCTGTGGGGTAAGACAGATTTGTTACCAATTTAGTATCTGTATATATTTTCCCTTCTTTGAACCAATTTAGATGTGAGGTTCAGGTGTTGCCCATTCCTCTCCCCCTCATTTTCCCTCCACTGGAAAAAGCTCTTTATTGTATGCCTCTCAGGTGAAATAATTTTCCCCACTTTTCCTTTCTTTTCTCCTAAAGCATCCCTCTTTCTCTACTATCCATTTTTAATACATCATCCCAACATAATTGACTACTTCATGCTCTCTTTCTCTGTAGACTCCTACCTGTTCTAATAATGATAAAGTTCTTAGAAGTTACATGTATCATCTTCCCATATAGAAAGGTAGACAGTTTAATCTTGTTGAGTCTCTTACGATTTCTCTTTCATTTTTGTTATGTTTCTCCTGAGTCTTGCATCTGAAAGTCAAATTTTTATAGCTCTGGTGTTTTTACGAGGAATGCTTGAAAAGTCCTCTTTTTCATTAAATATCCATTTCTTCCCTGGAAAGATTATACTCAGTTTTGCTGCATAGGTTATTCTTGATTCTAATCCCTGGTCTTTTGCCCTCTGTAATGTCATATTCCAAGCTCTCTGCTTTAAAGTGGTAGTTGCTAAATCTTGTGTGATTCTGACTGTGGCTCCATGGTGTTTCTTGCAGAGGGTCAGTACTGAGACAGTCTAGGGATGGGAAGAGTCTGGGCCAGGTTTTTCCTACACCCTGCTCCCTGGGAGGGCTACATTGTTTCTCAAGATATTGACTCACCATCCTCCCCTGACTTGCAAGAGTACAAAATGTGATAATCGAGAAGTGACTCCATACTGCATGTGCACAAGGGGACAAAGTACAAGGAAGTTATGCTAGTGCTTAGTATATAAACCTTGACCCTCAGACAAATAAATGGACTGCTTTGACAGATCCCACCTGGCTTGTGTCTTTTCATTCCACACTCTTCCACTTGTGCAGTGCCTCACTGATGCAGGCATCAAGTGGAGCCCTGAACAGGGACCTGAAAGATGGTATGAGGAGAGCAGCCTCCTGGGCTCTGGAGAACTCAACAAAAAGGTAAGGAAGTGAAAGTTGGATTTTCTTTTAAGTATTCTAGCCTTAGAAGAACAAATCACTAGACTAACATGAGTATGTGTTAGGGATGAAATAAGGAAATAGGAGAGTCAAGGTTTTATAGGCAAAAAAACCAAGAAGAACAGCACTCCAGCTTACTTTCGATTTGTTATTCAGGCTTGTTTTCGGTTTTGAGCATGCTGCCAAGAGCAAGAATGGGTCAGACACAATCAGGAAGTAAAGATAGCCAAGTATTATTTAAAGCTTTTAAAGAAAATAGTTAGAGAAAGAGGACTTTTGATAACCAGTAGGTAGCTTCAAGAATTCTTAGAATATGTAGAGATGTGCTTCCTGTGGTTTCGCCAAAAAGGGACCATTGATTTAGAGCAGTGGTTCTCAACCTGTGGGTCGCGACCCCTTTGGGGGTTGAACAGGGTTGCCTAAGACCATTGGAAAACACATATTTCCAATGGTCTTAGGAACCAAGACACTGCTCCCCTATCCATCTCCAGACGGTTCTGCCCACATATGCGTATTAAAGGGTCACAGCATTAGGAAGGTTGAGAACCATTGACTTAGAGAAATAGGAGACAGTAGGCAGACAGATGAGTATTGCAGAGAAGCTGGACCTGGTGTGTTACCTGTCTCTGCATTTTCAGTATGGAATGTATTAAAGATATGCCTTCAACTCCCAGACAAGGTACCCTTAGCCATCAAAATATTAAAGGTAGATACATCCACAGGGACAGATGAGGAGGAAGAAATGGCACATTGCATAAAGGAGCAATTGAAGATCATAGAAGAGGAAGACTTAGGAGATAAAGGGTTTCCTGAGCCAGTTCTTCCTAGTGCTCCACCAGCCCCCATGTACAGGTCACAAAGTCAAATCTTACTCATGAGATATCAGAGAGTGATGGAGGAACTGATAGGTTTAGTTCAGGTAGCTATTAGAAAGGCTGAAGAAAGAGGAGAAGAGAACCCAATAGACATGAAGTTAGCTTTACCACTAATTGAGAGTCTGGATCCTAATAATCCGGGGCAAATGCTAAGGAAACATCAATCACTTCATTTCAAATTGTTAAAAGAACTAGGACTGGGGCATCCAATTATGGGGCCAATAGTCCTTATGTCCAGACACTCTTGGACTCAATCTCTAACACAGCACTATGTCCCCTGGATTGGTACTCCTTAGCAAAAACAACCTTAGATGGAGGTGACTATTTAGTATGGAAGTAAGAATTTTTTCAAGCATGCCAGGACCAGATTAGGAGAAATGACAGGAATAGAACTCCTGTAAGTTTTGAACAACTTATTGGTACAGGAAAATTTACCATGCTGAGGGACCAATTAGGTTATGAGTTAATAGCTCATGAGCAAATCATGAAAACTGCTAGAGCAGCATGGCTTAAGGTTCCAAGGAAAACAGACCAAAAGACCTCATTCACTAAAGTGATGCAAGGACCTCAAGAAGCCTCCCCAGATTTCTTAAATAGACTAACCAGGGCAATGTAGAGGAGGGTCTCTGACTCTGAGGCTGCAAATATATTATTAGGAAAACTGACTAGAGAAAATGCAAATGTAGATTGTAAGCAAGCTCCTTCAGGAGGAAAGCCAAATATGACCATCACAGAGATGATTCAAAGATGCCAAGATTTAGGGACAACAACTTACCAGGCACAAGTAATGACTGTAACTATGGATCAAAAGGGATCTGGCCACTGTTAAAATTGTGGAAAAGTTGAATATATAAAGAGAGACTGTTAAGTCTCTACACATAAGTCCACAACACAGCACCACCAATCAGCAACCATCCACCCCATACCCCAGGTGTAAAAAAGGCAATCATTGGGTGTCAGAGTGCTGGTCCAAGACCAACAAGGACAGCAACCAAATTCAGGGAAACTTCTCTCGGGGCCCACTCTGGCCCCAACAAACAATGGGACCAGCCCTGATACTCACTCCTCCTGTTTCAGTGCCACAGAGCAATTCTCTCCAACACATATAAAGCTTACAGTGGCAGATCTTTGGCATTCCACTCCAGAAGTGCAGGCTTGGATCTTTCCTCTCACATCTCTTATTGAATATCTGACACAATGGGGGTATCTTCACTACATACCAGGATTTATGGGCCTCTTCCCTTTGACACCATGGGTCTTGTCCTTGGCTGTAGTTTACAATCATTTCTTGGCCTCATGGTGGTACCCAGATAGATGCTGACACCCTAGGAGAAATTCAGGTCCTCATATATGTCCAACTGATGAGGGATAGGTTTTGGGGAGATTTCTAATGAGAAATCCTTTCTAGGTTAACATCTGAAAAGAATTACAAGCTCAGCTGTCCTTTGGCAGATTTATAAAAGTTTTATTGATTGACAGGGCAAAAAGGGGTAGGGTGAGGAAACCTGGCTAGGAAAAGCTTGCAAGGTGCAAAAAGGGGGGTCAAAGAAAGCCTGGAAGTGCGATGCTCTGCAGCAGACAGATGGCCTGCTAGAAAGGCCTACCTGCAAGGTTCTAAGGGCCAGAGAGGCATTTTTAAAGATACAAAGCTGTCAATTATAAGTTCATTAAGCTAATAATGTGTACAAAGGTGGAGTTAGGGAGGAGCCTGGGAGGGGCCAGGGAGTGGCCAATGCTTAAAGGGACATGCACCCTTCACATCAACTGAGCATGTGTTTTACCCATAATCCACTGGGAGATTCCAAGGGGAGGGGGAGCAAAAGGCAGGGTTTTAGCCCTGAAACATCATAAGGTCAACCAGTGGCCAGATTTGAAGTCAAATTCCTAAGGAGAAGTACCGTATCCACTTTGGAAAGGATGGGTCTTGTTTTGGCCAGTTACTAGTAGTGCCTTGAAAAGACCCTTGTTATCATAGCTACAGAGATAATGCTTTGTGGCTGGGGGCGGGGGAGAGACAGTTAATGCTTCACAGCTGGGGGGAAGGAGGGAACGGAGCCAAACTGATCTCACAACTGATGGTAAAGACTAAAGTTACAACTATGCCACAAAAATCACCCCAAAATATTCAGAGGCACCCCATCACAACCACATCATGACATCTTAATAAAAAAGGGGGAGAGAATAGCACAATTAATACTATTGGACTACAAACAAAACAGTAAAAAGACGTTACAAGTGAGGGGCAGTGGAAAGTTTGGGAGCACAGGGAAACAAGCCTATTGGAGTCAAAGAACTACTGACACAAGACCTGTATTAAAAAATAAACATAGAAGGGGAAACACTTGAAGGCTTGGTAGATACAAGCATAGCAGAGCAGCATTGGCCACAAGCTTGGCCTATCAACTGGGACAACACACCCTTACAAGGAATAAGATAAGTAAAGATGCCCAGAAAGAGTACAAAATGGCTTACATGGGAAATAGAAGGAAAAACAGGAAAGTTTAAGCCATATGTACTAGAACATTGCCAGTAAATTTATGGGGAAGTGATCTACTGAAAATTAACTTTTGTTTATTTTTAGTTTACATCATTCATTTCCACAAGATTTTTGAGTTACAAATTTTCTACCCATCTTTCCCCTACCCACCATCCCCAAACAGTGATCCCACTGTATACCCCCTCCCCCAATCTGCTCTCTCCTACATCCTCCCCCATCACCCCTCTGACTTTCCGGTAGGGCAAGATGGATCTCCCTACCCCAGTGCCTGTGTATCTTATTTCCCAGTTGCATGTAAATAATAATGATGATATATTTTTTAACATTTTATTTTAGATCTTTAATTTCTAGATTCTTTCCCTTCCTCTCTTGTCACCCACCCCCACCGGAAGGACAAGCAATTCAATACAGGCCATACATGTGTCATTATGCAGAACATCTCCACAATGGACATATTGTGAAAGACTGACTATATTTCCCTCCTTCCTATCCCACCCTCCACTTATTCTATTCTCTACTTTGTCCCTGTCCC
>CM053581.1:513825668-513844406 GCA_028627135.1 Pseudochirops cupreus | reverse complement strand
CAGTAAGAAACAATTTGAGTATTGTGGAAACGCAATCAGGATAACACAAGACCTAGCAGCTTCTACATTAAGGGGTCAAAGGGCATGGAATATGATATTCTGGAGGTCAAAGGAGCTAGAACTAAAACCAAGAATCACCTACCCAGCAAAACTGAGTATAATGCTTCAGGGGAAAATATGGTCATTCAATGAAATAGAGGGTTTTCAAGCATTCTTGATGAAAAAACCAGAGCTGAACAGAAAATTTGACTTTCAAATACGAGAAGCATGAGAAGGTAAACAGGAAAAAGGAATCATAAGGAACTTATTAAAGTTGAACTATTTATATTCCTACATGGAAAAATGATAATTGTAACTCAAGACTTTTGTCAGTATGAAGGTAGTTGAAAGAAATATGTATGTGTATATGTATACATACATATATATGTGCGTATAGGAGGGTGGGCACATGTATGTTCATGTATACAAAGACAGAGGGCACAGCTGAATATGAAGGGATGATATCTAAAAATTAAATTTAAGAGGTGAGAGAGGAATTTATTGGGAGAAGGAGAAAGGGAGAGATAGATTAGGGTAAATTATCTCATATAAAAGAGGCAAGAGAAAACTGTTCTGATGGAGGGGAAGAGCAGGAAGGTAAAAGGGAACGGGTCAACCTTACTCTCATTGAATTTGGCTTAAGGGGGGAATAACATACACACTCAATTGGGTGTCTTACCCTACAGGAAAATAGGGAGGTAGGGGATAAAAGGGGGGATGATAAAAGGGAGGGCAGACTGGGAGAGAGGGTAGTTAGAATCAAACGTTTTTGAAAGGGGATACAGTCAAATGAGAAAATAGAATAAGTGGGAGGGGGTAGGATGGAGGGAAATTTGGTTAGTCTCACAATATAACAATGATGGAAATGATTTGGGTAACTACATATGTACAAGCTATATTGAATTGCTTTTCTTCCCAGTGGGGGTGGGTGAGGAGGAAAGAAGGGAAAAAATCTGAAACTCAAAGTTTTAAAAACAAATGTTTAAAAAAATTTTTTGTTTGTTTTTTACGTGCACCTGGGAAATAAGATACACAGACACTGTGGTATAGAAATCCATCTTGCCCTACTATAAAGTTGGGGGGGGGGGTTGATGGGGGAGGATGTAAGAGAGAACAGATTGGGGGAAGGAGGACTCAGCAGGCTTGTTGTTTTGGGGTGGGGGGTAGGAGAAAGACAGGGAGAAAAAATTGTAACTCAGAATTTTGTGGAAATGAATGTTGAAAACTAGGAATAAGTTAATTTTTTAAAAAGAAATGTTTTATAATTATATTGATATGTTTTGAGTGTGTCTTGGTAGACTGATTTCCATATATTTTATGCATTTTGTAGTTATTTAGAATAAGATTTCCTTTTCTATAATTTCCTCCTTCATTTTGTTAATTGTCATTGAGAAATGCTGACAACTTTTTTGGATTTATTTTGTATCCTGCTTAATAGAAGCTGTTGATTATCTCGATTAGTTTCTTTACTAATTCTCTGAGTTTTCTAAGTAAACCATCATATAACGTGCAAAAAACGAATATAAATACTTCCTGGGGAAGAGCCCTAGTTGTCATACTCTGCGTCGAGCTCTGCTCTTTTGTGTGTGTGTGTGTGTGTGTGTGTGTGTGTGTGTGTGTATGTGTGTGTGTAGATAGAGATAGATGCATCTAGAGAGAGAGCCTAGAGTTGACCACATAGGTTTTATTGTGTGTGTGTGTGTGTGTGTGTGTGTGTGTGTGTATAAGTTCATAGCCCATTGTTACAAAAATGATAACCTCAACTCTGGAAAATAATTTACAAACTTCCAAATATAATCCACTTTTGGAGATAATTTTCTGTATAATAAATGAGCAATTTTGTCCCCAGAGAAAAAATGAGAACGTATACTTTCCTCCTTTCATTGAAGAAGTGGAGGTTAATGGAGGTGTGAAATATAGCATATGTATACTCTCAGATGTAGCATGATGGTTAGTTTTGCCTCTGTTTGTCTTCTAAGGGAAGGCTCACCAACGAAGGGAGAAATGGGAAAATGTAGCAATGCTTACAGTACCAGAAGATGGCTACCACACTGTCTTCTCCTGATAATTCTTTTCAGCCCTCAATCCTTCAAGGAACTTGAGCACCTTAACGATTCTGTTGTCTTTTCCTGGATACTATTTAGTTTATCAATGTCCTGTTGAAGGCTAAAATTAGGCCAAGGGCAAATAGAACTGGTGGTAGATAATTTAGGGCACAAGAATCCTTGAGTGGGGAACATCTGAAGATAAAGGCTGCTCCAGGGGGCATATGTGTAAGGTTTGCCCTCCTGCCCCTCAGAAAGCTGCTCAGACTTTTCTCAATAGGTGCTGGCTGTCCAGCTCCCTGATTCCTCATTTCCATTCACTTCCACCTTCTTCTTGCTAATGTACCATTATAGGTCTGTTCCCTACCCCCCTTCCATTGTGCCCTTTGGAACCCAGACTCTAATGAACAAACTTTCTTTCATTTTAGATCTCCTCATCTCTTGATCCTAACACATCTAGGTATTTGAGACCCGGTTCTTTCAGATATTTCTGTTTACACTTTACCCCCATTCCCACTTGTCTCACTTGGGAAGTTGGAATGCTTCTTGCTCTCCATTGCTACTTCCAGACTCCCTCTCTACCATGCTCAGATAAGTGTTTTTTGAATTTTCTCACCACTGGCATTTCAATAATATGAATGTATACTGAATACATACATAGTTATATCTGTAAACTTAACCTTTTCTCAACTTTAAAATATTAACTTTGTTTATTAAGTTCTTTTCTCACACCTACCTTGTGACACAGTATAGTTAGGAGCCTGGTATGCAGCAAGTGCTTAATTAATATAATAATATTAATTATTATTAATTATAATATTAATAATTATAATAAATGTGGTCTGTGAATGGGGATGAGTGACCTGCCCAAGGTCACCCTGAAATTCACTAGAAGATCCCTAGACTCAAACAAGTCTCCTGGCTCCAGACTTTATTCTCTATTACACCATATTGCCTCCATGAACAACTTAAGCTTTAGAGTTCACAGGCACTAAACCTTCTAACCAAATTGAATAAGGATGGAAAAAATGACTTGGGAAACAGACCACTGTATCCGTCCACTTTCTAAATGTTTGCTCGATGCATACCAGATTTCCAAGGACTGGATAATATGATGCTTTTATTTGCTCTCTGACACAATATAGAAAATCCTCAAATTGTTGGGGGAGAGGGGAGGGCGGGCGGCGTTGCAGGGGCAGTGGTAAGGGCTCTGAGTGCCCTTTGCTTTGACTTTAGACATCATGCTAAGTCATTAACATCTTTGTCAGCCAGCCTATGGATAGGGGGGAGTGTGTACATTAAGAATGAAATGAAACTCAAATCAGTTTTGCCATTTCTTAACAAGGAGCATGAGCATACATACGGAATGGGTTGCCCATACTGGTACAGACTGCAAATGAGGAAAAGTGACCCTGACCAAGCTTGAATCTCACTTACCGTTTGCATGTCAGTAGAAGGAACAGGAAGAAACTGGTTATTATTGCTTCAGGAACAGAATTGAGTAGAGAAAAACAAAAATAGAATCAATAAATACTTAGTTGGCCCATTGATTGAAATTTCCATCCCCCGTGCTATATTGTGGAAAGGAAATATTCAGTCTTAATTATCTCTTAATTAACAATTAAGATTTCTGCAAACAGCCTAAAATTGTTCCCTGAAGACATTTATTTTTAAAAGAGTCCAAATGGAATGAGAAATTAAGTTCAGGTCCACTTAGAAGCAAAAAGGAAAACCCAGGCCAGAATCTTACTGTATCCATGTCTTCTGATTAGGATCTTCAGTTACTTCAAAGCAGGGGCCAAGCCAGGCCCTTAATAGTGACCCAGAAGAGTATAGGCCCAGTAAATAGGCAAGAAAAATTCTGATATTAGGTTTATGTAACAGAAGCAATTGTCCATTCCGCTGTTTTATTTTAAGGAGGGCCTCTAACCTCTCAATAGCTTTGTGTACTGGAGATACCTTGAAATCCCACTAATGGGATGATGTCTCTCATATCACCATCAGAGAGAATACTTGGTATATAAACCTCTTGGGAGGCGCAACATATTGAGTGAAATGCAGAATAAGCTTCAAATGACTGAATTAGTACTTCTCTGAGAGTGAGGTTTTTTTAGGGGAAAGAAGCAAAGAGATCACAAACACCCTGAATACCTGAATGGGGGAAGGGAGAGAAGCACAGTCATACAGGGGACAAAAAGGTCTAGAAGGTAGGAGACTTGTGGTCTTTTTCTTTTGTCTGTCGAGGCCTTCCTTTCATGGGGGAAGAGATGAGACAATGCTGAAAGGAACCTCGGTTATGATTCTAATGAAATGCTTGAGAGGGAGACAGGCCATAGAAAGGAAAGTCTGGAGGTGCCTGAATGGCCCAGTCCCATAGGACATTGCCATATGAGGAGGGAAATGCTTGGTTCTGTTTCCTGATCCTTTAGCCAGTACGTCAGACGGATATTCTTGTCAAGACTTACAGTGTTAATAAATACACAGCTTACCTCATTCACCAATAATTATTAGTAATTATTAGGTACTACCTGAAAATTTACCTGTGATTCTTCAAAAATTCCTCACTTAGTAGGTACAAAGATATTGCCATTTTGAAAACGTTGATGTTTTATTTCGAAGCAGTAGGTAATTTCTTAAAGTGCCGAAGGAGGACCCAACCTCTAAGGGAAATTCCAAAGTGAAACTGCAGCTGTGGCATGGTGCTCAAATCCACAAAGTGAGATGCATGGCTGGGAGGGGAATATTTCCTCATCTATAAAATGGCATACTGCACACACTACCGTCCTCACTGGGTTGTTGGAAGAAAAATCTTTTGAGAGTTATAAAGCACAACAGGAATAAATGCTGATTGCTTTGCTTTTGTACATACTGCTTAGCACCAACAACTGAAGCCCTGAGGGTGATCAGTATTTCCCCCTCTACCTGGTGGTCACTTCTGCCAAGTTCCATTTGCAATGGATGACTTTTTTTCCCTTTAGGATTTTAGGGCCAGCCCTAAGAAATTGTGGTTTCTAACACGTGGTTCTCGAGTCCTTGGTTGGGGTGATGAACCCTGAGAACTCTTGTTATCTTTTACAAATGAGATTTACTGATAAGTTAACACAATACACAATCCCCTTCATACTGTGGTGAACTCTTCCCTTGTATAGATGAGGCCAGGGGGTACCTCCCAACTCCTGGTCTTTGAAGTCCTTTTCTCCCTTTTTAGAGTTCTTAGGGAGTTACCATGGGGTGTCCAAGGAGGACTAGCACCTCTGGTGGGAGGGCTTACTGAACCCTTTTCAGGGCTGCTCTTCCACCTTTGATATTCTCGTGTCATCCACTCTCACTGGTGTCTCCAAGAAGCTGTGGCATGCACAGTGACCATCAACAGATGGGCTAAACCAGGTTGAAGGTAACTGACAGGCCTGAAACCTATTGATAAGTTAGGAGGATATGTGAAGACTTCCCTAGCAGAACGAGTGGAGAACAGTTTGTTCCAGGGGCCATGAAGGTAAATGGAACAGGTGCTATAGAATGCTTGGAGCTTGGTCAGACATCAAAAATGCCAACTTTATCCACTGTATGCCAGTCCGTTGTCAATTATCTTAACTTTTGTCTTGCCACTGGACTTCAGTGACTCTGGAAGAGAAACTGAGGTTGATGACTTTATGAAACTCTGCCGCACTTAAATCTAATTCATGCTTGGAGTCAAGACATCACCCCCATGATATCATTGGTCCTCTTCAAAAAAGGATAAACATGAAGTTAACATTGGGTGTGGGTCTCTTCTGATCTCTAAGAATCAGTAGCTTTCTAGGGCCAACCTTTCTTCAAGAGTTACACTTACTGGTTCCATCTTTGGACAACATCTGCATAAGCAACCTCTGTTGTCAACCACTGCTCCTGACTCCCCCTGATACCAGCCCCAGTTTCTGGAGAGAACCTCTGGTGGCTCCTCTGAACTTTCTGAGTTCACAAGATTATCACCTGGCAAATTTTGTCACTGGATTCCTAAGATCAGAGCAGAATGAACTCAAAAGAAATAAAGGAATTTATTATTTGTACTCATGGATACATGGCAACTGAGTGGGAATGGAGGGAACATAGCTTATTGTCCACAGAGGTTCTACTTTACTCACTGCCAAGAAAGAAAGAGCTGAGAAACTGGCATCACCCCACTTGGTATGAAAACTCAATTCCAGCTTAGCACTTCAGTCTTTGGTTTCCTAGCTTTACAACCAAATGGAAGATTTTTCATCAAACAGTACAAACTCCTCAATCATTTATGGCCAAAAGCTGGCTTCACAAAATTCCTTATGTTGGACTGAAAACAAACAAGGAATATCTGTGCCTATTGTGTACAACCCACCAGGAAGGGCAAATCCGAACCTGCTTGATGGACAGGCCCTCATTGGCTAGTGCCCCTCTCCCATTACTCCAGCAAGCAGGGAATTGGTTGAGTCTTAAAGGAAATGTAGTTTTACAGAACCAGGTATGTTCCTCAAAGGATAGTATGAATGGCTTCAGTGCCTAAAGCTCTGATATCTCTCTTTCCACATCTCATGGATGGATTCCCCTAGACTTAAGAACTAAAATCAAAATTTCATCCTTGTTCTTCCCTTAGCTTTCTATCCCAGGGGCAGCAGCCTAGGACCCAAACTGGGACACGAGCAGATAGTAACCTGACCTAGCAGAGACCCCAGAGAACTAAGAGGAATAACAGACAGGCTGTCTTTGGTATCTGCAGCTTCAGGTGGGAGCAGCATCTTTAGCAATTTCCCCAGAGTCATACAAATGCGAATTAAGCTATTCTGTGGGAGTTCTAACTGTAGCAGCTAGCTGTATACCTTTTTCAGAAGCTATGGGAATGATGAGCAAATATGAATATAGAGAAATAAATCCACGAACTATCTTCTTTGCCTGGTCATAAAGAATTTCAGCCTAGACAAGTGAAGAATCTCAAATTTTAGCTACACTTACTCTCCTGAATGCTCAATTACAGGATCTTGGATGTAAAACTGAAAGGGACTTCAGAGCTCATCTAGTCCAACTCTCCTGTGAGAGATAAGAAAGCTGAGACCCAGATGGGCTCCAGGCCACCCAGGGAACAGCAGTGTGTGAGCCCGGCTCCTGTGACTCCAGATGCAGAGCTCCTTCCACTTGGCCATGTTGCCAGTCTTCCTTGTCAATTAACTGATAAAGCAGCCACACCTACTAGAAAGCCTCGACCTTGACTTTACTGGTCCCTGGTCCAGCATTCCTTCAGTCAGGGGCGGGGGGGGGGGGGGGGGACCCAGAGTTCCAGCTGGTGGGCAGCTCTGCAATGCCTGTGCCAGAGAAGCTGCCTCTTTCCTGCCCTGACTCAGGTAGAGCAAAGTATTAGGTCAACCCAGCTCTCTGGTAATTAGAAATAAACCAGATTAGACAAACATAACAATTTTGAGCTATTCTCCCCTGACATTATACCTTAGATCTTTATCTAGAATGTTGTGTGTCCCTGGCATCATCCTAAGCACCCTAGGACTGTGCAAGTCAATGTCTGCAAGCAAACTGGAGAGAGCAGGCAAACAGGCATGAAATAAATCAAAATTTTCGAGGTAAAATATAAATGAGCCCCATCAAGAAGAAGCCTAAGGATGCCAGGGGGAGGGGGAGGGGGAAGGAACGAGAATTCAGAGAAAGATCAGAGGCCACAAAATGGCCTCTGAGAAGAGGATGCTGGAGTCGGATCTTGAAATAAGTATAGGATTCAGGTCATCATAGAGGTCTTGGAGACTATTTATGGCTTACAATATTATAATAAAGAGTGAAGAGATAGAAATGAATAACCGTGTCAGGCCCAAAAAACATCTCAAGGAGGAGCCACTGACCTGCGCCATTGTCCCGGAGATACAGCACCTGAATGGAATTAGATTAACTGAAGCATAAAATGTTTCTTTTTCAGTTTGATCCTGTTGTCAGGCCTCCTATGCCACCTCCCTCTATCCTTCAGTTCTTTTCTAGGCCATCAGTCCTGTACTCTTCCTTCCTTTTCCATTTTTACCTCTTGGTCAACCATTTCAATGCTACTTTACTCTTTTGCATCCTTTACCCTGCCTCCTCCCCCCATCTTATCATAGATTGCCCAGTCGAGCTACCATCTGCTGCCTTCATTCCCACTCGTGCAGCTGAATGAAGTTGGAGAAGTTCACAAAGTTGCGCTGACTGGATCCACTACAAATTTACATCAACCTCCCTAATTAACTCATTATGCCACTCACCACAGTGGCTCTTCCAAACCTTTTCATCCCACTTTAAACTTCTCAGGACTCCCCTTCCCTTTACCTTCTCAGCAGAGAACCTGGCTTCCTATTTCATGACTTCATTAGCTTCATGGCTAATCTGCTGAAAGCTCTGAAATGGACACCGAGCGCAAAACAGAGACCAAGGCCAATCCAATCTTATGAAGCATCAATTTATTAGCTGGCCGGCGGCAGCCTAGGAGCTAGTCCATAGGATCTGCTCCAAACCATAGAATTAGCATTCCTTATATACGCAAAAACCACAATTTTGTCTATGCAAAGCAGGTGTGCACACGTAGCAGTTTCACAGAGGTTCTTTGTTTTATCTTGCTTCACCGTTCCCCCTGGAACCCCTACCCAAATTCGTCTAAGGCACACCCTGTACCCTGTGGTTTTGGCTCTTCTTCCTTAACAGAAACAGGAACAGGGTGGAGGTCTTGGGACTGTGCCAAAGAGGGGCCTCAGTAATTTTGCTATCAAGGTTTTCTGAACAGGGTTACCACACTTGCCCCTTTTGAATGATCATATGGAGGATTCTTCCGTAGTCCGGGGAGCACAGGACAGTTTTACAGCAAAAAGTTTGGTATCTTCCAGGCGGGACTGGATAAAAGAGAGAAAGACAGGGGCCCACAGTAAGAGCAAGAAGTAACAAAATAAGGGGTCCCACTAATGCCAAAACGAGAGTGGTAAGCCAGGGGGACCAGTTATACAGAGACTGGTACCATGAGGTGCCAGCATTCCTGGCCTGTTCCCGGTCATCCAGACGCTTTCGCAAGGCTGCTAAGGGTTCACGGATGACACCAGACCTATTCGCATAGAAACAGCACGTCTCCCCCAAAGGCCATACACAGCCCACCTTGCTTAAGAAACAAAAGATCCAGCCCCCTTCTATTCTGTAAGACCACCTCCGCTAAAGAGTCAAGTGAGGTCTCCAGGTGGGACACGAGACCTTCGAGTGACCGTAGATCGTGATCCACTTGGGCACTTAAGATGTTAAAATGAGCTTTCCCTCTGACTAGTGCCGAGACCCCTACCGCAGCCAAACCAGTGACACCGAGGCCAACTAAGATAGGTACAAGTATGGGGGCTGCCTGGTGGGGTCTGGAGAGGCCAAAATGTTCGGCCGCCCCTTCCTCAGAATAGATAATAAACCTGGGGCAGTACATGAACTAAAACACAGAGCTCAGTGGGGGAGCTAAAATGGACCTCACGGATACAGGTGGTGAGGCCCAAACTACAGGCAAATCACATATCAGAGGGTGCAAGTAACAGTTGTTCAAAGTCCTCACTGAAGCTAATGTTGATGGAGTTAGCTCAGGTGGAGTTAAATCTAGATTGGGAGAGAGGAAAAGCCAGATTATGGAGACAGGTGCCTACCCCCTGAACATCTTGAAGTGTTAGTAGGGGTCTGTCGGGGTTACAGCATTGGGGCCAGGTTTGTTTAGATAGTGTCTCATTCTGTATATCAGAAGAGTTTATGGAAGATGACACTCCCACGAAGTAAGGGGGAGCAGGGTTCAGACAGAGCCAGCAACTAGAGGTCAAATTGGGGCTGGTGGAATTCAGGAACAGATGGACAGTAGAGAGTGTATCATACACCGAGGATTCAGGGGAAACTGGAGGATGGGGGAAACCATGTTTGGGGGTGATACACCAGTGGGGCCATCTTGAGGAGGTAAGGTTGGTGGAAGCGGGACCATGGGGTTTAGTACCGAGTTCAGACCAATGGGCGTTATGACTCTAGGTAGGGACAGTTTTTGAATGGTGAAGCTGATACCATTGTCCCATCCAGACATGTACATCCAGAAGCCCCACGAGTGGGCGAATTCCCAGGTGTCAGAACTGAAGTTGCAAATAGTAAGAATCATGGGGTTACAGGTGCCCCTTTGACATGTCCTAGGAGCAGGGGTTTGGCGTTCGAGGGTGATTAGGGGGTATCATCCCCCATGAGGAAGCCAACTAGCCATTGTTTTACAACCCCACAAGGCACAGTGAAACTGCCCATCACCCTGACATTGGGGGCTACCGGAGGCTGGGCAAGCATAAAACTTGGTTTTCAGAAGGGCTACTTCTCCAGCATTATCCGACCACCTGCCCTTCCTGCAGTGGGGGTCTGTTTGCCACCTGAGGGCCGGGTCCCCTGCCCATCCCCAATACCTATTCCATTCTTTATGAGTGTCAGAGCCCAGTAGGGTACAGAGGTCAAATTGGAACGTCAGAACCCCAGATGTTACTTGGGTCTGAATTATGGTTCCGTCCACCGTTCTAGAGAGGGTCCACCATGCCTCAGTCGGGATATACGGATTAACGGTGGTCTGGCAGCCCCACCAGAACAAACAAACGAGAAAAGGGACATAAATCATGACCTCTGTAGCTTGAGACGGAGTTCACCAGTTGGCGTGGCTGATCACTTCTCAGGGGTTGGGTCGTCTTGAGGTGTGAACAATGAATCCACGCCTTCCGACTGGCCACCTTTACTACCGAGGGATTGCTGAGTATGACCTGGTAGGGGCCAGTCCACTTGGGGTCCAGAGATGACCCTTTGGGCAGTTTATGTGTAAGAACCCAATCTCCTGGATGAATGGACGATGCAGCAGGATGTTCAGCAGCTCTGGCCAAAGCACTCTGGTACAGGGTTCTGACAGCACTCTGGACTTCAGTTAAAGCCTGTAAGGACTTAAGGAGGGTTCTGTTAGTGAAATCAACAGGAGTGGATTCGCTTTCATGGGGGATGATGGATGGAGGGGCACTGAACAAGATCTCAAAGGGAGAGAGAGAGAGAATTGAAGAATTGGGAGTACACCTAGCCCAGAGCAGGGCGAAGGGAAGGAGGCTCACCCAGGTCTTGCCAGTTTCAAGTTTTAGTTTAGCAATGTGCTCTTTTAAAGTTCTATTCATCCTCTCTACCTGACCTGAGCTCTGGGGGCGGTATGCACAGTGGAGTTTCCATTTAACACCCAATATTTTTGAGAGCAACTGCACCACTGAAGAAGCGAAAGCTGGTCCATTGTCTGACCCTATCGATACTGGGAGTCCAAATCTGGGAATGATTTCAAAGAATAGTTTCTTCACAACAGCGGCAGCTGTTTCTGATTTTGTTGGGAAAGTCTCTACCCACCCGGAGAAAGTGTCTACAAAAACTAGAACATACTTCAGACCATTCACCCTCTTGTCTATATCGGTGAAATCTACCTCCCAGTGGTCTCCAGGGAAGGTTCCCCCGGGGTCTGTCTGCTGGAATCCTCTGGATCCCTGGGGGGTTGATTTTTGCACAGATGAGACACCGGCACCCAGCCATTTCAGTAGCTTGCTCCATACCTGGGCTGTAGAAATGGTGACTCAGGAGATCATGGAGTCTAGTGCCCCCAAGATGAATTATGTCATGAAGATTCATCATAAATGGCAAAAGCAGGGCTTTGGGTAAGATGAGCTTTCCTTGTGGGGTCCTTCTCCAGCCATTCCGGTCTTCTGTTCCGGGAGGATCTTCTGGTTGGTAAGTGGGAGTGGGTGGCAATGTAGACCACGTCTCTTCAGCAGGTGGCTCCTCCATCTGCAAGGACATCTCTGGGATTGAATCACGACAGGCTGCTGCTCGGGCTGCTTTGTCTGCAGCAGCATTTCCACAGGATATAGGATCCTTGCCTTTAGTGTGTGCCGGTGTGTGTACCACCGCCACTTCTTTAGGAAGCCAGACAGCATCAAGAAGGGCCTGTATTTGATCCTTATTCCTCACCTCTTTTCCTGCCGAAGTCAACAAACCCCTTTGTTGATAGACATACCCATGTATGTGTACTGTGGCAAAGGCATATCGACTGTCCGTGAAGATGTTTGCTCACTTCCCTTCAGCTAGTTTCAGTGCTTCAGTGAGGACAATCAGTTTGGCCCTCTGGGCCGAGGTGCCTCTGGGAAGGGTGGCATCCCAGAGGACGGACTTAGCCATGACTACGGCAGCACCAGCACATTGAACCCCGTTAATAACAAGGCTGCTTCCATCGGTGAACAGGACAAGGTCAGGGCTAGTTAGCGGCGTATCAAGCAACCCTGGGCAGGATGTATGAATAGAGTCCAGAAGATCCAGACAGTCATGTAGAGGGGTTGCTGGGGTTCTGTCCAGCAAGAGGGAAGCCGGATTCAGGGAGACAAGGGCGGTATAGGTGATGCACGTAGGGTCGAGCAGGAGGGACTGGTAATGAGTCAAACGCGCTTTCGAGATCCATCTGGCAGGTGGAGAGTGAAGCAATTGTTCCAGGCTGTGTGAGGCAGAGACAGACAGGGGTTGACTAAAAGTGAGCTTAGAGGCTTCCTTGACGAGGATGGCCACTGCCGCAATGGTGCATAGGCACAGGGGCCATCTCACTGCAACTGAGTCCAGTTGTTTAGAAAGATATGCCACTGGGCGGTTCCAGGGTCCAAGGGTCTGCGTGAGAACCCCCTTGGCGACCCCGGCGGTCTCTGCCACAAATAGGCGGAAGGGCTTTGTGAGATCTGGTAAGGCTAGCGCAGGGGAGCTGGATAGGGCAAATTTCAGAGAGTCAAATGCCTGCTGTTGCTCGGTCCCCAGTGGAGAAGTTGGGAATCACCCAGTAATACGGCATAAAGGGGTTTGGCGATTTCAGCAAACCCCAGAATCCACAAACGGCAGTAACTGGCCATACCAAGGAATTCACAGAGTGCCCAGCGGGTGGTGGGGATAGGGGTGTCGAGGATTGTGGCCACCCTTCCTCTTGACAAGAGACGCTGTCCCCGAGTGACAGTAAAACCGGGCTTACCCGGAACTGGGACAAGTCCTTGGCAAGAGCGGCACCAAAAAGAGTGGGTGAGTTCTTGAACCCCTGAGGTAACCTGGTCCATGTCAGCTGGGAGGAAGTTCCTGAATGTGGGTCGGTCCATGTGAAAGCGAATATAGGTTGGCTCACGGGAGCAAGAGGAATGGAGAAGAATGCATCTTTCAGGTCCAGAACTGAATACCAAGTGTGAGAAGGATTGAGGGAGGAGAGGAGGGTGTACGGGTTAGGCACCGTGGGATGTACTGTTTCGATAAGGCTATTTACTTCCCAGAGGTCCTGCACTGGCTGGAAATCCCCGGACCCTGGTTTCCTGACTGGTAGCAAGGGGGTATTCCAGGGACTCTGGCATGGCCACAGGATACCAGCTTGAGGAAGTCATTCAATATGTGGCTTAATTCCGATCAACGCCGGGCGAGGCAAAGGATACTGGTGCACTCGTACAGGGGTGGCAATGGACAGGAGCTATACCAGTACAGGGACCTGATGGATGGCCTGCAAGGCCAAAAGGGTTGTCCTCTGCCAAGACCACTGGTGTCTCCCTCTTGAATTCATCCAGGAGGGGTTTCGGGTCAGTTGCTGCCTTATTATCTGCTCGCAAGAGGCGGGATTCTTCAGATAGAGGGCAAGTGACCACCATTTGAGGTATTTGGAGACCAAGGGTGGGTTGAGGGCCAGCAAAGGAAATAACGGCCTGTAGCTTATGTAATAGATCTCTGCCCAATAAGGGGTATGGGCAGTCAGGCATCACCAGGAATGAGTGAGTAACAAGTCTTTTCCCTAGTTTAACCTCCCGTGTGGTAGTAAAGGGGACCTTTGTGGTCTTTCCCGTGGCCCCCTGTACTTGGATGGAGGCAGAGGACAAGGGGCCCAGGGGTTGTTTCAGGACAGAAGCTGCTGCCCCCGAGTCCACAAGGAAGGAAACAGGGTGACCCCCAACAGTGAGTGTGACCCTCAGCTCCTGGGGGTCTAGTGGGATGGATGAACTGGAGCTGGGGCCCCCCTATTCCAGGTCTACAGAGAGGACAGGCTTGGGAGACTCTTTGTTGGGGCACTCGGACTTCCAATGCCCCTTGCGCTTGCAGTAAGCGCAGTCTAGTGGCAGTCTTGGGAAGCCCTCTTGCCTTCGTGGGCGGCGCCCCAGAGCTTCCTTCCAGTTAGGTTTGTTACGTGATGGGGACTCGACCAGGGCAGCGATGACGGCCTTGGCGACTGATTTAGTCTGTCTGTCGTGGGGGTCATCTTGGTTATTGAAAACCTTGTTAGCAATTTCAAAGAGTTCTGTTAGGCTCTTACCCTCAAACCCCTCCTGCTTTTGGAGCTTCTTACGTATGTCAGGGGCTGAATTGGAGACAAAATTAATCACGACTGCCCTGCGGTTATTAGGGTCTTCCGGGTCAGTGGGAGTGTATGTCCGATAAGCTTCCATCAAACACTCCAGGTATGCCACTGGGGACTCATCCTTACCCTGCCTTATCTCACTAACCTTAGACATATTTGTAGGTTTCCTAGCAGCCGATCTCAATCCCCCTAATAGCAACTGGCGATACCAGTCGAGAGCCTCCTTACTTCTATCGGTGTTGGGGTCCCAATCTGGGCAGGTTTCAGGAAACAGGTGGTTCAGGTGGACCGGATCCTGAGTCGGGCGACCGTCGGGACCAAGGATGCCCTTATGGGCTCCCAGGAGTATGCGATCGCGTTCTTCAGTGGTGAAAAGAACATGAAGAAGCTGTTGATAATCATCCCACGTAGGCTGATGTGTGAAGAAAACAGTTTCTAAGAGAGAAATAAGGTTCTGGGGCTTATCTGGGAATGAGGGGTTTTGCTGTTTCCAGTTATATATGGCACTCATGGAGAACGGGACATACACCAGAGAAGGGGCCTGGCTGGTGCCAAGGGCCTGGGGAACTTGCCTTAAAGGAAAAAGTGGAACAGAAACCGGGGCCCCGGGACTACTGGTGGAGGAAGATGGTTGGGGTTTGGACCCACCATATACCGTCCCTCCCCGTGTTCTGGGGCGGGGGGCTCAGTACTGAAGAGGGGTTGGACTGATGAGAGTCCGACTGGTCAGGGGACAGGTACGGAGGAGGGGGAGCGGTGGGTACGGAGGGGGGTAGTACAGATGTGGAATCCAAAGATTCCTCAGGGTCAGCAGGGATAACAGGGTACAGTGAAGGTTTTGAGGGCCTTCCCTTGGTGGGGTTATCTACTACATGGATTTGGACAGGGGCTTGATGAGGAGCGTGGAGTAAACTGTAATCAATCCAGGCTGTAATATACGGAATCTGGTCAGGATGTCCTCTTGGACTGCTATAGACTATTGTGCGGATCTTCCCTGACAAAGAACAGTCAAAACTTCCATCCGGGGGCCAGCCCACCCCAAACGCTGGCCAATCTACCTGGTATAACCTAGTAAGGACGGCTTTGGAGACTGAAAACCCATAACCCTCAGCCAGTCGCCTAAAGGTTTTGAAATCCTTGAGAACAGTTTGTAGAGGAGATTGAGTGTTAGAAGAAGATTGCCCCATTACGGGAGACTCAGTAGTATCAGCAATGGAAGTGGTTAAGAGCAGCGGGCAACAGGCAGTTGGAGGACAGAAAATGAAAGATGAGGACAGCAAGAGCAAAGCAAAAGAGGAGCAAGCAATAACACAATTTCCCAGGGATCATGTCATGTAGAAAGTGAAAACAGAACAGAACAGGCTCGCTCCTGGTGTCCCGGGAGGAGCGGTGAGAGCAAGTTATGCTGCGTCTCACCCCAGGAGTACTCACCAGAAACAGAAATCAGGATGCTTCTGTCAGGATTGAAGAGAAAAAAAATAATTTGACCGCACCATGATGTGCCCAGGGGCCACGGGAGTCAGAGGGGCCAAAGGAAGTGATTTGCTGGCCACCCCCTCTGAGTCCTAGAAACCCCGGTACTGCACCGTGGTAGCGGAGGCCTGGTCTGGCAGGAATGGCCAAAGGCCAATCTCAGTGGAACCTCCAAGTGAAATGGACACCAAGGGCAAAACAGAGACTGAGGCCAATCCAATCTTATGAAGCATCAATTTATTAGCCGGCCGGTGGCAGCCTAGGAGCTAGTCGATAGGATCTGCCCCGAACCATAATTAGCATTCCTTATATACGCAAAAACCACAAATTTATCTAAGCAAAGCAGGTGTGAATGCGTAGCACTTTCACAGAGGTTCTTTGTTTTATCTTGCTTCACCGTTCCCCCTGGAACCCCTGCCCAAATTCGTCTAAGGGACACCCTGTACCCTGCAGTTTTGGCTCTTCTTCCTTAACGGAAACAGGAACAGGGTGGAGGTCTTGTGACTGTGCCAAAGAAGGGGCCTCAGTAATTTTGCTAACAAGGTTTTCTGAACAGGGTTACCACAGCTCCTCTTCTCATCTTGTATCATGTAGATACCTTCCACCACTATCTCCTCCTTCTCTCTGACTTGCATAATAAGGTAGCCCTTCTCTTTGCCAAAGTGATCCCTCTATATGTCAAGTGACTCCATTCTAGCCTGTCTTCTCCAGCAGGTCAACCCCACTCTCACTTATCTTCAGTCTCACTATTTGAAGAGGTCACCATAAAAATGATGAGGTACAGGGTTAGGGGTGCTCGAGACCCCAAAATACCAACATGCCACATCCTGTCAAATGAATTTGACTCAAGTCTTCTCTGAGCCAAAGAAAAGCAAAGTTTATTAAAAGTTTGCCATAATGGGTAGACTCTTAAGGAGCCTAGACAAAATTAATCACGACTGCCCTGCGGTTATTAGGGTCTTCCGGGTCAGTGGGAGTGTATGTCCGATAAGCTTCCATCAAACACTCCAGGTATGCCACTGGGGACTCATCCTTACCCTGCCTTACATTGGGCAAGCAGGCCAGAATCATCTGACACAGAGTGAGTCTGCACTTAGATCATTCTTGGCCTTCCTCCTTTCATGGAGGCAAGATGGGGATCTGATATACAGAAAAGTTGTGGGAGGAATCTAGGGGTGGTCTAGAGGAGGAGTTTGGGGAGGGTCTTCAGGAGGAGTCAGATGAGGTCAGACTCCAGTAATGAGTGATTAAGGGTGGGAAATTGCTGGAGGCTACCTGGAGATGACAGACAATGGTGGGCTAGGCCAGTTCAAGGGTGTAACAGATTTGGCTATAGATATTTTGGAAGGCTCAAGGGTGGGAAGTTGCTGGACAAAGGAGGGCTAAGCCAGCAGCAAAGGTTTGGGCCAAGCCACAATGAAAGGCCTATGGCCTCAGGCAAATGCCTCATCAAATGGAAAGATTCAATCAGAGTTCAAGGGGGTTCCCAGAGCCTGTACTTCATCACTATTGATTACATCCTGATTGCTTCCCTACTGTCCATCACTGCTAGAGCGATTTTCATATATCTCTCCTCTCTTTTGTGGCTGAAGTCCTTGAGAAGGCTGTCCACAATCAATCGCTCCACTTCTTTTCCTCTCACTCAGACTCTACAGTCTGGCTTCTTACCTCATCATTCCACTGAAATTGCTCTCCCCAAATATACCAGCGATGGGTCCAATAACCTTTTCTAAGTCTTCATCCTATTTGACCTCTTTGCAGCCTTTCACATGGTCCATCACTCTTCCCTCTTGGTTTCCATGACACTGCTCTCTCCTGGATCTCCTATGTGTCTTTCTCAGAATCCTTTGCTGGATCTTCATCCAGCTCATACCCTCTAGCTATGCTCCCCCTCGGCCCTCTTATCTTCTATACTATTTCACTTGGTGATTCATCACAGTTCCCGAGGATTCAGCTAGCATTTCCTCTGCAAAAGATTTTCATTTCTATTTATCCAGGCCTAACCAAGATGTAAAATACAGACTACTCCATCATGCCCCAGAAAACTCTCCCGTTCAGAGAGATCACCTCAGCCTTGGAATTCACACCTGAGGAGCACCTTCGGGCCCCCTCTCTGATTGGATGGCTCCTCCCAGAACCTCCTTTTAAGGAGGATTCCTAGGAACAGCAATCTATTCATTTCTTATCAGGCTGCAATTCATATGCCTCCATCTCTCTTTTTATTTGTTGTCTTCCCCTATTAAAAGGTAAGCTCCTTAAGGTCAAAGACTCTTTTTGCTGGCTTTTGTATGCATATAGCACAGTGCCTGGTACTTTGCAAGCACTTAATAAATGCCGTTGACTAGCTGATTCTTCTGGCTTCACTTCTCCAACTCTATGTCTCAAAGACATCCTAAACTCAGCATATCCAAAACTCATTTTGATGTAGTTTTGGGTTCAGGGAACCCCCCCCCAAAAGACCGGAGTACTGAACAGAGTCATCTGAAATGAATTCACAGACTCAAGCATTCTTTAAGGAAAGGTGGCAGAGGTTTATTTTAACACCAATATGGCAGGCAGAACTCCTTAGGGAACTTGCATTCCTTGAAGAACTTGCAACTTAACAGGAATGATGCTAAAGCTTATATAGGAAAAGTAGTGGATTATCTGACGGATGTGCTAATTAGGTGATAACTTACAACCTTGGTCACAGGCATCATTCGCTACTGGAAACCAGGGGAAGGGGTTTCTCAGGGGTGTATTCTTGGTCTGTTAAGTCTGTAGCAAGATAGATTTGAGAGCTGATGTCTATAA